>AP028453.1:62472-630210 GCA_036509395.1 Antheraea yamamai | reverse complement strand
GCAGGATGGAAACCTGGCACATACCTTGCGGCGATACAGTCTCCACGTGGCTAGCCGGCTAGGTGTTCCTCGTTTCTTTCCACCGAGTCTTCTCTCACACAACACTTATTGTTTATAATATATGTCGGCACGTATGTAGCGATGCGCTTATTTCTCACTCGACCATGCAAAAACTCAAAATGTTGGCATGCGGCGCGGCTCGGCACGGACACTGCGAGCCGCGTAAACTACACGACGATAGCGGACGAAGTAACACAACACAATAGCCGCCGCGCGTCGAACACTGGCGGCGGCAATCGAAACTATTGACGGCGCGAGCGTCGCGCTCGCGGCGAATAAGCATGTGCCATAGTTAAAGGGAAATGTGATTGGGGAAGACTAGATGGCGTGACCTGATCGCATTAATTGGTCAAAATTCAAAGTGACGCGATTTAATCCATAATGCAGGAATTTTCAAACATACATAAAGCGGCGCAACCACATATGTTGCATGGTATATATGGTGCATAGTACATATGGTGCATGGTACATATGGTAAATGGTATTTTTGGGGCGTGTTCATATAATATATATGTGAAAATCAAATACGGACTTTGTAATCGAAACTTTTAATATTGGACTTGTTTGTCGAGGAAAAATTATATATCCGTGACATCGAATCAATCAAGAGCCAGAGATATTATTAATGGCCAGCACGCTACAGTATATATGGTGCGTGGTGCATATGGTCCGTGGTGCATATGGTGTATGGTACATATGGTGCGTGGTACACATGGTGCGTGGTACATATGGTGCATGGTACATATGGTGCATTATACATATGCTGCATGGCACACATGGTGCATGAAACATATGGTAGACGGTACACAGGAAGCATATGCACATTTTACATATATATGCACATCTTGTTTTCGATAGCCGTGATACGATACAAGCTAGTGTTGTTTTTGATAGCCGTGATTTGGTATAAACTAGTGTGTAGATTCAGGTTGCAAAGTCAGCATGATTGCGACGACTGCCGTTCTTTATGGAATGCGCTGTGCTTACTTTTAAATTGATACGTCTATCGGCAATTAGATATCGGTTTTATAAGTAATAGTGTGTATGGGAGGTAGCACCTGGCCGCGTCGAGGGTGTAGCACATGGCGAGGGCGGCGTGCCCATCGCTGATGCTGCAGAGGTACCGGCGCGTGCAGTGCTTCACGTCCACGAGCCACACCGCGAACGACTGGTGGAAGATGCACAGGAAGCCCGTCGCCTTCTCCACCACCAGGATCCTATGGAACCACAACATACTTCCGTCAATTAGTTCTTCTTCTAAGCTATTAATCGAATTTTCATACTTTTTCCACTAACAATTAAAAAATTCTTCCACAAAGTTTATATACACACATATGGAAAGTTTTCAGTGGAGGTAGATGGATATATATATACTATGGACAAATGTACAAATATGTAATGATATATCATTACATAGTATAAAACAAAGTCCCCTACCGCGTCTGTCTGTATGTCTGTTCGCGATAAACTTAAAAACTACCGAACGGATTTTCATGTGTTTTCGCCGGTGGATAGAGTGATTAATGTGGAACGTTTTAGTATATAATCTGTCAAGGATATTTTCATAATTAGGGCGGGATAACGTCTGCCGGGCCCGCTAGTTATGTACATATAATATGATGATAATTTCATGCCAACATCAATATCAAAAGGCTAAGTACTGGGTCTGACAATACATGTGCTTAGCCCCTGTACCGTTTAAAAATATATGACATTTAAAAACATGATCCGCCATTTTGAGATATGGGTATTACAAAAATTAGCCGACGGGTTAAATAATTAGGGCTATTTATAACACTATCTTAATAAATACATAACACTAATTTATTAAGAAATGTCTTTATATATACAATTCATCGTCCGTTCGTATGCGACTGACTTTCTCCTAAACGGTTGGACCAATTTAGATGAAATTTATTGCGAGTGTTCCAATGGATTCGAGAATGGTTCAGATTCACAATCGGACCAGGTAGGTGGCACTGCGGTTGAATTATTTTTTAAATATCAAGGCACGATAACGTCCGCCCGGCTGCTAGTTTATGCCTAAAATGACATAACTTGATAAATTTTATCTAGTTTATGTGAATACCTGCGGAGCAAGTGCAGCCTCCTGTTGAAGTCCTCCCTGGTGACGCTGTACTCCTTCGTCAGCAGGCACTTGTACAGCAACTCCTCAGTCACTCCGCACCTCGCGGCCAGCAGCACGTCCAGGAGGAGACGGACCTAAACAAAAACAATAATTCTATAGCAGATAGATGGCTACTCCGTGTGTCCTTTATTACAGGATAATAGGCAGGTCAGTTAAGTTTCGTCAAAATTGGCCCAACTGTTTCGGAGGTTAGCCGAAACAAACATACAAAAAAAAAATGAAAATGTATTTTTTTTAAATATAACTACCATAAATATTTTCATAATCATGGTATAGAGTCGTTGTTTTAACATTAAAAACGTTTACATTATATGTATTTGTATGGATTTTAATAATTTCGATTCATATTAAAAGTTCCAAGGACAAAATGACACAATATGAATAAATAACCAATTATATAAAATACTAGCGGCCCGCCCCGGCTTCGCACGGGTATAAAATATATAGCCTATGTCATTCACTGAAAAAATGATTGAACTCGATCCAGTAGTTTTGATTTATTCATTACTGCCCGTGGCCCGCCTGCGTTTGTTGCAATGTAGGCGGAACAAATGTAATTATTTACAACATCACATTAGAAACCTCCAAAATAACAGTATTTCTCCACTATTTAATGGATGTTATTATAGTTATAAACCTTCCTCTTCAATCACTCTATCTATTAAAAAAAACCGCATTAAAATCCGTTGCGTAGTTTTAAAGATTTAAGCATACATAGGGATATAGGGACAGAGAAAGCGACTTTGTTTTATACTATGTAGTGATGTAGCTGACCCCGACACGCGTTGTTGTGCTTCAGTTACTGTAAAAGACATTCTAAATTAAAACGTGGCGCCATCTATGAGATATCTATAACAGTCGGTCCTACAGTTATCTATCAACAAACTAATTTAAAGCGCCATCTGTTTGAGACTGATGAAACTTGCAATTAACAACAATAATCAACATTGAGAATAATTTAATTTGTAATTAAAAAATATTACGGGCGGCCATTAATAAATATATAAATTAACCCATATCACAAGCTGGACAAACATCATGACTGGATTTTTTATATATTTAGATCTGCTATCTATATATAAATAGGCAGTGGGAAAGAGTTAGCAACATCTCCCGCCTCTGTTTCTCAGCTGATTTTCCTCATTCTTTTTTTTTTGATAGCTATTGACAAGTTTTAGTTCTATGAATAAAAAAATGGAAAAGTTTTTTTTCGTGATGGTCGAAGTTCGACCACTGGACGAGCACTCGTATTAATAAACCACCTTGGTGAACCTTCTCCCGTGGAAGAGTCTCTGCGCTAACCACAGGTAGAGCCCGTTGAGAGTGCCCGGGATCTCTCGAATCTCCCGGAGAGCTATGAACCCATCTGCCACACCGTCCAGCACCTGTAGCATTACCCAACCTTTAAATTACAGATTGTATTGCCATAGATAATTAGACATTATGGTTTATGTACTGTCAACTATTTTAATTTCTTCACTAGAGCTACAGGACATGAATAAAGATCACATTTGGCTGAGATGCGAATGTTAAGATGGATGTGTGGTGTAACCAGAATGGACAAGATTAAGAATGAGTATGTCAGAGACAGTTTGCAAACAGCACCAGTAATAGAGAAGTTGAGGATAATCTGATAGGTTAGCATGGTACAAGCATGTCATGAGGAGAGATAAAAACCATGTAACAAGAAAAGGTGAGGAATAGAGGAAGACCGAAAAGGTGTGAATCGATCCTGCGATAAATGATACGTGTATAAATGGTGTGAATAGTGAGATAGCCTCTGACAGGGGAGAGTGGAAGTGGAAAAGATGTGCCAACTCTACTTAGGTGGGATAAGGGTAAGGAGAAGATGATCCACAGGACAATACCAGTAGATATATGCAAAAAAATGTATATTTAATTTTATTGATACACTAACATATTTACATCTTTATAATATTTATAATCCTCTGTGTGGGATAGACACGAAATACACAGGATTCCAACACTGTTTCTGCACGCAGCTACGCTCACGTTGATGTAGATTCAACCTAGCCCTAAGTAACAGTAGGCACTCTTTTTTTGAAGATGAAAGATACCCCATGTGACTTTATGTAAATCTGAGATTTATTCCAAAATTTCAGATTGATGAGTTGAGTAAGTGAGGCGTGTTTAAGTTACGGCCTCACTGTTTATACTATTACTTTGGATTTCAAAAATTTAAATAAATCAAAATCAACTAATCGATAGCATTGGGAACCAAATAGAATTTCACTGGGAGGGATACTGACACAAGTTGCTATAAATATAATTATTTTATCTATTCTGCAACCAATGAATAGTAAATGTACCTAAACCCATATTTATATCAGCCTCATACAATACATAAGTGATGATATGAAAGTGGTTAATGTGGCATGTTATTTATTCTATCGCTAATTATATAGCTGTGACTAGTTACATAGCCCTTAATAACCGATATGATAGGAGATTTATTTTATCACTGGTCATATAACTGCGTAATGTTTGTTAAATAGATTTAATAAATACCTTCTCGAGGTAGAGCAGGCAGCCATCGCTCTTGATCCTGAGATGGTCCAGCGCAGCCGCCGCCGCAGCCGCCGCCGCCGCGTCGCTCGACACGCGACCTCTGCTCGACATCACCAATATAAACATTTATTCTCTAAATCACAACTTTCTGAACTATTTATATTCACACTCTACTCACAGGTTCAGTATATAATCACAGCGATTTAGTCTAAATATACAGCATTGTAACATATTAGCTTAACCCGGGTGGAATTCACTTATACTATTGTTCTAACTATTAAATGTATCTAGATGTGGTTTTCACAAGTAACTTTAAAGTTTGAGACAATATATAAACATTATTACAGCAAAATTTTTAAACCCTTACGAGAGTTAGTACAGTTTGTACTAAAATATGGCGCTTCATTGGTTAATTTGTTAACAAAGTGTATTTAGGACATGGACCTTTGAGTTAGTAGGTTTTTGTAGAACTAAGTTATACAGGAATTTATAATTTTAAAAGATGTTTGTCTATACTAATGCTATGAAGCTGGAGGGTTTGTTTGTATGGTTGAACGCGCTAATCTCAGGGAGTTACTGGTCCGATTTGAAAAATTATTTCAGTGTTAGGTAGCTCATTTATCGAGGAAGGCTATACGATGTACGTCATCACGCTAAGTACATTAGGAGCGGACTATCAATGAAGAATGTTTCAAAATCCGAGTTTTTCTTCCTTTTGAGAGCTTCCGCCGCATGTTAGCGTTAGCCCAAAGTAACTATTCCACGCGGACGAAGTCGTGGGCAGAAGCTAGTGAGTTTTTTTTTTTTTTTTTTATTGTAGCTCGGCAAAGTGACTGTACTGTGCCTGATGGTAAGCACAGTAAAATCCAAAAACAATGGCGACCGCCGAAAGACATACTATCCATCGCCGGTCGCCGCTGTCATGCCGGCCTGAAAGCGTCCCAGTTAGGGACAGCCCCCCCCCCCCCTGGTTGCTGGATATACACCGGCTGATCCCGGAACGCGACACGCCCAAACGTGCCACTATGGCTGGTGTTCCACCTGGTGTACGGTGGTCGCGATCCAGTCGGGTACAGACACCCTACCACCCCGTAATATAGTAATATAGGTAATATAGGTATAAGTAGAGAATGAGACCTGAGTCGTGGTTCGGCGTCGAGTCGCGCGAGCACGTAGCGCTGCACGTCGGCCGACACGTGCGCGCGCTGCAGCTCGTCCAGCGTTATCTTACGGAACCCTGCCACAACCAACCAACCAACCAACCAACCGTCACATACCACGCCAACACACCAACCCCACTCTACAAACGACAGTGAATCGTCACGTTCAACTCACGTCATATCGCGTCCATAACGACCATGTTTATAATTTTACACGGAAAGAATCGTGCCAAAAGTTTTTATTATTTCGTATTATAATAACAGAATAATATTATGCAAAAACGGTTAATATTTTATTAGAAGGTTTTCACTTCTATCGTGTGGTCGCAAGTGCTCACAATGTTTTTTTTTCATTAATGCTCTCTATGATATACCTCGTATCACATTGTATAATATTACTTTAGTTACCATATAGACAGGCATTCTAAATCTTTTTGTTTTGGTTATTTGTTTTCTACTAGCCAGTACGTGCTTGTCTAGTAGATATATACATCTTTTGATGTATGTCAATTGTCTGTGTATTCTATTATATGAAAATAAACGTGATTAATAAATATAATTGTATTAATTAATTACATACCAAGATACACTTTTAACTAGTGCTTTGGCAAAAATCACGCAGTGATATTTCACTGAAGGATTACTTTACTGAATTGATTAATTCTTTTTATCTGTCAATCAGGTCCTTTTTTCTGTTGTTTTAAGTGAGAATAAGTAAGGGGTGGTATACGGTTGCAGGGCGTGTGCACCTGTGAACATCTTGGTGAGGTGCCGCGAGTGCCTCCTGGCGGTGCAGACCAGCAGCACCCACTGCGGGAACAGGTGCTGGTGGCGGGAGACCAGCGCCGCCACCGACCTCGAGCCCTCGCCCGCCTCTCCCGCCTCGCTCTCATCCCTCCGCCCACCTGCAGTAACCATATTACATTTTTTTCTATTGTCAATCGCAGTGTAGGCACTTTTTTAATATAAAATTAAAAAAATAAAATGAAAAAAAAAATGGTACACAATATGTACACGCGAGGGAAGTGATACTTCTTTGTCTTATATGTATTAAGTTACACCAAAATATATAAAAATATTCGATTTAAGTATCATATCCACAGAACATAAGATCTGAGATGTCCCGAATCTCTGTGGAAACTTCTAACAAGAAATGCCACCATTTTCTTAGAAAATTAAAAATTTAGGCTTAAGGGATGTGTACTCCGTGACTTTAATAGCGCAAAATATTTAAAAAAAATTAAATTAACGGACTTATCTCACCTTCCACAGAACCCTCATCGATAGCGTCGACCAATAGGAAGAGGCATTGTTTGGGCGGCTCGATCTCCAGCAGTGGGAACAGCAACGCCTTCTTGAAGCACTCATCTGGATTCTTCTCCAGGTTTTGGGGGAGAAGAGCCTAATGACATAATCCAAATTATTTAAAACGATTTGAACGATACAGATCACGACATGACACATTCCAGTATAGTCCACCTATGGAGTATCTAAAACTCCATACAAGAGAATATAGACCTTATAATTTACTAATGAACAGACAAATTGGCTCGAAATTCAAACACAGACAGCCATTTTGAGATCTTGGTCTTAAAAAATCAGCCGAGGGGTTAAACAAACCATGGACTGACCCTAGGAAATACAGTTTTCCGCTCAGTGACATAACTATGAGCTGCAATGATCACTTTCCATCAGGTAACCAGTTCGAATGAGGGATATGAGAGAGTAGTAGAACATTTATGCACAGTTGTATATAGATCAATACAGACATAGTAAAATATTATTAGAAGAAAAAATCGAATTACGATATTGTAATGTCGATCGATTAAAATAATCGATTTTTCCATGTCTAAAAATTGATTGATCGATCTCAGATCGCCATCCCTATTGCGGCTGTTGGTTTTATATAATTCTATGAGCTTGGTATCCTAAATAATCAATTGTCCTCTTGTCTGTTCGTTATCGTTTCTTTGTCTTGCTCAAAAACAAAGTATCGGATCGGCCAAATTTTCGTTAAAAAAACACCGGGAAGGACTGCTACTATACAATAGAATAATATATGAACTAATATCAGAAGTATGACGCAGAAATACCTGCTGTATCTCCGGGTCAGATAGTAGTTTGTCATAATACGCGTTGGCTATCAGCGTCCTGGGGCTGATCGGTAGACTTGGGATGGGAGGAGGAACATCCTCTGTGTCCACCTGCCCCTCCTCACCATCCACCTCGGACACCTTCTCCTCCTGCACCAGTACATTCTGGTATTCGGGCAATTCGTTTTCGAGTTTCGGCGAAACGGGCCTTTCGACCTTCCTCGGGGAGTTCTCGTTCGAACGCAATTCGCTTTTATTCGGATATCGAAAGTTCGCGACGGGGATTCTGGATTTCAATGGACTATTGTCGAGTTTAGGCTTCTCCCCCTCGCCGGAGCTGTCGTTCTTCTGTTCCGTGGATAGGCTCTTCTGGAGGACGTTGGGTTTCTTCTCTGCCAAGGGTTCGGAGCTCTGCCGCAGGAGCCTCGAGTTCCGCAGCTCCTTGGATTGTCGCTGCGAGATGTTGCGTAGGAACAGGTTCTCGTGGTTCTCGTAGAGACGAAAGTCCGAGTCTTTATCGTCTGAAGCGAACGGGTTCGTGGCCGCAGCGTTGTTGTTTCTGGGCAAGATTTCCGGCAACTGGAACATTTTAAATATAATGTATTTTTTAAGGTAGCCTATGTACACTTATTGGCAAGGCACTTTCAGTGACATGTTCAGGCCCGGATTAAGAGGTGGAAGAGTTCGAACAGGATTAACTACCCCAAACGGTAATTTTTAAGTGGAACAAAATTATTACGTTTACATAAAAAAACTGACTCACTCAAAACACCAGCAGCATTCAAAGATTTACTATCAAATAATGACACCTCTGCTAGAGAATTCCCTTTGCAGCTAAACTTCTAGAAAATTACAGAAACATTGTACCAATTGTTAATCTTCGACGATATCTATGTAATACAATGTAAAGAACAATTTCTTTTTCTAAAAATGCCTGCGGCCCATCTGTATAATGGTTCTAGAAAACATATAGATAATCGAAAAACATAATATAGGGATAGCCCCTTAAAACACATTATTAGAATAATAACTAACATCAGCGTATTTGGACAGATCTTAATCTGTCATGTAGTGGATATTCGTGGATTCGTGTTAATTGACTCAATATTTTGTAATATTGATGGCATTTTACGTAATATAGTTCGGTTATTGTACACAAGTGAAGTGGATGGGAAGTAATATCACGGAGCATGGATTCTGAGGTGCCACAAAACCTCCCTAGGAAGTTCTAACAAGGGGACCACCATCTTGTTAGAACATTGACACTTGTGATATTATGACCTACTCGTCAATGGCAGTAATAATCTAGAAGTTTAGTTGAAAGAAATAAAATTAAAAAATACTAACGTCATGCAGAGTCGAGAGAGGAGCATCGGTGAGGAAAGAGCGGTGCCTGCCACCTCCTGCGCCCTCTTCTTCATCAGTGCGCTGGTCTGGAACACAACAAATTATATTAACACCACTTACATTAGCGAATTAACCTGTTACATAGGGTTCGATATTGAACAGTGTTGAATTGTGAATGCAACAGTGTCTTATATGGGGCTATTTTTTCTTTATTTCTGCAGCCTTGGGCCGCATCTATTTTCTGCTTTCGTTTACTATATTGATGATGTTATAAATCGTTATAAATGTGAGCAACTATTGTTATTATTTTACTTAACTATTATAATACGGATTTGTCATTGAGATTATTACCTTTATGGTGGCTTTATTCTTATGTTTTATAGCCACATTTACAATACTAATGAAAAATATAAACAAAGATATACTCTTCTCGCAATTTTTTTCTCCTCGCGCATGCGCACCACATCGTATGCCCCACTACACAAATCACTGAACTATTAAGATGAAGCATATAAAATTACTATACTATACTAGTTTCTTAAATAACTTCATATAACTACTTAACACAACCACAGACCTTTATCAGTTTCTTTATATACATTTTACTTATGGCATTGATACAATGGTCGCTTTAAAAGCCTTAAAATGGCTCATTTATTTCCAATAAGAAAAAGAAATGTATAACAAGAGAAGATATAGTAAATAGGGCATATAATACCTTCACTGTCAGCTAACAGAGGTTTGGAACTCTCTTCAGGGTCATCACCGAGCTCCCGGAAACGGATAATCAGCCTTTCTTCTTCAGAATTCCTGAGGACAGCAATACATACTTTATTAACACAAGTTTCTAGATCTATATTACCGTCATCATGTCGATAAATTTGCCAATGTATGTATAAAAATATTAGCAATATTCAACCTATTTGAAATGCTTGAATTATTTGAATAATTTAAACTGTAGGTCCTTAAAAATGTTCATATGGACCCGTCGGGTGTCGATTTCGAACTTTAAGGGGTCTCTACTACCCACGAAAACAACATGTGGGGGTCGGCGAGCTGTAAATAAGTTTTTCACTTAGTAAAACTTATCAAAGTCAAGTCAAAAACAATTTCATCTGTCAAAAATACATCTGATATGAGGAATTTGCAAAAATTCAAAAGATAGAGGTAATACAGTAAAAAGTACTACAGTTTAGTGGTGGTAGGGTGTCTGTACCCGACTGGATCGCGACCACCGTACACCAGGTGGAACACCCGCCATAGTGGCACGTTTGGGCGTGTCGTGTTCCGGGATCAGCCGGTGTATATCCAGCAACCAGGGGGGGGGGGGGGGCTGTCCCTATCTGGGACGCTTTCAGGCCGGCATGACAACGGCGACCGGCGATGGATAGTATGTCTTTCGGCGGTCGCCATTGTTTTTGGATTGTACTGAGCTTATCATCAGGCACAGTACAGTCACTTTGCCGAGCTACGATAAAAAAAAAAAAAAAAAAAAAAAAAAATAGGTGAGGGGTCTACAAGAAAAAAAGTTTGTCCAAACTTGAATATGAATGAAATTTATTCAGATAAGCCTTTTTTTTTAAACTTAAGCTTCACTTTAATCGAGACATTTGTATGGAAATAATTACGATTAAGCGTATATTTTCTAGCTTACCCTCACTAAATATGTTTTTTTTTTCGAGCGACTAGTCGCGTCACTGTTGCTTTCTATAGGCTTAGATTTCAAAAACAACTTGATTCTTACAAAGCACGTTAATCGATAATATTTCGTGTCTGCATTAAACACTATTTTAAAAGAGTCACAGTGAAGGAGAGAACGAGCCGCGGTTTGCCGACCACTGGTCTAAACTATTCGAATAGTCCGAGTAGTTGGAACGGTTTTTTTTTTTATGTTATAGGAGGCAAACGAACATGTGGGTCACCTGATGGTAAGTGATCACCACCGTCCATAGACACTTGCAACACCAAGGGAGTCGCAAGTGCGTTGCCAACCTGTGTTTGGGGGAGAGGGGAGTGGGGAAGTGGGGGATGGGGAGGGGAAGAACGGGGAAGGGGAGAGGAGGTGGGTATCCGGCGCTCTCACTGACCAAACGAAACGCAACAATGTGTGTTCGCGCATTTTTATATTCTTTATATGTGGGTGGATCGCGATTCCGGGCTCGCGCGATCGTGACGTCTACAACGGAGAGTTGGGCTTCTTAACCTGTACTGTGAACTTTGCGCTGCCGGATTTTATTGGTTTATGTGTTGTTTTTTGGCCTTTAATTGCAATTATAAACATTTTATAAACATTGTGTGTGCGTGTATGTGACCGTGCATATAAGAACAACAGCGAGAACGATCTACAACAGCCAGGTTAGTGGTCTACCTTGTATGGGGGGTATGGAAATGCCGAACTGAGGGACAAATCAGGCCATCCCGGGTCCTTTAGCCTTTTGCAAAAACATTTGGTCCTATCGAGCCGGATAGTAGTTTTTCTGGTTATTTCGGAAATAATTACAATCATATTTTTGAAAGTTACATACACATTACTGTTCAGATAAAATGGCGTCAAAAACTTGGGAAAGTAAATTTAAAATTAAATCGGATTGGTTCAAAAATTCCAAAGAAATGCTGGAAAATAAATCATATACTAAATGAGTCATATCAGCTCGACTTAGAAAACTAGAAGACAATTTTAATCTGCTAACGGAGGCATACGAAAACATTTTAACTAGTTGCACGGATGAAAAAGTCGCTGACGACTACGGAGTGAAATATAAAGAGGCTAATGAGATATATGATCAATTAGAGGCGGTATCATCAGCTTATACGGGTTTGGACGGTACACACGCACCTACCGAAAGTGTGGCCACGGCACGGTTGCCGCGCATTCATTTGCCGGTTTTTGACGGTGATGTATTTTCATGGTGTAGTTTTATCAGTTTATTTACATCATTGGTGCTGTCTAGGAAAGACATATCTAAAACCGAAAAATTTCACTATCTGTTCTCAAACTTAGATAAAGAACCGAGAACTTTAATAAAACATTTACCCATGGTTGATGGATCCCTGGATATAGCTATGGACATATTGATGAGTAGATACGATAATAAGAGATTATTAGCGGATTCACATATTTCTCGAATTTTACATTTACCATTCCTTAATAAAAGTGTTGAGCTCAGAACTAAAATCTTGAATTCATTATTGGAATCGACTCAGGCCTTGAACAATTTAGGATTACCTATAGATCAGTGGAGTTACATTCTTTTACATATCAGTCTGACAAAATTACCCGCGGAAATTAAAACTCGATTTGAACAAAATTACGGAGGTAATAACGCCAATTTTCCTACATTCAATCAGTTCACGAATTTTTTGTCAAGCGAATGTCGGTTTATAGACACGGCGAATAGAGAACCGGTTCCGGCAGAGTACTGTCCGGAGCGAGCGCGCCCTCGTCCTCGTCCGGACTGTAACGTTCACGTCGCGGACAACTATTATTATACACAAAAAAGAAATGAACGTGTTAATAATTATTACGATAATAAACAGTGCATATATTGTAAGTTATCTGGTCATGAAATTAATAATTGTTATCAATTTAACCATTTATCTTCGGACGAACGGAAAAACTGGGTACGAAAAAATTATTTATGTTTTAAGTGTTTTGGTAAACATTCGGCCGTTTCGTGCAAAATGAATATACCATGTAGTCGCTGTGGGAATTCTGGACATAGCACATTGATATGTACAACGTACATTGCGCGCGCGACATCGCCTACTGGGGACGAGCCGCGTAATCGGCATGCCCACGTTATTACATCACGCGACAAAGCGGTTAACGGTCGTCGGTCGCCTAGTACGTCGCGACGAGCGCGGCGCAGTGCAAGTCCTACGTCACCGGGCCGATCGGAGCGTAGTGTATATTATCAAGGCGGCACAAATGATTATTGTCGTTATAACAATTCGGAAAATGTATATGAATGTCGTAGTACTGCCAGGGTTACTCGATCACTGAGTCCGGCGGATGTACGGACATCACAAAAATAGCAATTACAGCAATTATGTAATATCGCTTCACAACCTAAGCTATCGAATAACGTTATCTTACCCACTGCGCTCGTTGAGGTAAAACATGCCAATGGCGAATTTATTCTAGTACGGGCATTGTTAGATCTTGGTGCTCAGATATCAATAGTTAGAGCAGACTTAGTATCAAATTTACAGTTGAAGCGATATTACTCACATATTCGTTTATCCGGTGTTGGCGGCAAAAATACTACCGGACAACAATTTGCCTCTTTATATGTTAGACCTGAGAGAACAGGTAAACCCTTGATTACAGTTTCGGCGGCGGTTTTGAAGAATCCTACGACTTATTTTGCTACCAGATTAGGTATTTCGGTTAAAAATCTCATCATTTCAGATGACGGCTGTCGTAATAATCCTCGGATAGATATCATTTTTGGTAGTGATATTCTTGGTGAAATTTTACGTCATAGGGTTGAGTTAGGATCAAACGGACCTTATGCATTGGATACAATTTTCGATTTTGTGGTATTCGGTCCAATTTCATATAATTTTTTGGATAAATCAGGGTCAAATAACAATAATAATATTAATCATAATTATGTTACGGGTTTGACGCTCATTGAAGCAGTTGAAAGATTCTGGCGGAGTGAGGAACCTCCTCTTGTAAAACATAAAAATCCGCTAGAGGCGGAATGTGAATATATGTTCGCTTCGACAACATCACGCGGAGCTGACGGAAAATATACAGTGCGGTTGCCTATCATTCCAGAACACGCCAGGTTAGGTGATTCTAAGCAAACAGCACTTAGACGATTTTTAGCAATCGAACGTCGTATGAAGCGACAGCCAGAATTTCGAGATAAATACACAGAATTTATGAAACAATATATCGAGCTCGGTCACATGGTGGTTTCTAGTTTTGACATAAATTCTGGTAATGAACATTATTTTCTCGCGCATCATGGTGTTTTTAAGAAATCTGGAGACACTGACAAGATACGAGTTGTGTTTGACGGTAGTGTGCCCACGAGTAGCGGAGTTTCTCTCAATGATTGTTTATATTCTGGAGAACGATTACAAAACGATATAACAAATATAATTTTAAACTTTCGATGGCCATATATAGTTTTCACGACAGATATAAAGATGATGTTTCGGCAAACTTGGGTTCATCCTGAGGACAGACGATACCAGCTTATCTTCTGGCGATCAAAGCCAACGGAACCATTACTTATTTATGAACTAACAACAAACACTTACGGATTGAAGTCCAGTCCATTTGTTGCGATACGTTGCCTACATCAATTAGCTCATGAAGAAATGAATAAATACCCTCGGGCGTCACGGATTCTTCTTCATAATTCGTATGTAGATGATTTAAATGGTGGTGCTGACACTCTTACTGAAGCCCGCGAACTAAAGGCAGAATTAACCTCACTCATGAGTACGGCCGGCTATGAACTACGAAAGTGGTCATCCAATGATCCTGCACTGCTAGATGATTTACCAACAGATTACCTGGAGACACCTCGCACCTTTGACGAGACAGAGGAAAATAGTTTCATTAAAGTACTAGGTATTGAATGGGATCCGAGGTCCGACTGTTTCACCTATCGATTAAGATTACCTTTGATAACCGAAACGGTTACCCGACGGCATATTTTATCAATGGTCGCAAGGATATATGACCCCTTAGGCTGGATTAGTCCGGTTGTATTTAAGATAAAATTATTGCTACAATTTCTCATTAGTAGCGCAGGCAGCAAGAAAATCGATTGGGATTCACCCGCACCAGCTGACATTCTTCAGAAATGGCAAAACATCCTCGTAGATCTACCGAATTTACAAGGGCTATTCTTATCTAGATGCTTGAAACCAAAAAAGGGTAGTAATTATACGTTACATGGATTTTGTGATGGGTCATCTTTAGGGTACGCTGCTGCGATTTATCTTCGCTCAGAGGATGAGGACGGTTTAGCGAACGTACAACTCCTAATGGCTAAGTCTAAGATAGCTCCTTTGAAAACAAAACAAACTATACCGAAGTTAGAATTAAACGGGGCAAATCTGTTATCGACGCTCATTAATCACGTTGTGTCTTCGATGAGACACAATGTTGAATTCGAAGAAGTTGTGGCATGGTGTGACAGCACTATTGTGCTAGCTTGGATTCACACACCACCTTATAGGTTGCAAGTATTCGAGGGTAATCGAGTATCACAAATTAACTCATCCACGGTTCCGATTCGTTGGAGGCATATTCCCAGCGATATGAATTGTGCAGATGTAGCATCACGGGGAACGTCGGCGGCTGAATTATTAGATCATCAGTTATGGTGGAGACCGCAGTGGCTGTGCCAGTCTTCAGAACATTGGCCTAAAGATTATTTGCATTTCCCGGCAGATCTTTTACCTGGTCTTCGAACAAGGGTTGTAAATGTTAATGTCTTACAACAGGAATTTGACTTGCTTCAACGTTATAGTTCATATGATAAACTTATCAATGTCACAGCTTATATTTTGCGCTTTGTACATAATTGTAAAAATAAATCTCGTGTTACCGGTGTCATTTCGGTTCTAGAGCGAAGAAATGCTCTTAAATACCTAATTCGGTTTGTCCAGCAAGACTGTTTTTCAGAAGAAATATTATCACTGAAATTGGGTAAGCCTATTAAAACTATTATGCGACGACTAAACCTGTTTATAGATAAAGATAATCTACTGCGAGTCGGTGGTCGAATAGACGCATCCAAACTGTGCTATGAAGCCAAGCATCAGATTTTGCTTCCCGGAAAAGGTCGGTTTACAGAATTATTAGTCAGCTATTATCATCAAGCACATTGCCATGTCGGAGCCTCTACTCTTGCTGCTATTTTATCACAGAGGTATTGGATAGTTTCAGTTCGTCGTATCACAAGACAGGTTACCTTCCGTTGTATTCAATGTTATCGGTCTCGTGCACATCCAATGCAACCGTTTATGGCTGATTTACCGTCTGATCGTGTCAACGGGGTACGGCCTTTTCTCAGTGTTGGTACAGATTTTGCCGGTCCATTCTTCATTAAATCAAGTACATTAAGAAATGCGAAGATTCAAAAGTGCTATTTGTGTATATTTGTTTGTTTATCTACAAAGGCTGTGCACTTTGAAATTGTAACAGCTTTGTCGGTCGAAGCATTTATTGCGGCTTTTACTCGGTTTATTTCACGGCGTGGACCTCCATCACTAGTCAGATCAGATTGTGGTACAAATTATGCCGGTTCTGACAAATACTTGAGAGAACTATATTTGTTCTTGAAAACTAATCACTCCGACATAGAACGTGATTTAGCGAAGCAACATATAACGTGGTCGTTTAATCCACCAGCGAGCCCTAATTTTGGAGGGCTCTTTGAGGCAGCAGTTAAATCTGCTAAGACGCACTGCAAACGAGTATTAGGTGAAACACGGCTCACTTTCGAGGAATTAGCCACCTTTTTCACTAAGGTGGAAGCTGTACTAAACTCGCGCCCTTTGTGTCCTCTAAGTACGGATCCTTCTGACTTCGAAGTCCTATCCCCAGGACATTTTTTGATTGGTCAACCTCTAGTGGCTTTACCGGAATATCCGTTTACGGAAATCAAAATGCATCGCTTGTCCCGTTATCAGCAGATTCAAAAGATGTCTCAACATTTTTGGTCTCGGTGGAAAAATGAATATCTTCATACCCTTCAACAACGTTTTAAATGGACTTCACAAATTGAACCTCCCCGATTAGATGATTTAGTTTTAATAAAGGAAGATAACTTGCCTCCAATACAGTGGAGGCGCGGTCGGCTAGTAAAACTATTACCCGGTAAGGACGGTATCGTGAGGGTTGCGGAAGTCAAAACGCAGCAAGGTCTTCTCTTAAGACCTATATCAAAATTATGTCGTTTACCTATGAATTAATAACCAAGGCTGGCCTTGGTTAGGCGGGGGGATGTTCGCGCATTTTTATATTCTTTATATGTGGGTGGATCGCGATTCCGGGCTCGCGCGATCGTGACGTCTACAACGGAGAGTTGGGCTTCTTAACCTGTACTGTGAACTTTGCGCTGCCGGATTTTATTGGTTTATGTGTTGTTTTTTGGCCTTTAATTGCAATTATAAACATTTTATAAACATTGTGTGTGCGTGTATGTGACCGTGCATATAAGAACAACAGCGAGAACGATCTACAACAGCCAGGTTAGTGGTCTACCTTGTATGGGGGGTATGGAAATGCCGAACTGAGGGACAAATCAGGCCATCCCGGGTCCTTTAGCCTTTTGCAAAAACAATGTGCAAGCACTGTTACTTCACGTCGGTTTTCTGTGAGAGGGTGGTACTACCCCGGACGAGCCGACCCATTCATGCTGAAATCAGTAATAGCTTCAACGTGGCTCTACCACCTACTAACTATTATCTTACTATTAACTATATTAACTAACTACTATCCCAACATATTCTTGAATTCATAAATATTCGCATACACCGAATTAATATATCTCAAAATAAACAAATGACGCTTTTAGTATCGATACATGAACATATAAATGCCATCAAAAATAAACTTATAAAAAAAATACCGTCTCGCAACTCAGTTTCTTCTACCGTAAAAAGTTGTGAGATCCATGTAATACCAAGTCGGTTACTTTATGAAGTCCCTACTTAAGGGACCTTCTGTCGTAAATTATTACGTAATTAGCTATCCTGATAACATCTTACAGTTACCATATCAATATTAAAAATCTTTTATGTTTTAAATGAAATAGATTGAATTGGCCATCACATGAAAACACAATGTATCTCAGAAGTTATACATATTATGTATACTATAATAAAACTGTAGCAAGGTCAAATCTGTACATTAAATATTTTTTGAAAATTTTTATCGGGGTAGACTTTGTTATCGATATAGAAGCCAAAAATAATCTTTTTACAATTTTTGTCTGTCTGTCTGTCCCTGTGAACACGCATCACTCTGAAAGTACTGAACCGATTTTGACGAAACTTGGCACAGTGATAACTAATATTACAAGATTACATCTAGGATACTTTTTATCTCATAAAACGCAAGGGATTCTCCAGGATAACGGACGAAAGTCAAAAATTTGTAGTTAATGAAATTTTTGACGGATTTTGGTAAATTTTCATTGTGCTATATATAGCAGACAGATTAGCTAAAAAGATAAGCTATGTTTCCCTAAGCTACTTTTAAAAAAATACCAAAAAAAAAGACCGCCGGGATTCGAACCATATAATGTCCAGTACGTTATAACTGAGCTACGGCTATATGACATTTCTATGCGTAATTATCAACCTCATATGAAAAAAATATGTGTAAACGAAACTGTCACTTATATGTTGTTACATTTATTTTATTGTATAAAAAATGTTTGCTAAACAAAGGTGACAAGATTTTTTTCCTAAAACATAAACCTAGATAATAGTTACATTGCATTGTAGAAGATGAATCTCAACTAGAGTTCTATCAGTACGTGTGTTGTTTCGATATTTGATAAAATTAGTTTTCTAAATGTTGTTGAGTCTTGAAGTAGTTGGGTTCAGGTTTGTGAATCTAAGATTAAAATAAATCAGTTGAGGTGTATGCAGTTTTTTTTTTTCCCCGAACTGACCACGCTATTGACCTAGCAAGGTCTTAACAGCTTCACCGGACTACTGTTTGCAGTTACTATGTTGTATTTATACTAATATTATAATGAGTGGTAAAGTTTTGTTTTCGAGGAATGCTTGGTACCTACTACTGGTCCGATTTCAAAAATTCTTTCACTGTTAGAAAGGTATATTATCCCAAGTTCAGTATCTCAGTAAAAAAGGTGGTTTGTATGTCAAAAGTAAAATAAGTGTGACCAAATTAAAATTGAATGCAGATTTCACGTATACTTTACAAATTCTTATAAAACAAAATGGAAATTTAATGTAGATGAAGTTCAACTTTTACAGTATGTTACGTGATGAAGTTACAAGGGGTACTGGGAAGACATTTATCGGCAATATATGTAAGTTAGTTTTGATCTTCACTTTGATGACACTACTTTAGGTAATGCTGCGAACAGATTCTAGGCTTATTTTAAAAGATTTCTCACATACCAACTGGGTATATGTTTGAGTGAGTCCCTGGATAGTTTGGATTCACGATTGGAAGTGCTGGATAAGGCTGCAATAGCGTTTTAGGTTTTTTAAGATTATTTGCGTTTAAAAATACAATTGAAACCGGTAATAACCGATTTGGTGCAGACGAAGTTGCACGGGTCAGCTATATAAAATAAGATTGTTTAGTGTGATTGCCTAGTCAATCTATTTCATTTAAAACATAAAAGATTTTTAATATTCATATGGTTACTGTAAGATGTTATCAGGTTAGCTAATTGCGTAATAATTTACAACAGAAGGTCCCTTAACTAGGGACTTCATAAAGTAACCGACTTGATATTACATTGATCTCACAACTTTTTACGGTAGAAGAAACTGAGTTGCCAAACGGGTTTTTTTACAAGTCTTATTTTTGATGTCATCTCATTTCTTTTTGTAGATAATTCTACTGTTATTCCTTTCCGTTACCTTTTACTTCTTGAATACAAACAACGTACCTACACCCATTATTCCATTATATTATAGATATACATACATATAGGTACACCGATCAATCAACTGTAAATGTAACTTTGTAATCCTATACACTTATATGGTGTATACACTAAACACTAATTGTATTCTAATGATCGGCCAGTCAGTGACAAAATTAAGAATTTTGACTAGTTATAGTTCTTAAACTACTGGTTCAAATATAATAAAATTTCAAATATACCGTGTTTATACAATGACTGCTTGGTTACTGAGGTCAGGCTTAGTTTTATCCACAACGAAGTTATAGGGGGTCGGAAATGGCCTGAATTGCTTCGAGAAAAGGATTATTACGGCTGTATCGCTTTTTCGCTCGACTTGGCGGGGACACTGCCGTGCCGCCGGATATAGTTCTAATAAAGAACAATACCCTTAAAATTGGATCTTAATTACAAGCACTGAAATATTCTAATATGTCCATTGAAGGTGATAGTAAAACAGTAGGTCAATTGCTAATGGAGTATGGGGAACTCACCTGTCACAGTTGGTTTCGTTCTGCGAGAGGTCTCTGTCGGTGTCGGGTCTCGGTCGGCGTGAAGAGTGGCTCAGGATCTGCATCGCCAGCGACCTCACGAACTCACCGGGTCGTAAACTGCTCTCCGAGTTACCCTGCACAAGTGAAAATATAATTTCTTAAAGCATTCTTTCTGAAGAATAGATATTTCTGTTTTAATGATGTTATGTGGAATTGTGAAAAAATATTTGCGAGTGAGCGGTAATTGCCGCTAGTCATATAAAGCGAATGTGGGGCAATTCCCGCAAGGAATATATAGCTAATGTGTAGCAATTCCCACAAGGAATATATAGCGAATGTGGGGCAATTCCCGCAAGGAATATATAGCTAATGTGTAGCAATTCCCACAAGGAATATATAGCGAATGTGGGGCAATTCCCGCAAGGAATATATAGCTAATGTGAGGCAATTCCCGCAAGGAATATATAGCTAATGTGGGGCATTTCCTGCAAGGAATACATAGCTAATGTGGGACAATTCCCGCAAGGAATATATAGCTAATGTGGGGCAATTCCCGCAAGGAATATATAGCTAATGTGGGGCATTTCCTGCAAGGAATATATAGCTAATGTGGGGCAATTCCCGCAAGGAATATATAGCTAATGTGGGGCAATTCCCGCAAGGAATATATAGCTAATGTGGGGCATTTCCTGCAAGGAATATATAGCGAATGAGGGTTACTTCACACAAGGAATATATAGCGAATATGGGGCAATTCCAGGAAGGAATAATTAGTCCCAAGGACTTATAGCGAGTGCGATACAATTCCCGCAAGGGATAAGATGCAAATGAAGGACGATTCGCACTAGATACAACTTTCGAATAAGGTACTGTTAATTTTATATACATATCGGGAGAGCCACTACTGATCGGGATATATCGGTGGTGTTACTAATGACTTCAAATGCCATTGGTTGGAGGTATCGGCTGTTTATGTATCTTGATGCCCTAAAAGGCGACCAACGACTAGATACCGCGCATACTCGCTCAGTCAGTTGGGCTAGTCACACCTACGAATAACTCGTCGTAATTTTACTCATTGTTAAGATTTGAACGAATACGCAAGTAAATTAAAAGTGATGTAATTGTTATAAGGAGGTATTGACCTATCCCTACAATACGAATAGTGAAAATAGAATTTGTAAATGCTCGAAATTTCAAACGGAAAGGATTTTGAAATTAACAACTGTTAAACGACAGTATTCTGTTAGTGGGTCTGTTGACTACGAATATACAAAACAACGAAAATTTAAATTTAGACATTTTAAACGATACCAATAGTTAACTTGAAAAATAATATTTTTAATGAGTAGATTTTATTTTTCAATAAATAAAATAGAAGTGTATTTTATTTATCTAAGATAATCTCCGAAAGAGGTGACAAAATTGCATATTTTGACAAGACTGTTAAGAAAAGATTTTTCGAAGAATTGTTTTGAATTTTCATTACGCTATTCCATAACAACTGGATAGAAATAATAAAATTAAAAAGTGATGGCAAAATTACAGATAAACCTACAAGGAACAGGTACCAAGGTAATATATAAAAGTTGAATACTATACCTGTAAGAAATGTCTGGCGAGTAGCCGCCTGTTGAGCGCTCTCTGCTGGCGCGCCTGCGGACCCGGCCCCGGCTCGCTCAGCTCCTGGCACAGAGCCGTCTTACCGCTACCCGCATCACCTGCACCACATTCAACAACACACTGTATATTCAAATCGCTACATACGTAGTATTTATTTTATGAGAACACTGTTGATATATCTGGATCATTCTAGAATTCTTTCCAAACATCCCAAACAAACCCAATAAACAAATCAAACGGTGACTCATGGATGCGTGGGAAAAAATCGCACACAATAAAACTTCATCCCTCCAAATGTTGTAAGCAAACAATAGACTTCTAAAAAACATGTCCCGATCTTCAGCTTTCTCTTAAAACATTATCGTTGTCATAACTCAAATTTTGACAACTTTTCAGAAATGTCCAGCCTCCGCTTAATCCTATGTACACTAATATAAGCGACGTCACTGGTCAAAGCAAATTAATTATTCTATAAGCATACAATAGCGCGGCAGAGAACAGTTATATTCTGGATATAAAGCAAATACGAGGAACATAGAGCAGAACAAGATGTAATGTTAGTATGACCAATGACCATAGTGTAAATGTTTGATAAACTCATTGAGTTTGTTTCACTTTTGTATTTCGGAATAGTAATAAATTTCTATAATGCAATAACGCATATTAATTACCCATGGAAAAGCGTAAGTATGAAAGGTCTAACCGAGAATAAGCGCTCCGCAGGTCTTGCTGACGGGTCGCTGCTCCAGGCAGTGCGCTATCTTCTGGAACGCCCACTCCCTGCAGAAGAACCGCCTCTTATCCGTCGATAACGAGCTCTCAGACACTTTGTGAGCTGAAGACGACTTGTGGACAGGCCTCGAATCCCTATCTCTTGCGATGGGACTAAGAGGAGTTGCTGAAAACAAAAAATATACATAAGAAATCAAACGTCATTTAAAGTATTCTATTTATGATTTTAATATAGAGTTTAAGAACCATGATGGTTAGCATGGTATGAGCATGTCATGAGGAGAGATGAAAATCATGTAACTACAAAAGTTTTGAGTATGAAGATGCACGGATAGGAGCAAAGGAAGACCGAAAAGTGTATAGATACTGATATGTTTGTAAAAGGTGTAAATACTGAGATGACACCTGACGTGGAGGGTAGAAAAGGAAACATGTTGTGCAGACTCTACTTAGGTAGGATAAGGGTAAGATGATAATAGCTCAGTTCATAGCGATCAGAGCAATCAGAGCTTTTGTAAATATGTCGCCAAACACCTGTTGGTGTTTTCCGGCAACTGCTCTCGCGAGCCAATTTTCCGCTTAGTTTAGTGTATTTACCATTTTAAACCACATCGCCTTCATTATCAGATGAAATAGTACTCAAACACTAAAACTTAATATAAAAAAAGTAGTTAAATGACATTGCAATCCATAAACGATAGCGACCATCAACAGATCTACAATACATCGGAGGTTGTCACCATCATGGCGACCTGCAAGCCTGTAATAACTGAACATATTGAATATTATGAAAAAACAAACGCCGGAATTTTATATTTAGAGAAGATTGTGATACATATACAATTTTTACTCAAAAAATTCAGTCCATTTTTTTAAACTCTTTTTTTCTTAACTGACCTTCAAAATCAATATCTCTATCCTTATCTCCTTTATCCCTGTCGCGCTCGCGTCGATGCTCCCTCGCGCCATCTCTGTCGCCGGGGAAGCCTCGATGCCTGTCGCTCGGTGTGCGGTCGTGGCCGCGAGATGTCGCCACTGCATCGTTAAGTGGCAGAGATCTGTAACATTTATGAATTAAGTCTATAATATAACCATGTAAATAAAATGATAATAAAAGTCTAGTTCGGTGAAGCTGTAAAGGCCGCAAGGCTAATAACATAGTCAGTTCGAGAAAAAAAAAATAATAAAAGTCACATCACACAAAAACTATATAATATATATAATATAATATAATATAATGTAATAATATATTTCAATCATGTTTTTTTAATAATAGGTCTTTACCTATGAAATTGCCGTTCTGCAGTACTGGCCATTTCAAATCAAAATAATTTTTGTTTGGCTAAGAATTCTACTTTCAAATTAATTTTATTTTTTAAAAACATGGAATTCTTTTTCCAAAAGTAGTCATTTGTTTATTGATTAGTGTTACATATTCATCGCATTTCAATCTTTTTTGTCATCATGGATACGTTAAAAATTCGAGTAATTATGGAATATGAGTACCGTCGTGGCAGCAACGCGGCACAAGCGGCACGCAACATCAACGACGTTTACGGAGCTAACACTACAAACCAACGCACCACCTGTTATTGGTTTGCTCGCTTCCATTCTGGGAATTTCAACCTGAAAAATGAACCTCGCGGTCGTCCGAAGACTTTGGTCGACAATGACGAATAAAGGCGATTGTGCAAGCTGATGATACACAATCTACGGCTGAATTAGCAGCAGCTTTCGACGTTAGCGTCAAAACAATATTGATCCATTTGCGTCAAATTGGCAAGGTAAAAAAGCTTGACAAATGGGTGCCCCACGAACTCAATGATCGCCAGCGCGAAGTACGCGTCGAAACGTGCCTTGCACAGCTCAACAGACACACAAATGAAGGAATTTTGAACCGCATTGTTACCTGCGATGAAAAATGGATTCTGTTTGATTACCGCAAGCGCTCAGCAAGTTGCTTGGATCCTGGTTCAGCACTTAAACAATGCCCTAAACGAAAACTTACCCCTAGAAAAGTGATGGTCACTGTTTGGTGGTCTAGCGCCGGTGTGATTCATCACAGCTTCTTACCAAACGGGGTGAGCATTACTGCAGATGTGTACTGTGAAGAACTGAACACAATGATGGAGAAGCTGGCACATCTCCAACCAGCATTGGTCAATCGCTCATCTCCGCTGCTCCTGCACGACAACGCGCGACCTCATACTGCACAGCAGACGGTCTCCAAGTTGCAAAAACTGGGGTTGGAAGTTCTCCGTCATCCGCCCTACTCACCAGACCTTGCGCCTACAGACTACTACTTTTTCCAGAATTTGGATTACTCCTTGGCGGGAAAAAAATTCAATACCCGAGAGGCAGTACAAAATGCCTTTGAAGAATTTATTGCCTCCCGTCCAGCTGATTTATTTAAGAAGGGCATCAATAAACTGCCTCCGCGTTGGCAAAGATGCATTGATTGCATGGGTGATTACTTCGATTAATACAAATAAAAAATACATGAAAAAAAATCGTTTAAATTTTTTCATACAAAACGGCAATTTCATAGGTAAAGACCTAATATATAAAAACATCACGATATCTTCATCTAAATCTTCTACACATATAATAATAATGTAAAACTAACGTTTTTCGAATATCGTGAAAAAATTGTTGTAGGTGTCTAGGAATACGCAATAAATTACATTTCAATCAATTTTAGAAATATCAATCTGTCCGTTTGTTTGAACACGCATTACTGCTAAAATACTGCGTTCACGATAAAAAACTTCTGCAAGAAAAATATAAAGCATATCTTCGAGTAACATTTAGTCTTTGTTTCATTAAAATCGGTTCGGTTTATCTAATGTTATTTGAATGACGGCTCGATTTAAGTACGAGAGAAAAGTAGATAAGTAAATGGACATAGAACATTCAGATTATTTTATTAATCACTGTTTTTTTTACATAGGGTTCCACTCGGATGAAGTCGCGGGCACAGCTAATAAGTAACAAGACTTAATACATTCAGATGACTTTATTATTCACTGTTTTGTACATCAGGTTCTACGCGGACGAAGTCGTGGACACAGCTAGTGTGACATAATATTATTAAATTTTTAAGAAAATACAATTTTTATAAGCACTACGCGTTTAGCTATATGTATTTTCTTATCGACGAGAAGTGGTGGCAAACAATGTTGTGTTTATGTTTTTTTCCTCAGTAATTGATTTTTTTTTTCGAACTGTCTACGCTATTGACCTAATAAGGCCTTAACAGCTTCACAGGACTACCAGTACATAGAATATATTATTAAGATAATAAACTAACTAACACCGTTAGCCTGACGGGGCTTAACAGCTTCACAAGACGTGCTAATAAATGTATTACTTCACCTAATGTAATCCTAGTAAAGGATAAACAAGTTGAAGCAATTATAAGATTAACACTCGCCTTAGATTGACTCTGTGCTCCGCCTGCCTCACGGCCGAATGTCGATGCTGTTGCTGTCTTATGCTCACTTGATACTGCCTCAAATACGCCTCGACCTTCCCCTCACTAGCCTCGTTTCGGACCTGACCTCTCCTCTCATCTCTCCTCGCTTTAGTCTCCTCTCTCTTCTTGACCTCCTTCTTCTCCATTCTAGCCTCGGAGTTCAATATTTGAAAGTTTCCACCAGCGTTATAGTTCAACGGATCGAAGTCCGTCCTGGCAAGGTTCTGACGAGCTGCCTTCGAGTTCTTCGCCTTATACTGAGATTTCGGAACTACTTGACTATATATGGGTATTTGATTAGACATTCTTAACGACTAGCTTTGGTTGAAAAATAATTTTCTTTTATCAGATTATTATTATATGTTTTTTTATTGTTTTCAAATCGAAAATCGCTTTGGTAATTGCTAATTGACACTAATGACTACAGGAACGCGGTATTTATTTATAATTTATACCCTATACAATTTAAAAAGGCCTATTTACGTAAAGTGGTGTTCTTATCACAACGCGAGGTTCTCACCGAGATTCAGGTCATGGTTTCACTTGGACCTAATATTTTCGATCGTTTAATAACTAAATAGTATTCTGATATAATGGCATCCATTATGTTTGTTCGCAAGTTGGGAACACCTGGAACAAAAAGAATTCATATGAAACAAAAACGTACATTGGTGAATTAACCTGTTGAATAAAATAGTTATCTAAAAGAAGAAGTCAATGTTATGTCAAGTAATAATGTTATTCATATTTATAGGGCTTATCAATATATAAAGTTCAAAATTTGATAATAAAAATAGGTTTTTAAAACAGATATCTGTGCGACGTCTGTATAGAAAATTCTAGAACGCCATCTATTAATGGAGCATAGTTTAGTATGTAACGTCAATACTGGCGCCATCTATTATGTTATCATTACATAGTATAAAACAAAGTCCCCTACCGCGTCTGTCTGTCTGTCTGTTCACGATAAACTCAAAAACTACTGAACGGATTTTCAAGCGGTTTTCACCAGTCGATAAAGTGATTCATGAGGAACGTTTTGGTATATAATTTGTCAAGGTTCTTTTTCTAATCAGGGCGGGACAACGTCTGCCGGGCCCGCTAGTGTATTATAAGTTATCGTTGCTCCATCCCGATGTGCTTCGAGCAATACACAGAATGTAATGAATTATAATTATTAAACTTATTAAATTCTTGAACCCGAATACTACATTGAAATCGGATTATACTTCTGTGTTAAATACAACAGATTCATTTCAAAGCCCACATAAAGAAGGAGAGTTTTTTTAAAAGAAAACTACATGTTTCAGGTTAACTAAGACCAAAAAGACAAAAACCAAAAAAAATACAGTTTTTACGTAATAATGTTAGCGTTATTGGTGTGTTGATTGTTACTTTCTGCAAATATCACGTCAGTTTTTTTGGACGAAAATGTGTGAAAATCAAATTAATTTAAAGTAAAATATGTTTATAGACTAAAATATGCCGAAATCTGACACAATTCTTCTATACGTTAAAATCCACGAATAGATGTGAACTTAGTCCGGTGAACCTGTGAAGGCCTGTCGGGCCAATAGCGTAGTCTGAAAAAACAGACGAAACAGAGAAATGGATGCCCCCTTAAATGACTCTTCTATATTATAATATTATAAAACTGGAGGATTTGTTTATTTGGTTGAGCGCGCTAATCTCAGGAACTACTGGTCCGATATGAAAATTTCTTTCAGTGTTAGATAGCTCATTTGTTGAGGACGGCTGTATATTATCACGCTAAGACCAATACAAGCGAAGCACCAATGAAGAATGCTTCAAAGTCGTTTTTTTTTTCCTTTTGAGGGCTTCCGCTGTTCCGTTAGCCCAAAGTAACTATTCCACGACGACGAAGTCGCTGGCAGAAGCTAGTCCATTTATATATCGCCAGATATACATACATACGTTACTTTTCCTTAAAATCATAACAGTTCACTAATTGACCGTAGAGAACTATGTATACATATTGAGTCGGGTTGTAGATAAACGCTAAATCAGATCTGTTATCTCTTATCACTACTTTTGTTTACACTCCTTGGTTTGAGTACTTCGGTACAATCGTATTTAATTACGACTTACGATAAATTATGTTCAATTTTCTGACAACATATTTGTCATAACGAGTACAAGCCCACAAACGCAAAAGACTTTCTTTTCTGCTAAGCGCAAGACTACGACAAGTCGCAGGCTGATCAGCCGGAACATGAAAAAACCCAAAATCTCAAGACAATATGCCTCGATTTCGAATAAATAAGAATAGATCGGAAGATAATAAGAATCCACGTCGCGGTAGACAAGTATAGGCGGATTCCACCAAACACTGCACAAGCAACGAATAGTGTGCGTCCTTGATTGAGATCTCGTTTATCTGTGACTCGATTACGTGACTAATCGCAAAGTCATTTAACACAATTAAAGATAACTTACGATATTATGCGATGACGAGAAACAACGTTTCATCAGATACTGAGATATTATTTTATTTAATCCTATGGCTAATTACTCTATTTGTCGCTGCGAAGTTAGATTTATGTGGAACAGTGCAGTGGACAAAAATTTGTAACTCTTTAGCAGCACCCGGGGAGCACGTGCAGGAGAACGAGAGGTACCCTTCCTGCGGACGCGGGTAACATCAGCCTCCCTGAGAATTGAATAGGATAATTTTTTTTTTCGAACTAACTACGCTATTGACCTAGCAAGGTCTTAACAGCTTCAGCGGACTACAATAGAATGGGGATAAGAGTAAATATCGCGCTGTTAATACAAAAGAAAAATGTTCGTTTTTCAAGTTCTCATCAGAAAGTAAATTAACATTGCAAGAAAAATATATACAATTCAACAGCCACTACAATACGAACAAAATTATGAAAATACATGACCGTTGTTGTTCTATTTTTTATTTTGAACGTGTGAAAAGCTTAATCTCCGAAGATAGTTAATAAAGTGAAGTAAAACAAAATAAGTCAATGTTTTAATAAAAAGTAATTATCTTATTTACTTTAATTTATTAAAAACTAGCGGGTCCGGCAGACGTTGTCCCGCCCTGATTATAAAAACATCCTTCACAAATTATATACCAAAACTTACCTCATGAATCACTTTATCCACTGGTGAAAACCGCCTGAAAACCCGTTCAGTAGAGTTTTTGAGTTTATCGCGAACAGACAGACAGACGCGGTAGGGGATGGACGGTAATGAAATAACATTATTTCAGTTTATGTCATTTTCTTTTAAAAAAATGTACGTACATTTTTTTCGGTAACATTGCGACTTAACTCAGTCGTATGCTAATTATTGTAGTGCATTATGCTGCATTGAAATTATCTTATAACATATTTTATAAAAAAAAATGAAATTTCTATGAACTTTTTAAACGTCTTTATGGTACAAATGGTATCTTATACAGCAGTATAATTACTCTACTTATCCCTACTTTTAGAATTGACTCAGACCGTCTCATTTATTTTTAAGTCAAATTCAAATCGACGTTCGATTTAAACGTAAACACGGTCTAAGTTTAAACGCATCATCCCATAAGATACTTAACCAATTTTAAAAATTGTTTCACCTGTACAGAGCTACACTATTAGTGGATAGTATTGGCTGTATTTTATTTTCAAAACTTACATTGATGGAAGCGCGGTCTCGAGCAAAAGCTACTAACTTTATTAAAAGCTATATCAGGAAAAAAAAACTCAAATAACTGCAAAAGGTTACAAAAGTGCATTCCAAATTAGAGCGCTTTATTACGAACGCGGGCGCGGGCGCTCATTTCCTGCGCTTCCGTTGTATTTTTTTAGAGCTCCTGTTCGCGGTCTTATGGCTATAGATAAAATCATATATAAATAGTGACGAAGACAACATTTACAATATCAAATCACCAGAGATCGAATTAGTTCTGGTGGTGTTAAAATAGTAGCTCATCAAATAAAAACATAATTGTGATATTGTCAGTTTGTGTCACGAACAATACGGGTTTATTAGTAATTCGACATATTCCCGTTTGGAGGTGATAGGGATGACTATTTGCGATAATGTTAACCCCCGAATGGATTATGCAAAAGTGAACCACTTTTGAGTTATCATGACTTAATTTTTTTTTTTCACAATAAGTCAAAAATTTATTTTAAAAAGTACCAATTTCAATTTCATTTTTTCTTCTGATTTATAAAAACGATTAAACACGGGTTATTTATCAGTATTAAAACAACAATTATCGGTACAAATTTAAAAACGCGAGACAAAGGTCGATATTATTTCAATATTTTTTTTTATTTTTTCCTACTATCATTTCGTCTTAAAAACAAAAAAAAAAACGCGACTGAGCTCCAAGCACTCCAATAAGAAAATAATGTAAAGAAGATTGTTAAAAAAGGAGTTTTCAGGAAAATAATTAAAATTTCAACAAAACGAAGTCTGGGGTGACAACTATTAGTTACTATATGAGAAGTATTAAAACCTACAAGGTTAAAAAAAACTATCAATAACTGACCTCGGTTACTACTACAATAACCACTTAACATCGTGTGGAAGGGTTTACCACAGTACATTATCAAGCCGTCACCTCCTCGCATACTTATCGGTCAAATGCATTGTAAATAAACAAACAACTTGTCACTATTTCTATATTTACTGCATAATCTCTATCAAAGACGTTAAGCACGAAGACAAAGTTGTAATCGATATACAGTTGCCAGTTGTCAACTGTTCGTTACAATTTTATATATGTGCAACAATGCGAAAGCTGTTGACTGAAATAAATATACTACACCGAATTTGGTATTATAAATCATTTAAAATAAAACTGATAATGAAAAAACCTTGAAAAATCATATACCCAAAGTTTCCTCATGAATAGTTTTATCTACTGGTGAAAACCGTATGAAAATCCGTTCAGAAGCTTTTGAGTTTATCACGAACAGACAGACAGACGTGGCAGAGGACTTTATTTTATAACTAGCTGACCCGTGCAACTTCGTCTGCACCAAATCGGTTATTACCTATGGCTATTAAAAAATAAGGGTTGATCGTAGAAGGGTGAAAATTGAGGATTGTATGTATTTTTGTATGTTGTATCATAAAAAAATAGAACTTAAAAATTTGTCTAAAAAATAAAAAATAAATTTAGGGGTGGACTACCCCTAACATTTAGGGGGATGAAAAATAGATGTTGGCCGATTCTCATAGATACCGGATAAGCACAAAAAATTTCATCAAAATCGGTCAAGCCGTTTCGGAGGAGTATAGCAACGAAAACTGTGACACGAGAATTTTATATATTAGATAGTCATGATAAAACAACAGAAAGAAAACTAAACTTGTTCCTATATCTGTACTCCGTTTGTAAGAAACAGATCTCAGTAAAACATTCTGAAATCGAACTATGGAAAAATAACCACTTTTTAACTTTCGCATTTTTAAACACCTAGCGAGAGTATATGTGATGGGTAAAAACAAATCTATAAAGATATATAACATTTACACCAAAATACCTAATATAATTCAATATCTTTGGTCATCAGAACGGTGTAATACATTCTACGAAAAGGTCACCAGATAAACCAAAATATATTAACCTTAGACAAAGAGAGCCAGCATGAGGAAATACAACTGACAAACAATACATTCAACGGTGGAGTTAAAGAAGGTAGAAATTATCATTACCAACTATATGCTTCTGTTGATTAAGGCCGACCAATCTTTAGAGGATCAGCCTCTATACAATGTCAGTTTGAGTAAAATTAATAATCGCTTCCAAATTAAATCATTTATTATGTGAAACGCGTACAGTGTGTTCCGGTCGAGAGTAAAGTGCCTCGCCGGTGCACAAGAACGCAAATAATACTAAAGTAATATTATGGTGACACTACAAATCTAATGTAGTTCTCCTGCTAGACAAAGTCATAGTACTCGGACTGGAAAAAAAGAATATCTATACGTCGGTGTGACACATAACAAAAAACACATGAATTGCTGCATATATATTTAGGACTAGTTAATTTTGGCAAAGACTAACTTACCAAAAAAAACAGTGCGTGTATCAGTGTGTACACGCGGAGGAAGTGAAGCTTCTTTTACTTATAATGTATATAACTCGTATTATACTTAACTATTATACATAGATTATATACATTTAATCATTTTTGTATACTACTAGCCCCACGTAGACATACATACATACTTACACATGCACACAAATACATGTCTTACCTTAAACGCTTAACACGTGACGAAAATTTTTCTCTGCCGTGCAAATAAGAAGTTTCACTTCAAAATGAAGAAACAATTCGTAATACGTAAAAGAGGCATCAGACTATAGTGAATAAACAACATACATTTTACTAGGAGTTCGAATCCCACAATGAGCCTAGCTTCCTGGAGAGCATTATCTAATGCCCAGCAAACAGCTACTGCATTCAAATGGAAAATCCGTCGCCACTTGTAAGTGGGATTCTGCAGACGGGCCTGAGATTAGTCAGTCACTCTAGGATGAGAGTGTTACTATTAGAACACAATGTTACTTGATATTCGAAAGAATAAATATAAGCCTTCCTAATAACCGACATTGACCTTTGGTTCTAAATAATTAACCAGCCTATATACATTTATTATGGGTGTATCAGGTGGGTCATCTGTAAGTGACCACCGCCGTCCAAGGACACTAGCAACACCAGGGGATTCGCAAGTGGGTCGTCAGCCTTTTAAAGAGGTACACACTTGTTCCTTGAAGGTTTGTAACTCCACCACCACGGCTTTTTAATTCGAATTGAAATTGTATATTCAAATTGAAATCTTAAATCGGAATATTCGTACAGCCCTACTCTCTCGAGCCATCAAAGCAATGACCTTCATCGTGATACGTATGGAAGTTTACCTGTGTAGTGTGATTATGAATGAATCCTCATTTCTCATCACTACCGATCATAGCAATGTAGTTATTAAGTAAAACAGACTGCAGTCAGTTCTAAGCAAAATCATCATCTTAAAGAAAAACTAGAAAATATAGTAAGAGTTACCTAAAGACTGTACAGCGACAAAAAAAAACATCGATTTTTCGCTCAGAAAATTCTAATCCAATTTAGTTTGCCCTCGAAAGTTAAGAGAGTCACCGAATTGCTGATTGAGGGAAACTATGTTAAACAGAGGCGATCCCGTTTTACTGGATTTAGAGTTACCACGCAAACTCACTCGGTTATCACTCGGGATAGATACACCTAGTATGATGATTGTATTTTTAGCGGTAGGATACCCAAAGAAATTATTTATTAAGTAGATATATCAATGTTTACAGGAAATACAAATTGATATATACATTGTATTTACGGTCACGTTTGATAAATGTCACGTTTATTTTCGTCGTTTATTCGTGTCGGTTTTCAATACTTCATACAATATATAACCCAACAACAATATATCAGTTTCAAGTAAAATTAAAGCCCAATCAACATATGACTTTACAATATCTAGAATACTGACAAGAATTATAAAGATACGTTCAATAACGTAACGGTAGTCTCAATCTCGGCACGAGCTACAAAGTACCGTACCGAAAATCTTTGGGACCGTTGACTCTTGAGCAGTTCCTTACAACATCGAAACCTTCAAGAATATCGTGAACAGATATGGCCGACCAATCATTGATTACTTCCAATGGTCGCAGATGTTTTTCTATTTCATTTTAGCATTAAACACAGTGTCGGCATCTAGCAATGTCTCAATAAAAAAACGCAATGCGTGTATCATCGTGTACGCGGAGGAATTGAAACTTTTTTGGCTTATATTTACTAAATTATAATAGGTCTTTACCTATGAAATTGACGGTCTGCAGTACTGGCCATTTCAAATCAAAATAATTTTTGTTTGGCTAAGAACTCTAATTTCAAATTAATTTTATTTTAAAAAACATGGAATTCTTTTTCCAAAAGTAGTCATTTGTTTATTGATTAGTGTTACATTTTCATAGCATGTCAATCTTTTTTGTCCTCATGGATACGTTAAAAATTCGAGTAATTATGGAATATGAGTAACGTCGTGGCAGCAACGCGGCACAAGCGGCACGCAACATCAACGACGTTTATGGAGCTAACACTAGAAACCAACGCACCACCTGTTATTGGTTTGTTCGCTTCCGTTCTGGGAATTTCGACCTGAAAAATGAACCTCGCGGTCGTCCGAAGACTTTGGTCGATAATGACGAATTAAAGGCGATTGTGGAAGCTGATGATACACAATCTACGGCTGAATTAGCAGCAGCTTTCGACGTTAGCGTCAAAACAATATTGGTCCATTTGCGTCAAATTGGCAAGGTAAAAGAGCTTGACAAATGGGTGCCCCACGAACTCAATGATCGCCAGCGCGAAGTACGCGTCGAGACGTGCCTTGCACTGCTCAACAGACACACAAATGAAGGAATTTTGAACCGCATTGTTACCTGCGATGAAAAATGGATTCTGTTTGATAACCGCAAGCGCTTAGCAAGTTGGTTGGATTCTGGCTCAGCACCTAAACAATGCCCTAAACGAAAACTTACCCCTAGAAAAGTGATGGTCACAGTTTGGTGGTCTAGCGCCGGTCTGATTCATCACAGCTTCTTACCAAACGGGGTGAGCATTACTGCAGATGTGTACTGTGAAGAACTGAACATAATGATGGAGAAGCTAGCACATCTCCAACCAGCATTGGTCAATCGCTCGTCTCCGCTGCTCCTGCACGACAACGCGCGACCTCATACTGCACAGCAGACGGTGTCCAAGTTGCAAGAACTGGGGTTGGAAGTTCTCCGTCATCCGCCCTACTCACCAGACCTTGCACCTATAGACTACTACTTTTTCCAGAATTTGGATAACTCCTTGGCGGGAAAAAAATTCAATACCCGAGAGGCAGTACAAAATGCCTTTGAAGAATTTGTTGCCTCCCGTCCAGCTAATTTCTTTAAGAAGGGCATCAATAAACTGCCACTGCGTTGGCAAAGATGCATTGATTGCATGGGTGATTACTTCGATTAATACAAATAAAAAATACATGAAAAAAATTCGTTTAAATTTTTTCATACAAAACGGCAATTTCATAGGTAAAGACCTAATATATAGATATGAGAATGCCCATAAACTATATACGATCAACGGGTGATCTTTTAGCGTACATGCTGCATCGCTGGGGGGAGACGATTGATAAACGTGGCGAAGCCGTAGCAATTAGCCTCGACATAGCAAAGGCGTTTGATAAGGTTTGGCACCGAGGTCTTCTATCCAAACTTGAGGCATACGGTCTCCACGACAACCTGTGTAGATGGATCTCCAGCTTTCTACATGAACTCAGAATACGTGTCCTCGTTGATGGACACAGCTCGCAGTTCATGTTAGTTAATGCAGGAGTTCCTCAGGGCTCTGTACTTTCCCCAACCCTGTTTCTAATGCATATTAATGATATGTTAGCCTCTGGTTGCATTCATTGTTATGCAGACGACAGCACGGTTCATGGTGGATTTTGCAGTAGACCCACGGCTAGTCGTGGTGAAACTGACAGAATGCGGGCTGATCTTGTCACTGAGCTCAACCAGTCCTTGGAACTCGTATCTCTATGGGGAACAAGTAACTTGGTTGAGTTTAATGCCAAGAAAACACAGGTTTGCGTGTTTTCCTGTAAAAAATCCCCTTTTTCTCCTATTCTCACTCTTCAGAACGACTTTCTTGCAAAACGTGACAACGTAAGCATCCTAGGTATCAATATCCGCTGCGATCTTAACCTCAGGGACCACATAGGGAGTGTTATCTCTAATACATCTAAGAGATTGGGCATCCTTAATAAAGTGCGACGGTTTTTCACGCCCGGCCAGCTATACCTCCTCTATAAGGCACAGGTTAGGCCGTGCATGGAATACTGTTCGCATCTCTGGGATGGTTCTGCTCAATACCTCCTTGATGCACTAGACAGGTTGCAGCGACGGGCTGTCCGTATTGTGAATGATGCAGACGTTACTAACAACCTTGAACCGCTTCAGTTGCGAAGAGACATAGCCTCACTGAGCGTCTTTTATCGTCTGTATCATGGTGAATGTTCTGAAGAGCTGTTTGACCTCATTCCATCTTCTCCTTTCCACTATAGAACTACACGGGCGGGTACGCGTCTCCACAGTTTCACAGTAGCAACCATCCCGGGAAGAACGAAGAAGTTCGAAAGCTCCTATTTTTGTCGTACTATGAAGATGTGGAATCGTCTCCCAGCCAGTGTGTTCCCTTCCTCTTATGACATGGGGTCCTTCAAACGAGGCGTGAAGAAGCACTTTTCACAGGTCGGCATGATAGCGATGACTGCCATTGCTATTTAACATTGACAGTCGCCGCTGTTTGTAGACTGTACTGTACTTTCCATCAGGTACAGTGCAGTCATTTTGCAGAACGAGTTTAAAAAAAAAAAAAAAAATACTATACGAAGTCCCGTAGTATAAATACTTAACTATACATTTACTCATTTTCGTATACTAATAAACCCAAAAGAAGCTTATACATACTTACACATACACACAAATACATACCATGCCATAAAAAGTTTCACTTCAAAGAGATTCATTAGTATAACATTTTAAATACAAAAGTGAGAAGCGTTCGAGAATATTAATCATAGTAACGGTATACATTGTCGTCCCCCACTCAAGTCACGTATACTACTGCTTAGCGAGCGTGTTGCGCCTCAAATACAAAAAAACCTAACAAAATAAGACAAGTAACAGCACACATACATATTAAACTGTCATTTCATAAACAAGGTAAAAAGGTTACACGGTTAAATTGTTTCGATAAAATGGCCGAGTAAAACGGTGACCGTCCGTAGATGATAATTCAACAACAGTCGCCGTCTCTTGCACATAACCCTTGTGTTGAATACGTGTAATAAGTGAACAGGTTTTCAAACTGGACTGCTAATACAATAACTTACAAATACAACCGCCAGTTTGACAAAAAAATACAAATGTACGGATTCGAACGCTCGGTTAAAGTCTTATAGATAATTTGTGTTCCAAAATTTAGAGGGAAAAGAAACAATTGTCTCTCTGTGACTTTTACTTTGTTACGTATCGGGATAAACCAATGTTTTCCAATTGGCATAATATTAACAGGGCGATATAACGACAAGATAGATCTTCTTCTATCTATACATATAATAAGAATGTAAATGTAACGTGTCTGTACTGTTTGGATTTTCGTGAAAAAAAAATGTTGCATGTGTCTAGGAATAAGTAATAAAATACATTTCAATCATTTTTAGAAATGTCTGTCTGTCTGTCTGTTTGTATGAACACGTATCTCTGCTAAAGTACTGGGTTCACAATAAAACTTCAAATTAGTCCTTTGACTAATTAGAAATTAATCGATTAATTTAATTAATTAGACTCCGTCGATCACAGAGCTCGAAGACATGTCGGTAACGAACCACTGATAGCAGCCAAACTGCAACCACTTGAGCATCGGCGTAGAGTCGCTTGTCTTGTGGTATTTTATCGGTTACACTTTGGGGATTCTGTACAAGATCTGCACGATCTAATTCTACCGTCTCCATTTCATCTCAGGACTACCAGACGCCGTGCTGTACATTCCTTCCATTCCATCGCGGTTGACATACCCTTAATCCGGGTGAAGTGCTTTGCTTCGTCATTTATTATGCGAACTGCGAGGGAGTGGAATGCGCTGCCTGCGTCTGTTTTTCCTACTGTATATGATGTAGCAATCTTCAAAAGAAGAGTGAATGAGCATTTACTGCGAGAACGCGTTACATCTTAGACCTGGTCATCACTTTCCATCAGGTATGACTGAGATCATGCGTCACCCAGTGCAATATAAAAAAAAAGAAAAATCATAAAGCATATCTTAAAATCAAAAAACACTTTATTCAATTTAGGCCCTAAGAAGGTCCTATGAACGTCAAAACTACCACCGGTTCGGAAAACAACCCAGCCATCGAGAAGAACCGGCAAGAAACTCGATCTGGTTTATCTTTTTAACAAATATACCGGCAGAAGTTGTCCCGCCCTGATTATAAAAAATCCTTAAAAAATTATATACCAAAATATTCCTCATAAATCACTTTATCCATTGGTTAAAACCGCAAGAAAATCCATTCAGTAGTTTTTGAGTTTATCGTGAACAGACAGACAGACAGACGCGGTAGGGGACTTTGTTTTATACTATGTAATGATATATTAGGTAAATGTCACAAACGTTTTTAATGGATGCACAGAGATGAGTTAATTGCAGACATCACCATCGTTCACATATTGATCCACTCTATAATAGCCTTTTGACACCAAAACCCGCTTGACATGGCGCTTAAATTCGGGAATAACCTAGTGTTTGTTTCATTGAAATCGGTCTGCTCCATCATAAGTAATTGTAATTTGATGACAGCTCGAGTTAAGTACGAGTAGTATATCTTTAACTAATTTGGTTGAATGCACTAATCTCAGGAACTACTAGTCCGATCTGAAAAATTCCTTCAGTATTAGATAGTTCATTTTCGAAGAAAGCTATTGGCTATATCATCACGCTAAGGGCAGTGGCGAGCGGAGAACCAATTAAGAATGTTTCAAAATCGTTTTCTTTTTCTTTTGAGAGCTTCCATTGCGTTTTAACTTTAGTCCAAAATAACTATTCCACGCGGACGAAGTGGCGGGCAGAAGCTAGTATAATATAAATATATAAAAATCCAGTGTCCTGATGTTTGTCCACTATGAACTCCGAAACTACTCAACCGATCTTCATGAAAGTTGGTATTTATGTCTAATTTTCTCCAACTGAGAGATAGGATAATTTATATTTCGATTAATGGCTTCAGTATTTTTAATTACAAATTAAATTATTATCAATGTTGATTATTGCTAATAATTGAAGTTTCATCAGTCTGGAATAGATGGCGCTTTAAATTGGTTTATTGACAGCAAGCTGTAGGACTGACTGTTATAGGTATTTCATAGACGGTGCCACGCTATAATTTTGAGTTTCTTTTTCAATTTTAATTCAACGCGTGGTCGGTCAGCTAATGGATTATAAAATAACCTGTACTTACCATTAGATAATATCGTCGCTTTGTCAAGTCACAATAAAACAAAGACTAAACACAATACATAAAGCGTGTATAACAATATCATGATATAACGACAAATACAAAAAATAAACAATACGGCCCATCTCCTAAAGGCGATGGTACAAAACAACAATCCACAGTTACCGATACATGAAACATTCATTGGCTAAAAGCTCGCTGGCCTGATTCGCCGCGGCTGCTTTAACTATCTACTCGCGACGCGTACTAGTTCTAAGAATCGATATCAGTTTCTTTTATTTTTAGACAAGACCGGTACCATAAACGGCCTAATAATGGAAGAATAGTGGTTTTCTCTCCGACATAAACGATCTACGCCTGTTTTATTACTCTATTTATAAATGATGTAAACATGCTATGATAACTAAGTAAAAAATATAATATCAGTAAGTAATTATGTTTTCTCGTGTAAGAATTTAGAAGAAAACCATATCTCTATACGACCCTATAAGCGCTGTAATATAGAGAAGAAGGGGTGCTATTGTTTTTCGAACTGACTACACTATTGGCCTGGGAAGCCTTTACAACTCCACCGCCTTTACAACTACTAAGGCAAGCGCTTAAGGTACTCAGCCGATTTTATTTGACAACCAGCTCAAGAGCGCATGGCACACCTCGGCTTGAGCCGTCGCCTTGTTACGCAACATCGCGAAACTAACTAAGCTAAACTAAGGTAGCTATTTATACATATATAGGAATTTAAAAAGGGTGCACTAAGAAATATATGTTTATCTAAATCCAAATCAAACGCTTCCATTCCAGAAATATTTTTCTCCACGCTATGACAATATGAACAACGCAATCATGACAACTTTACCCATATGGCGTAAGTCAAAAGGCATATTATAAAAGATAGCGTCTCTCAGTCTGTCTGTTCGTTATTGTGTTTATAACTCGCACCCACTGAACCGATCTTCATGATAAGTTTTTATGTGAAACATCTATAGGCGCAGGTAAACCTGATTTTGGCTTGACGCGACGCGCGTGGCTACGCAAAACACGAACTTTGCACTATTAACGAAATATTCAAAAACATTTGCAATCCTATCTGTATAAACATAAGATTCAAATTGTTTAGTCGGCCACTCGTTATATTAGAATAACGCGGCCCGCGCCGACGACCTAATCCTTTGATAAATACCACCAAACACACCGCATTTTTGTATTTAATAAAAATGAATATTAAGCAATAAAATAAATAAACGGTCATTATTCTATGGAACAAATTTGTAATACTTTATCTTTTCATTATTCCATAGCTGATTCCTGTCGTAATCTGTTCTTGTAGGTATATAACTTATACAAAAGAATTTCGACGTTTCACATCTGCCAGGCGTCCCATGACGGCTCAATTTTTTTTTAAGTCCTATACGCATTTTCTGTTTAGGTTTTGGCATATGATTGTTATATTAGGAATATTACATGGCACATGTTTTGAGGTCCAAAAGGAATTATGTCGAGCCAAACTTCTAATAAATACATTCTATTGCAATTCTTTATATAAACCATTAAATATTATTCAGTATAGTGTAGGGAACAATCGACAGTACCATGAATCTAATTAAGTTAGTCCTTTTCGAGACCAAATTTCGTTCTCTTTAATTTATAAATATTGTGTAGAAAAACGCTCTGCCAAGTATATTTATATATATACCAAGTAATATTAAAAAGTTTAATTAAAAAAAAATAGATTTGGAAAATCACACAAGCGGAGCTGCGTGCATTGCTAGTCCAATTTAGCTTGACCAAATGTAATTTTAAGTTTTATCTAAGAAATTTGTTTCTCTATCTGTATGTCTATTACACTTACTCTATAGTATAATTATGTGAGTGCGTGTAGTGCCACTGATTGCTGTACATTATTATGAGGTCTGCGCCATTGCGGCCCGCATTTGAGGAGAGCTCCACGAAATTTTAATACGAGTTTTAAACTACCTGCTTGTCTAGTGAATACAAAGAGGTGATTAACAGAACCGCATTTGATTTTTATTTTATTTAGATACCTTTGCGCCCTGTATAATATCAGAGAACCCTCAAAATCTATACTAATATTATAAAGCTAGAGGATTTGCTTGTTTGTTTAGTCGAACAAACAAATCACAGGAACTACTGGACCGATTTGAAAAATTGTTACAGTGTTAGATAGCTCATTTATCGACGAAGGCTATAGGCTATATCATCATGCTAAGATTTATAAGAAAGGAGCACCAATGAACAATTTTACAAAATCAGGATACTTTTTCCCTTTTGAGCTTCCGCTGCGTGTTAGTGTTAGACCAAAGTAACTATTCCACGTGGACGAAGTAGCGAACAGTAGCTAGTTAATCTTTGGAAATCAAAATCTACTGCCGATTGTACGTAAACGCATCAGTTCAAAACAGCTGCACCTATTTGAATAATACTTTTCTTGCTTTGTATGTAATTGTCAGGACAAAGTTTGTATAGGGGACGTTTATCAGGTATGACAGCAGGTTCGATCCCTGGCTGCTCTACCATGCGGCGGACGGTACACCACAGGGTTTTAGTCCGTTGGAGTCGGATATAACCCACTCTCTCCCCCGAGAGGGTGGCGTATCCATAAAGAATTTCCCCGCGTCAATAAAAAAAGGACATGATTTGTATGAAAGAGAATGTTTGAAAAACATACGGAAAAATAAAAAATTGGGATTAAAAATATCCATATATAAAGTTAGTTAATGAGCGAGACACAATACAGTAGGAAGATCATCAAAAATATTGACATGATTGACAGATTGCCATTCAGTTACCATTTAATTTCATTACATGGTCATAATGGCAAGGACCTTTTTGGTCTCATTTGCTTCGTCAGTATGTACGCGCAAAGCCGGAGCGGCAACTAGTTTTAAATAATTCCAACATATCCAATGGTCATGATGGAGTCAAAGAAGACGTCGGCGATTACAATGCAGGCACCTGCAATAGGAAGCTCATATATGGGTATCATCGATACAGGAACTGCTGTAAAAGGAGCTTGTATGAATCAATAATGAGCGGGCAATGTCTTGTCATATAAAATACTTAATATTTATTTGTCAACAATCTTGATTTGCCGTGTTGTTCCGGTATTATTAGGGGCTGATGTTACTCGCGTCCGCAGGAAGTGTATCTCTCATTCCCCTGCAGGTGCTCCCCGGGTGCTGCTAAAGAGTAACTAATTTTTGTCCGCTGGACTGTTCCACGTATATTGAACCTCGCAGTGACAAATAGAGTAAACAATCAAAAGATGGATATTTAGTTATATGATTAAATAAAAATAAAATTATTCTACAGTAATTTACAACTTGTGTACTACGCCCATACCCACGAGACGAAATGTCGACACCTTAACTGAAAACTAACCTTAAAATTAATTCTGATAAAAGTACAGAAAAACGTTCCGGCTTCTTTATTATTTCTATAATAACTCGGAATTAGCGTTTCTTTGATATGTATTTTTTTTTTTCGAACTGACTATGCTATTGACCTGGCAAGGTCTTTACAGCTTCACCGGACTACTTGATATGTATAAAACCGCGAGCACAGTTATCCTGCTTCGACTATCGCAGTGGTACTCAACCTTTTTCTTTTAAACGGGTCACAAACGTTTCACTCATGGTGTCGCGGGCCGCAAACTACAAATATTTAGGTATTAAATAAAAAACACGTAATTTCAAATTAACAACGTATTAATGTAGTGAAAAATGGTTGTCCAATAAAACAACCTTGGTATAACTCTTATATGATAAGGAACGCATTGCGGTCGGGTTATCTGCGATCTATTTTATTTACTGAGCGTGCTCATAGTTTTTCTGATGGGCACGAAATACAAAATAATTAAAAACAAAATATAATCGGGTGGGCCACCTATAAAGTCCCGGTGCGGCGGGCCGCACTTTGAGTATACCTGGTCTATCGTCACGCAGCTCGATAGTTGGTAACCACCTACATTTATTGCGACCGCTGACAAAACTTCGTGGCGATACGCGCAGTTACGGCAGTAGCATAAGAAACATCAAAATTATATCGATATCAATATTTTTTTAATTTTTACAGTATATCAACATTTTTATTATTTTGTCTAGCATTCCGCAATATTATGGTTGTCAAACTCACTATACTATCGTATTCAGATAGTGAAAGAGAAAATTTGTGAGGCTGGATAAATGTTTCTCAGCCTGTCATACAAAAACGAATGGATTTCTATGAAACTTTAATAGGCAATATAGCCTAATATAGCCACGTGCCTTCGTCTACTTTTGTATCGGTATAAACGGTGATATCATATATTGTCTTCGTGTAAATAATATCTTTGTAAATTATATCGTATGCTTTATTCTAATGTATAAGTTAATTAGTGTCAAGTTTCATCAAAATCCGTTAGTTACGCAAACTTACTCCTTTATATTACAAATTGAATAATACTATACTTAATCATATTTGACAACAAGACATAACCTTCAAAGTTCAAACAGGCGACCGCTCGAGAGGGCACATCAAGCGTTACGCAATGACCTATCGATCCAATAAACACGGGGGGAGGCGGAGGTGTAGGGGACGGTCACGTCTAGGGTTGCTAACCCTCTTTACATCCAATGTTAAAGAAAGTGACGATTTTATAACCTCTTAACACCTCATATACAATTTATAGTACAAATTACATTTAGCATTCATGGCCAAGATTCGAAGAAAAATCATCTCCTAGAAGCCCAATCTACAATATGACGAACATTAAAGTTTTAGGGGTTTTGCTTTTAAGGTTTTGCGCCAACTATAATCTCATCTAATATTGTGATTAATACTATAAAATGTTATTATTTATTTATTGGAACTAGAAAAACAATTACTACAATATAAAAAATGTCCGATATCAACTGAATTTCATTTAAAACTCAGGATAATTTAAATAAAATAAAATTCTATTAAATAAATAGAAAATAATGGTCGAGTTTTTCATTAAAAAAAGGACTAAACTGTATTGTATAATACTGGGTTTTTAACTCTACTCGATCATTATAACTTGGGCCTTAGGAGGTTGATACAAAAATATTATATCACTACATATTATAAAAAAAAAATCATCTACCACGTCTGTCTGTCTGTTAGCGATAAACTCAAAAACTACTGATAGGATTTTCATGACGTTTTCACCAGTAGGTAAGGTGACATTGAGGAAGGTTTAGATATACAATTTGTCAAGGTTTTTTTATTATCACGGCAGAACAATGACCGCCAGGCCTGCTAGTTTATTAATATGTTAAAAATTAGGTGGCATGTCAAGGAAAATTCTAATTGTGTATAATGATCTATTCCTTATAATTTTGCAAGTTTTATTAATTAATCTTAGAAGTTTTCTTAATTAATCATAAAGTAGGGAAACTTTCTTGTAGCTTATGCAGGCGACTGGCTGAAGTTGAAACAATTGTCTGTTACATGGTGATCTTGATTCCTGTGCCCAACTATTCTAACACATCTGTAATATATTTTCCCGCTAAATTGAGTTCGAAAAGTGGCAACCCTAGTCGTGTCCCTCAACCGCCCTCGGTATGAATGAAGCCCTCGAGCGGGAGGGCCGTCTGCGAGTATCGATTACCCCCAATTATGACATGGGCGTCTCTTTTTTCTTTTTTAACAATGAATCTCTCGTACCTACGTAACTGTTAATAAAACTCAGATGTGATCGTGACGAATTTCTCTAATTTTAAGGCAGTTTTTGAAGTGAAACTGCTTTTGGGACGATGTGAATTGGATTTTATGAAACGAAAATGTGTAATAAAAAAACACATCTATAAATATATATCTAGTTTTTAGGCTATGAGAGAATGAGATAGAATGCGTTTTCATATAGTTTATATATCCTTCGTCTCTTTATGCGATGGTTCATTGCGGTCTGCGTCCCCACTCTACTTCGTATACGGGCCCACACATGGACTCTGCATACCATGGAGACTACACTCCGTGCTCTATACTATATTTTACTGCACTCGAAATATATACAAAGAGAGGGAGAGGAACAGAGAAATGTTCATATATGCCATTCTTTTAAAAATTACTTCTAATACTAAGTTTTACTTGTATCTCGTGTGAACTTACACTCAATTTTTTTTTTCAAAAGATGTTGCTGTCAATTTATAATCACTACATATTATAGACCAAAGTCCGCCGCCACGCCTGTCTGCCTGTTCGCGATAAACTCAAATAATACTAACCGTAGGTGCTCTGTAGGTGGTAGAGCCACGTTGAAGTTATTACTGGTTTCAGTATAAAAGGGTCGGCTTGTTCGGGGTACTACCACTCTCTCACAAAAACACCGACACGTCAAGTAACAATGCTTGCATTGTTGCTTTTCGTTCGATCAGTAAGAGCGCCGGAGGCCGACCTTCCTCGCTCACCTTCCGCCTCCCCCCCCCCTCCCCCATACCCTCAAACACAGGATGGCAACGCACTTGCGACTCCTACTGTTGCTAGTGTCTATTAGTTGCTAGTGTCTATGGACAGCGGTGGTCACTTACCATCAGGTGAGCCATCAGTTCGTTTGCCACCTATAATATAAAAAAGAGCGGAATCTAATGCGGTTTTCATTAATAGATACAGTGATTCACGAGGAAGGTTTAGGTATATAATTTGTCAAGGTTTTGTGTAAATTGGTTGAAACGTAACGATAATTGTTGGAAGTGTCGGAAAAATTCAAGCCGCCTGGGAGCGTTCGTTGAAAACGTTGCATTAACCCTTTGAGGTTTAACAAAACAATTGTGATACTAAAGGGCGCAGGCGAAGTCGCGGGAATCAGCTAGTTATAACTTAATAACGTGTAACTAGAAATACGTGTTTTAAGATGGTAACAATCTCAATTAAAACACTGACTTTTAATTATACATATCTACCGGTAAAAATTAGCCAACAAGGAAAGCAATATAGCAAGTCTGCCACCACACCATAGTCTCATTAACAAGTCTTTATCGAATCCATATACTAAGATGCATTGTTTGATTTAATTAAACACTTAACACCAACTGAACCACCTGCCATATCGTAATTTGCATAGTAAAAAAAACAACGAATACCACAGACTATAAATGAAAAGGGAACTACAATGAACACCGAATGGATATAAAAAATAATTATTCATTAAATCCAATTTACGTTTTAACGATTTTAGCTTTCACAGCGTATAATTAACGTTTATAATCTGTGACGCACAATGACGTCAAAGTTGATCAAATTCCACAATTCGTATAAGCGATATGTACATAACAGATACGATACTGTAATTTCAGAGACACGTTCATCAGGCAGCGTGGCCGAGCGGTCTAAGGCGCTGGTTTTAGGCACCAGTCCGAAAGGGCGTGGGTTCGAATCCCACCGCTGTCAGAATCTTTTTTAGATTACAAAAAATACTAATTAAAACAACTGTATTTAAATCTTTAAAAAAACTTTACCATCATTCGTTTCATTTGTAATCAATATTATAGTTTTTTTTATCTTACAATTGAAAATGAAGCACTTGAAATTACACGTGATACGACAGTCGTAGTCTTACTCTGCTTGACAGTAAGTTGAAAAAATAATTCGGTTTTAATCCAAAAGTACCCAATATGTGTACATGAGATCTCATATAATAACTTAAATTATAATATCCATTAAAGTCTTCAAACCAGCCAACATCCAAGACCACCTGTGGACTGTGGAGGTTGTGTTAACAGTTCACTATTCGTAAAAAATTGGATTCGTCTAAAACTAAATAAATCATCTACAAGTCAATGTCGGCGATATTTAGTTCACCACCTAATTAATGCATGCGTAATTAGTTAGAGTTGAACAAGAAAATAAAAAAAGTGTGTGTGTACTTATGTACACGCGTTAGAAGTTATACTTCTTTGGTGTAACAAGATAAAAATCTTTTCAAAAATTTTATCTTTCGCCTTATTCTACGTTTGTAGAAAAAACGACACTAACAATAGAGAAAAGGTATTTTAATACATTGAAAGTTTTAATACAAAGAAACAAAATGTTGACTATAGCTAACTTCAGGGTGTCGGTTTTTCGTGACGCTGTGCGCGCGCATCGTAAAAATTTACTCTCTTCATTTTTTCCTAACGCGCCAAAAGAAGTATAACTTCAAAAATTTAAACTCGATAGGTGGCGTTATAGTCATGTTAACTACGCAAAAAGCGTGAAATATCTGCCGTATTTGATAGAGAAGCTACTATTACGGACTTCAGGGAATGACTTCAAACTTGAATAATAATATTTTGAGAACTGACAACTTGAACTAAATAGTATATCTTAGAAAAATAATCGTCTCTTTCTATCGCGCGGTTACACGACACGCATTAAAGACAAACAACACGAGATGATGATTTTTACTATATTCTATCAGCATCACTTATATATCACGTATATTCTATTGCCTGCATTGTTTTACGGTATCAAGTAATACGAGGCGTATACTTTACTTTATGGTGTTTATTGTAGCCATTAATATTAAACCGTTGTTCCAGTAACTTAGGTTGGAACGAGTTGCTTAACCCACAACAGAATAGCGCGAGTACTGTACTGTACTATAGAGCAGGGATTCCCAAACTGGGTTCCGTAGATTAGTCATCAGGGTTCCGCCAAAATGATTCATTATTAGCTAGCTTTAACATTGCTCCCATTCGTCACAACGTACCGTTGTGAAACAGGCTTCTCAGCCTACGTTTATAAAAAAAACAAATACAGGTCAAGATTGGATGCTACCCCAGATATACGTATACAATTGTCGGACATAATACCGAACTATAAAACAATTATTCATTATATTACACATTTCTTTATAAAAATATTCTTATATAATGTTGTTGACTACGTCCCGTACGCTACGACACACCCGAGAGGCGAGACTACAACGGCAACGGAACATTAACACTAGCGTCATATTACATACATCAATTCTTTACATAAATAAGAATGATTATATAGATTTCATTTATTACTTAAATAATGATAATTTGATTGTTACTATTATTTTTGTGTCACGAAATTATTTTGGGGAAATTTGGGTAAATAGTAATAGCTTTGACTTCCATAGTGTGTCACATAAACGGTCAAGATGTCGTTGATCTGCACGCATTTCTATGTGGAAGTTGTTGCAAGGCGAAGCTCTGCTCGGATGATTAGTCAGTGTACCTATAGAGTGTTAATGGCATTCCTGACCTCATCAACTATAGAAGTATTCTGTAACAATAAATTTCAGTAGTGATTTGTAATCATTTTAGATGGATGGGGTTTCATAAAATAAAAGGTATTTGGTTGATGTTCCATTATCTTTAACTAGCGGGCTCGGCAGACGTTGTCCCGCCCTGATTATAAAAAAATCCTTGACAAATTATATACCAAAACGTTCCTCATGAATCACTCTATCCGTTGGTGAAAACCGCATAAAGATCCGTTAAGTAGTTTTTGAGTTTATCGCGAACAGACAGAGAGACAGACGCGGTTGGGGACTTTGTTATATACTATGTAATGAAGTTTAGGAACCCCTGCTATTGAGTACAGTAGGTGGATTGTAATAATATGGCGTGATAAGACGTAAGTGATTTAGATACATATTTCATCACTTTGACAATTTATAGTAACTTCATAACTATTTTGATGTTGCGCGTATTTGGAGATCTGAATAACTTTTAAAATGTTATGCTGTAATATAATAATAATAAAATATGCTGTAAAGCGGAATTTTTATCTATATTAAATGTCCAATATAATTAAAATATTTAATTGAATAAGGATTAATTGTATATTGGTCAAAATAACGACGCAAATAATCAATTAGTTATTAATCTTTATATATATACTAGCGGACCTGGCGGACGTTGTCCTGCCTTGATAATAAAAAATAGAAATCCCAAAAGTCAACCGCAGCGCCACCTACCGGGTCCAATTGTGAATCTAAACCATTCTCGGATCCACTGCGTGTTCCAGTGGACCCGAGAATGGTTTAGATTCAGAATTGGACCCGGTAGGTGGCGTTGCTGTTGAATTTTAGATTTTTTTTTATATCAAGGCAGGACAACGTCCGCCCGGCCCGCTATCATATATAAATATGTTGATTTTCACGGAACTTTCACCAACAGATAGCGGACATCATAATAAATAATTTAGACTAGCTGTTAACCGTGGTTTCGCCCGCAGTATTATCTCCAAAACGGTTAGACCGATTTTCACGGGACTTTCACTGGCAGATAGCGGACCTTATAAAAAGTAATTTAATGTATTTTAATTTAGACTAGCTATTGACCGTGGCTTCGCCCTCTGTGCTATCACCAAAACGGTAAGATCTATTTTCACGAGACTTTCAATAGTAGATAGCGAACCTTATAAAAAGTAATTGAGGTTATTCTATTTTAGACTAGCTGTTACCCGCGACGTTGTCTGCATGAAATTTAGCAAGATTTCAAATCATTCTTTATTTTTAATAAGAGAAATAATTATCAGCTTATTGTTTACAATTCGACATTATAATTATTAATAACTTTAATGATATAGAGGTCTTCCTAATAAGATCTTAGATTATATACGTATTACGTAAAGAGTTCCATAATACAATTTCTTGCGGAACAGACAAGCGTTTATTTTTTGTATAGTCACAAAATCTTAATTATAATAATGGCAATGTATATTAAATGTAATGTAAATGTAAATCTTTATAATAATATTTTAAGTTATTGTTTTATCAGTTCCTTATACAGTGTAAGTGAGCACTGAGGTAGTTATATGGTGGGTTAAGGTTCCAAATAAATATGTCGCTGATGGCAAACCTAATTTGGCACGCTGTTATTTTTTTTTTTTTTTTTATTTTATTGTAGCTCGGCAAAGTGACTGTACTGTGCCTGATGGTAAGCACAGTACAATCCAAAAACAATGGCGACCACCGAAAGACATACTATCCATCGCCGGTCGCCGCTGTCATGCCGGCCTGAAAGCGACCCAGTCAGGGACAGCCCCTCCCCCCCCCAACCCCCGGTTGCTGGATATACACTGGCTGATCCCGGAACGCGACACGCCCAAACGTGCCACTATGGCGGGTGTTCCACCTGGTGTACGGTGGTCGCGATCCAGTCGGGTACAGACACCCTACCACCCCGCCATAGTATAGTATTTATATATCTAATGTACACGTTACATGTTACTTTTAGTGGCGTGCACGTCGTATTTACAATTGTCTTTAAAGAGCATTTCTATAATTGTACAGTCTCATAATTTTATATTTTAATACGATTTAAAAAAACGCGTGCGGAGCCGCGGGTACAGCTAGTAATATGTAAATAATAACAATCGATACTATAGGTCAAAAGATACGAGAATTTTGTATGTAGATTAAGTATTACTTAGGTAAAAGAGTGTTCTATACTCAAATCTATACATATTACAACAATGTAAATATAACCTGGCTGTATTTTTTTTTATTTTTGTGACAAAATTGTTGCAGGTGTCTTGGAATAAGTACTAAAATACATTCCAATCATTTTTAGAAATGTCTGCCTGTGTATATGAACACGCATCACTAGTAAAGTACTTCGTTCATAATAAAACATCAGAGGAAATCATATGGCGTATCCTTGAGTAACATTATATAAAGTTATTGTAATTAATGATGACGCGACGTAAGTACGAGAGAAAAGTAAATGAACTTAATACATTTAACTGATTTTATTACTATCATCTATTTTTATCCAGCTCAGCCTGTGAAGTTCGTTTACAGCGTGATAATGTGTGCATAATGCATATTATCTCTGCAGATAAATGCGAGAAATGACAGTGCGCGTGATAAAGGTTCAATGCCACAGCAATTATATTAAATAAGGAAATGATGATAACGCTTAAAATATGCGAATACAATTGTATTTATAATATTATATTAACGTCACATGAAGTATAATGTTTTGCATTATACTTATATCATACTATCCGACCCGTGCCCACATCGTTTGGCGGTAATAGGCATTATCAAGCTACAACTTTTCTCTAGAACTCAATCATATATACCTCATAATTAAGGTAGCGTTCGTGAGAAACGTTTTCGTTCGACCTTTTTTCTCCGACTCTCCAGATATTACCCCCTACAACCTCACAAACTTTACCTCTTTATAATATTACTGGCCCCTGCCCGCGACTTCGTCTGCGTAGTAATAGTTACTACACTGGGCTAACGCTGACACACAGCAGAAGCTCTCAAAAAGAAAATAAATAATAGTTTAAAAAAACTAAAAAAAACACGCTTTCATATAAAATCCAACTAAAAAACAGAAAATCAAATTTTTTATTTAATTATTAACATGCGATGCGTCACTGTTAATATCAGCACCTCCAGATATCAGTATTTTTATCACTTTTTTGTCACTTTTTACAAAAATATACATTTATTTCTAATTTACACTATTCCTAATCCAAATTTATTAAATTTTATTTTCTGTTTTTTAGTTGGATTTTATATGAAAGCGTGTTTTTTTAGTTTTTTTAAACTATTATTTATTTTTCATTTTTTAGTAAAAAATTTTTTTTTACTTTTTTTTCGGATTATTGCATTGTCATCGACCTTTGACAGGTGTGTAAAGTTTGAATTAAATCTGATCGTTCAAAGTAGGACAAAATCGAGCTCAAAGGGGTCGGTTACAAACAGACATACATACAAACATACAGGTGAAGCTAATGAAAGTGTGATAAAAACATCTCGATTTTGAAACATTTTTCATCTGTGCTCCGCTTCTATTGGCCTTAGCGTGATGATATATAGCCTATAACCATTCTCAATGAATGAGCTATATAACACTGAAAGAATTAAAATCGGACCAGTAGTTCCTGAGATTATCCCTTACAACGCCACAACGTCACAAACTCACAAACTTTACCTCTTTATAATATTAGTATAGATTATTATTATAGTATAGATAGTATATTAGTATAGATAACAAATAATGATAATTGGAAATCGACATAGCCCCATGAGAAACCTAGAAAGCACAATTTGAAAGGCATACGAAAACGGGCTTTTTTTTATGTAAAACTACTTTGGCTGCCTTCAGTGAATTTTGAGAGAGGAAATACTTATAGGTTGGTGTCACTGAGGACCTCGACATGCTCGTGACGTATTGCGCTTGAATCAGACTAGCGACGCGTAGTAGCGGCCTGTGTACACGTTATATTGATATTTTGTATAGAGTATGTGCAGACCATCATATATTTGATCAATTAATAAACTGTATATACTTATCCAACCATGAAAATATATATTATATATATTACTAGCGGGCCCGGCAGACGTTGTCCCGCCCTGATTATAAAAAAATCCTGGACAAATTATATACCAAAACGTGCCTCGTGAATCACTTTATCCACTGGTGAAAACCGCATAAAGATCCGTTCAGTAGTTTTTGAATTTATCGCGAACAGACAGACAGACAGACGCGGTAGGGGACTTTGTTTTATACTATGTAATATATTATATTATATATATTAACAGGATTATATGTACATGCTGTATATATACCTATATGTATTATGGTTTGAAAATTTTAGTATAAGCCAAACTGTTGTAGCAGATAACATCTAAATATTATCTTCAACATGTCAAAGATCATGCACTATATTATCCAAGCCTTAACAAAGTGACAACAGTGCTGACTCTGTATAAACCTCAAAGATTTAAAAAAATCAACAATACTTTATTCAATGTAGGTCCTAGTGTGACATTTATATACATTAAAACCACCACCGGTTCAGACAAACAACTCAGTTATCGAGAAGAATCGGCAAGAACCTTGATCTGGTTTATCTTTTTAACATACTTATTTTTATAATGTACTAGCGGGCCCGGCAGACGCTGTCCCGCCCTGAATATAATAAAATCCTTGACAAATTATATACCAAAACCTTCCTCATGAATCACTTTATCCACTGGTGAAAACCGCATGAAAATCCGTTCAGTAGTTTTTGAGTTTATTACGAACAGACAGACAGACAGACGCGGTAGGGGACTTTGTTTTATACTATGTAATGATTAGAGTTACAATCCTTTTTAATGGGTGCACAGGGAGAGATGTCAATTCCAGACATCACCATTGTTGACATATTGATCCACCCTATTACCTTTTGACACCAAAATGCTTAAACCTATCTTACTTTTTTGGGTAAATCTACAAAGAAAAGTCTACATTTCTCCAGTACAAGTCCATATATTCCAATAAAAGTCGTTTTACAGTTCTGTGCTCTTATTTTTGTTAATTTTTAAATGAAATTTCATGTCATTACATAGTATAAAACAAAGTCCCCTGCCGCGTCTGTCTGTCTGTCTGTTCGCGATAAACTCAAAAACTACCGAACGGATAATCATGCGGTTTTCACATTTTTTTATAATCAGGGCGGGACAACGACTGCCGGGCCCGCTAGTATACATATAAATTATAATGGGCATATGGCGAAATATTGTTTGCAGCAAATAATATGAGTTATAAAATCTCGTTTCAAGCCTTTTTCGCGGTGGAGTCAGCGGGTGCTCCCCAGGCACTGTAGGCAATTATTGATTGATCAGTATCCATATTTACTATAATTATGTACTCTTAGCATTGACGAGACGCCAATCACCAGTGGCCCCCACAGCGATGTAGCGAAGTTGAGTGCAGGTCACCGGTGACCCCTAAGCCAGTCAACATGTTAATTAAACATATGAGTAACCGAATTATTGTGGTGGTTGAGTGATTTTACAGGTTCGAATCCCAGCCTGTACCAACATATTTTACTGAATTTGCATACATCTACTAGTTATAGTAAGTAACACAATCGCCTGACGGTGAAGGAAACATTGTGAGGAAACCTGAGAAATATTCTTGTAGTACCACCTTATGTGAGAAAATATAGAACTATGAATCTCTCAGAGTTTGAAATCTCCAATACGTCATGGGCTGACATGATGAATATGCCGATACATTCCTTCACAAAGAGGCCTATAGTCCTGCAGTGGGTCTCTTACAGATTAATTATGATGAACAAAAGAACAGATATTCGCACATCGTTAAGATAAATACATTCCTGTTTAAATAAGTAAATTTTTATCTTAAAAAGGCCTAAATGTGTAAATACAGTAAGAATGTAATTTTTAATTTCTAATAAATCATTAGACACTATACATTGTGATAAAATAATCATTAGTTAATGGGGTATTTCATAATGAGCGTGAAATGTAATATTTATTTTGCTACCATTTCATTTTATGAATCATTGTTTTCAATGCTCTATCTAAACCAGTTTAGTGATGAATTTTCGAGTAATACATATAAAAAAAAATTACATGGGTCTATGCTATTTAATTGCATATTGTCTTAAGGCACTCTTTCATTCAGTTCCTGGGCCTTAGTCTTGCCAAATAAACACTGATCAGTTCACTTATACCTGCCAACTATCATGGTTTTGGGATTCCATATTTACACAAAATAAAACCTTAAGTGAAACCTCAAAGGAAATGTGAAAAAAATTGAGTTATAAAAGCATTGATTTAAGAGGAAATGTCTACATACAATTTGAATAATAGGTATCCAACAGGAGTCTACTACTGTTGCTTACTGCATGCTGGCCTAGCTATCAAAGAAATCACAAGACAGATAATTGTCTGCATTGCAGTTACAATGAGAACTGATTATACCTATGCATAATAATGAAATTACAATTACAGATTCTTCTCCAATACTGAATTATTTTTTCAAAATGAATATGAGTAGCAATGTACCTATGTCTGTATGTTTTCCATTTATCAAAAACATTTCCTCAATGTCTGAAATGGTGATTGAATTGGGTAATTTTAGTATTTTTAGGTGGCTCCTAAGTCTTGTTCAATAAATGAAAATATAGGAACACTAGCTGACATGTGTCCACTTCGTTGAACAGTAATAGGCATTATCAAGCTCTTAAACTTTTCGCTCTTATATCTCTCATTGTTGAAGCAGCATTAGTAAGAAAAGTGTTTTCTCTCTGACTTACTTTGCTAATTCCACTACCACAAAAAAGTCTTTTCATTTTTTGGGTTAATATATAGCCTATGACACTAACAAATAATGTGGCTTTCTATTGGTAAAATAATTTTCAAAATCGATTTAGCAGATCCAAATATTACCCCTACAACCTCACAAACTACCTCTTTATAATATTAGTGTAGATGATAGATGTAGATTGCAAGGTATAAGAACATTTACTCTAGCTCTATTAATCCAGGATAAAACAGAGAACTACATTTGTATAGAATAAGTACACTCTACTCTTCTTTTTAAGCAGATACCAAATGTATTAGAAAATGTTTATACACAACTTTTGCAATATATTTCAATATACATATAAATTGTTGGTAATTGTTGTTTGCCAAATACATCTGCCAAGGCATGATGTCATGTAAACCAAGTAATGCTCTGAAAAATCCTTCATGTGCCAATAACATTCATGCCATAATTGCTTTCAATGTTTGAGAGATTAACACTTAAAAACAGACACAACTACAAAAATTACACTAATTAAATTTAGACATTCATGCTACAGTGTAAACTCTTTATAATATTGTTCAATATATTAAAAAACTTTATATAGCATAGAAATTAGTTTGTTAAATACAAAATAAACAAATGAGGTGGAACTTTTGTTTCCACAGTTGGTCTGTAGCATGTTTATGCTATGTGAGATTAGATTGTGAGTCCTATAGGTATCTAGGTAATTTATAGGGTTCATATCTTAATACCATTTTGTCATCAAGATAATGAGATGTAAGATAAAATAGTTATTATTTATTTGTACAGGAAAAATCTCTACATATAACTAAAATTGAAGTATTTATTATTTATCCAGGCAAATATCCAGAACGGTTAAACCAATTTTAAAGATACTTTCACCAACAAATACATTACATCTCAAAGAATTATTTAGGCAATTTAGGTATAGCGATGGTCAACTTAGTAAAGACAAATTCAGAAGAGATACTATACCATGAGTAAATAAGTTAGAAGGGTTGAAAGTAATAACTTATTTACAATTAAAAAATAAAGAGAAAAAAAACATTGAAATGATAAAGAAACCTTAGACATTCGCTAGTAATATGTTGCTGTTGAATGTCAACCACACATTCTAAAATTAAACTTTAACCCAAACATGCATTTGCAGTGAATTACGTTAATTGACGCTAATTGAATGCGTCGAAACAACAACTCGACGTACGAATATAACCGTTTCGTATCAGAAAACAAAAACATAATACAACTAACACTAATGTGACTCATTGGCGTAACACATTGCCAACAGATGTATGTGAGCATGGAATAATGTTGAAAGTCAATAAAAAGTAAACATAAAGCATTTTAACTGCAAGTAATTAACGAGTTTTAAATTATTATTTTTAGTAGCTACTAAAAATGTTATCGTAAACATTTACGTTACTATTTCAATTTATCTACAACGATTAAACGATAAATATTTCCACAATATCAATTTTTTTGTTGCATATCACACACTAATACAAGAGAATAACTTCTACGATAAATAAATAGAAAGCTTACTGTTTTACGGCTCCCAACAAACAGGCTGCGACGAAAAGCACTGTTCGATAGTAAAAAAAACATTCGCTTTCTAATATCCGATTACATGTATAACATTCACATCACAAAACACCCACAGAAACAATCTTTCACGTCCATTTTGTGCGATAATATAAATTAATTATTTAGATTTGCCATCACATGTTAGAAAACAAAATGTTGTATACGTAAGTTATGCGACTACGAGTACGCTGGCCATACACCGCTCACGTAAATTATAATAGATAATGTTCATTCGCGGCGAAAGTAACTAGTAAAAGGGGTACTATTCAGTCGAAAGAGATAAATTTAATAATTTCCATAAACAGCAACGATTAACCAACGCGAAGAGCGAAACAGAGCGAAAAGCTTAAAAATATTAAAATGAATGAAATACCAGTGTGGCCGTTCTAATTTATACAAATCCTGCCAAAGACACAATCATTATACCATCCTTTTTAAATTGTAAAATTAGGTTGTAATTAAGTATACATCCTTTGTTATCCATTCCTCCATGTGTTACTATTTATTCTAGACGTCAATATATTAAAATTATGTGGATCAAAACTTCAAACGTATCAGTAAAGAACAAAATGATTCGTAACAAATAAAATGTTTAAAAAGTGTCTTTACTCTATTATGATTTTTTCGGCAATGTAAAATAGTTAACATTATGAATTATGATTCTACAAAATAAAGTTACTTAGCCTCCTCTGGCTCAAATAATTTTAAGTTTCAATAGGGGAAAATATGAAAATAAGTTTGCACCCTTTATGGTACTCATTATGCTTCAATTGGAGTTTTTTATGAACCCTAAAAGACAAGCCAAATCAAAAGGAAACGAATCAAATCATTTTGTATTGAATACTCTTTTCCGAATTTCCTGTTTTTTTAACACTGTATACGTTTTAGTGTTCCATCATAATCTCATCTGATGTTAAATGACGATGTGTTTTAAGATGGTAAGCATGCTAAACCTAGAGGGAACTGGCTCTCTAATGCAGATGCCGGAACACACTTATAGGTGCTTGGTGCAGATTTTCAACTTGAAGGTGTTATCTAGCAAAGTAGAAAAAGCCCTACCATCAAGGTATGGTTTCGTTACGATGTTTTCCTTCATCGAAAATTCTGACTCAGTTGCAAGGATTCTATCTAGGATTGATATCAACTGAGCCACCATCGCTTTCTATATCCAAGTATATTGTTTGTTACGTAATAATAACACGTAGTGAAAGATCACCTGCATAATTAAACTAGACACCATTACGTAAATGTTTAGAATATAGAACTTCAGATTGATAATATATAAATAACTATGTTTTACTGTTAAAACAGAGGTTTTCACATAAAGAAACATAAGCCTATGATAATTTCAAATTGATAATTCTTAGTTATTCCAGAAAGTTCATTGTATCACTGACATTCTACCAAAATAGGATTATTTCTATTTTAAGGGCAACATTAGGATTCGGAAAGGAAGCTGTCAATTCAAAAGCTTTTATGGAGACTGAATAATTATGATTCTAATTTTGATAATGTAATGTAAAATTAAAATAGGGATTTCTGCTTTTTACTAACTAGTTATAGATAATGATAATGCTTTATTATTATATTACTTATTAACATCCGGCTCATCATGTCTTTTGAAGTAAACAGATACAGTGGGATAAAACGATGTACATAAGTAATGAACTGTCTGTATTATAGAACCGATAAAGCTTTTCTTTCGTTAGATTTTGGCAACATGCGTGTATATTATTTTGATAGAATAACGAAAATTCATAACCTCAAACAATTAAAATTTTCATAATAAAACTAAAGTATTATAAATTCAGTATTGTTTATTGCTACACCAGAGTACGTTGAATTATTATTTACACCAACATCATGGTCCAAAATAACACAAAAGGCGCGTAATTGATTAACTAATGTAGGTGATAATTATCTTGTCGAAACTGTTGCTTCCTTTCGCGCAGCGTCTTGTAAGAGCTGCGTGTCTACCTCGTCGGCTGGAAGTTGCACATATCTGACTACCGAACCTCGTATAAAACAGTTTTTCACTGACAACATGTGTGGATATTTGTCAGAGTCTATTACGCTTATATCCGATAGTTTTATATTAAGATACTGGTCCACAGAATGAAGGGTACCGCATATGCTAAGGTCGTTCTTCAGTTCTACGACCACGTCCTTCCCAACCAAAGATTTGAAGAATGAATAGAACAACATTTTTATTTGTTTTGATACAAAACTACTCAACAACTTTGTATATGCTTTTCTACAGCGAAATGTCAGTTGTCGAGGGTTGTCACTTGTCAAGCTTATAGCACCACAGATAAATCATATAATGTACTCTGTGCAGATACATTTCTTCATGGATTTATTATACTCAACATTTCTTATATAGCTGTTTTAGGATCCTTTTATGTAATGAATTTGTGGCTTTTTTATGCGATAATTGGCTTAAGTTTTCACATTTTTCTTAAACATTAGGAGTGAACTTATTAATTTTTGTCGTGGGTATGAATATAAAACATTCCAATATTAGCACCTCATAATAATGTTTTTGGGGCGTGTTCAATACAAGATGTATGTAATAAATTAAACATTAAATATATATATATATATATATATATATACAATGTTATAGATATATCTAAACTCAAATATTATTAAATATATATACCAAAGGATAAAAGCAAATTATCGGTTTTACAAATTTTACTTTAGCCAACAGTTTATTCCTTTTATTTAGTTTTTTTTTTATCACAGGGTATAATTCATATATATTTTTATTCTATCTATACATATGATCTGTATACATATTCTGTATGTTTGGTAGCCTATGTTATTTTGTAGACGCCGAATCAAAGAGTATAATAAGTATTATAGGAACGCCGAATGAAAGTTTACGATAATAATTGTATTTTCCCAATTAAAATTATTGACATCTTAATTTTAAGATTGTAATAATGAATCAACTTCATGTTTAGTTTTAATGTAATTCGTCTAATTGATTATAACCTATTTTAACAGTGTAACCGCCATAACTATAGTGTTTCTACTTTATTTCTATAGACCGACAGACACTAGAAGACCAGAAGATGACTACGACGGACGAAAATGTGGAGATTGTATGTAGAGATTGATATTTTAAGATATTCACTTGTGATATATTTTTTTATATGAGCCCTACTTAGCCCTACTTGCTCTTTATTAATTCCACAACATAGGTAGTCGTTTAAAATTGAGCATGATCGTGGTATAATTTGTAACGTACACTTATATAAAATACTCTTAATTGTAATATAATCATTTTCAGGACTGGGGAAATGAGAGGTTGACGCGTGCTCAGAGAGCAGTGGAAGCAAACATTTATGACGTTGATTCGTGGTCGCTCCTCATCAGGGAAGCTCAGACACGAAACATCAATGAAGTGAGGTCCATGTATGAAAAACTTATAACAGCATTCCCCACTACTGGACGGTTTTGGAAGATTTACATAGAACAAGAGGTGAGAGTTTTCTTTTATATTATGTTGTTTATAAATACGCCTGACTGTCACATTAACTATTTTTATTTTTTTGTGGCAACCAATCTTCCATATTATTACTGCCATTGTCGAGCAGTTAATAATATCACAAGTGTCGTGTGATTATTTGAATGTTCCAACAAGATGGTGGCTCCCTTGTTACAACTTTCCGGGAAATCTTTGTGGCATCTCAGAATTCATGCTCCGTGGTATTATTTTCCATTCGCTTCACTTATGCACAATAACTGAACTATATTACATAAAACACCACCAATTATTCACAATATAGAGTCAAATAACACAAGATTATGAATAAAACATAAAATCTACTATATGACAGACTAAAATCCTATAAAAAAACCCCATCGTCTATATATATATGTCTCAATAATAAACCATATATTATTTCATACCTTTTTACTTCATTGCCTTAATATCTGACTTTGATAGTAATATTTATGTTATTTAAGTGTAATATAGGTGTGTTTTGACTTACAATTAAAGGTTGACTTCAACATTTTGATTCAGTTTTACATTACTTGAGGTAGATGATCATTATTTACTGAGATTCTTTAATTGTTCTACAGTTTTCTTGTTTATCTTTGGTTTTGTTTGTTTAACAACAACTCTTAACTTTTGGACTAAGTATCATGTGATACAGGAGGTTCCACAAACATGTTTTTTTTTGGACATGTACACTGAGATTGAAAAAGTTAATTTTATCACTGTAAAGAAAAGGTAAAGTTAAAACATAAAGTTGAAAAATATGTAGCCTTGTGGCAAAGTATAGCTAATTAGTTTTTAGATTAGGTATCATTTGAAAACAGAAACCCATAGAAAAATAGAAAAAATACTTTTAGATCTGCCTTTCTTCCAGAGTCCCAAATATATTTAAAACCAATATTGCAATTATCCATAGATATGCCCATTTTAATTTAGATAACAGAATTGTAAATCACGCAATTGTCTTCTGTGGGATTTGAATCTACATAATTAGCACTGCCGCAATGGCGAACCAAACATGCCCTCAAAGAATAGTCAAAATTAGCATTAATATTAAAATCTAATATGATTTAATAATAATTGGTCAGCAACTTTGCTGTGCCATACATCTATGTTGACTAAAGGCTGTACATGTGGTTTTAAAATTAGTACTGTAGATATATATTTAAAAAATATGTACTCTTAAAAATTCATAAGTAAAATAGTAGTATTTTAAAGTGGATCCTACCCTATTGATGTTGAGTTTCTTACCCATTTCTTCATTCTGGATGTTTTACAATTTAGAAAAATTGTAATACTTTAACATGGGGAAGGAATTCTCTAATATTAGATTTGGAATACATTTTCGAAGTTTTGTTTTTCTATCTTTTTTTATTATATTTAGAACTATAAACCCATCTTGTATTAAGTGTCAATACGATTAAAGACATGAGAATATTCTTAGCCAGGAAAACAGAATGGTATGCATTAGCATGCGTTACCACATTAGTGGCTGCCAGAAAACTTTTTTTTTGGCAACTGTTCATTTTTGAGGGTGATAGCAAGTCAAGCAATCACTGTGAACTATCTTCCCCCTATGTAATATTTTATATATAGACTTTACAACAACGAACATTTGAAACATTTGAGGAATCATTTGAAACATTTGAGGAATCATTTGAAACATTTGAGGAATCGGTGTTAATTACTTATTCTGAACTGCTAGATTAAATTTAAGTAGAGAATTTGTTCTACTTCCTATAGTATGTCTTGTATTTCAGTGAGCCTCTCGAGCTAAGACTAACATTTCCCACTAATTTTAATGACATGCTGTTCTTCTCTTATGATATCCTGTTGTAAGTTTTAGGTCATATTCTTATCTTGTTGATTTGTGTCCTTTTCTATTTTCATCTTGTGATACCAGTCAGTAACCTTTTATCATGGGGATGTTAGATTGTATGATCTGCCCATATTCAGTTGTGTTGATTTTTGATATAGGATTATCAATTAATTAACAATTTTTATAAATTACAGATGAAAGCGAGAAACTTTGAGAAGGTCGAAAAGGTTAGTAATTTATTCTAAATTTAGTATAATGTTGTATAATATAAATATACATTTGTGATATTAACAAAATAAAAAGACTTGAAAAAGCTTTTCAAAAAAAGATATATATTGTAAGTGTAATGATAATAGCGGAATAGTGTTGATATTAAATAAATAAATAGTCACATTTTAACAAATGTTATCTTTTTTTTCCGATAGGGTGTCTGTGTTGAGACATGTTGGAGGCGAGATTCTTTAGCAAGTAACTAATTTTTAAATCATAATCACTTCTAATGACTTTCATATTATAAAGGACTTTTCACATTTTTCTTTCAATAATTTTGTTTTTTATGGGGTAATTTTAGGAATTCATGTGAAGAGGCTTACTACTGACAATTGTGCTATATACACTGCTCAATTACCAGATTAGGCCCCCCTCGGCAGCGGCTCGAGCCTAGGTCCGTTCCCTCAGTGTGGAGCCCTTGAGTACGCTGCTCACGCGATACGGTGACACAAAATCTTACATCACTGCAACAAAATTACACATATCACCTCCACACACATGCACGCATACACGCTTACACATGAAAGAGGAAGGGTTTTATTTTTTTCCCTTATCAAACTGAAATAGTTTAGAAAATTATCTGATACGAAATATATATAAGAGTTGTTGAGGTATGTATGCTTGGTACACATATATGTTTCAACAACTCTTACATGTATGAATAGTTAGCTTGGCTTAGGTTAGCTCACATAGGTCGTGAATTGCATGTATCAGACAACAGCCCAAGCCGAGATGTGCCGTGCACCCTTGAGCTAGTTGTCAGATAAAATCGGATGAATGGCTTAAGCGCTCGCCTTAGTAATCCGGTGAAGTTGTTAAGACATTGCTAGGTCAATAGCGTAGTCAGTTCGAAAAAAGTAAACCGTTCAATTAAAATTAGTGTAAGTAAAGTTTTTTGTGTCACATTTTGTATCATTATCATTACTTAGTATAAAACAAAGTCCCCAACCGCGTCTGTCTGTCTGTCTGTTCGCGATAAATTCAAAAACTGCTGAACGGATTTTTATGTGGTTTTCACCAGTGGATAAAGTGATTCATGACGAACGTTTTGGTATAATTTGTCAAGGATTTTTTTATAATCAGGGTGGGATAACGTCTGCCTCACCCGCTAGTTCATACTAATTTGTATCAATCCAAAAAGATATTTTCTTATTTATATAAATGATAGAGGTCTACCATTGTGCGGGAATTACTCAAAAAGTACTGAATAACTTTCGTGAAAAATAATCGTTTTAATTTTTTATATCCTTGACCCACATCTAAAACAAATCCATGATGGCTTCATTTAATACAATTTTATTTATAGTTTTAAGAAATTTCGATTTTTATAAGCACAACATATTCAGTGATGTATGTACTCATGTTCTCACTATAGATAAGTGGGGCAAGTGGTGCTTAAAATTCTTCCTTTGTACATAAAACTTATCGTTAAATTAATAAAGACGCAGACGAAGTCGCGGATATCAGCTAGTGCATAATACGTTGGAAAAAGAACTTTGCATTCGTTTTGCTTTTTTTTTTAAGATCATATATGCAAGCCTCTATACCCTAGACTTTTTTTAATATTTGCTACTGAACCTCGCTTTTGACATGTGTTTGTTTTCCCTCTCACAATCCTATTTGTATAATAAATGATTATCATTCAAACGTTTTGTATATTTTTGTATAGAATTTATACTAAATTATACTTATATTTATACCTTATAAGTTCACATTTATACCTTCATAGTCAAAATAAAAAAATACTGTTTGAAATTGCGGTAGATAGTTATTTACAGATTTAAAAAAAATGTTATGTTTAAAAAGATTATATAACATTTATTAGGAAGTTTTTTTCTATGTTTAATTTACTATTTAATTTCACTAAAGTGAAGATTATAAGAAACTAGTTTAAGAATAATGCATATAAAAATATAAATAATTTTATTTTGTTTAAAGTTGTTACAATAACAATAACTTGTAAATCAAAAATTCATATAATAATTAAGCGTACAGATAAGTAACAAGTTAACTGGAGTTTTAGCATTTACTTCGCAAAACCTACATGAAATGTAATTTGAGTTTTTTTTCCGCAAGATTTTAATTTAAAGTAACAAATATTCACTTTATTAGAATTTTCCTTCACTACCGTTGATTGTATTTTGGTTGCTGTAAAATATGTAATAACACAAATTGAAAATATTTCTTGAGTTTTTGAAGACGTTTTCGAGAGTACGTTCGCCTTAAGTCGTTTTAATTTACGTTCGATACAGTACGCCGATTTATTTTGAACGGTAAGTAATATTTCAAAAATCTGCGAGTAATGGTTTACATTGTGTTCTAGGTTGTACGACGCATTCGCTTAAAGTCCTTTAGGGTTTTCATTTTATCACATTTCAATAAAATAAACATAAAAAAACGGTCAAGTTTCTCTATAGCTTTATTCTGTAACCGTGATGTTTGCCCGAAACATATATTTTAACAGTCATAAGTGATTTCTGATAATTCTTGTAATTCTAATTTAATTAAGTATTTTGTTTCTGGAATGAAGTTCCTTAACGTGTATTTCGGTAGGACTTAAATCGTAGAAATCACCACGTAAGGGAAAAACGTTATAAGCTGTCTTTTCTTTCATGCCACCCTCTCGCTGTCTATTGTATGTGAGTGTGTATGGCTGCGAAGATCAAAAGCCGAGTTCGTGCGGTGCTGGTTGTGTCCACCGTAGTGTTAAATAATTTAAAAATGATGGAAGGAAAAAGTATATTTGTTTAATGTATGCGCCTAAGTCGTCGAAATTAGGTAACACTTACATATAAAGCTTATAAATTGAACAGCGCCATCTTTAAATATATACCATAAAAAATGTACATACACACTAAAAGTTACAATAAATGAGTTAGTAGCATATATCTTAGTAATAGAGCAAAGAATAGAGGGATATAACGCTTTTTCCGTATGTGATGAGAATATAAAAGTATAAATAACGTGACTGCATATCTAACTACATTCGGAGTTCAGAGTTGAAGAGAAAGCGCATGGAACTTTGTTCCGTGGGAGGCCCCAACCAGAACCTTCTTTTTTTATTTTTATTAATACCCAATGTGCAGAGCATGCAATAATAACGCAAGGGATTGGGATATATTTTACGGCGATATAAGCAAGATTTACAATGTTCTTAATATTATTTAGATGACATAAAAAAATGATATTTGCATGTAACTTTTATATTATTCTTAGTTGTCTTGTTTCTAGGTGTAACTTTCACTTTTTTTTTTGTAAAATGTTATGGCCGACATTTATATGACAAATTTAATTAGTGTTCTGTTTTTGAACCAGAATAAATAAACTCTCTATGTTCTGATACCAGTCTACCAAAATAAAAACATTTCTAGTCATGCATACTTACTACAAGGAACGCTTCTGGTGGGTACACACTGGCGAATCCTAAAATTGCGATACACTGAAGTGAGTCAATGTAAGGAGATTTTCGCGGAGTATTTCGAATTGTATTAAAAAACGGTGATTAATAAAATATTTAAACAAAATATATGTTATAACGTAGTTGAAATCAATTTGCAAAACCAAATTCTGAAGACTTTATGTAATAAAAAGAGAGTACTTAGGGCATTTTGCATAGCGAAGACTTTAAGCGAATTAATCGTTCTTACGCGTACTGGTGATATGGCGTAAAGAGTATTTTGCATAAAATGTAGTTTGGGTAAAATCTTCATTCATATTATCCCAAGGTTTGGTAATATAATGATTTGCACGTACAGCTGTTCCAGAGGTGTTTGATGAAGATTCTCAACATTGAACTCTGGAGGCTGTACCTCAACTATGTTAAAGAAACGAAATCTATGCTGCCAACGTACAAGTAAGTATTTGTAAGTCCGATGTGTTTCTTGCTGAGTCAAGGTCAGACCATCGCTTAACTATCTGGACTTATTAATTCTAATTAAAATGACAACTAAACTCCACGGAATTCTAAATCATAAATTTCTTAACTTATCTCCTCTAAGTAAGGTAGACACAAATTTTCCTCTTTCACTCGCCTCTACATTACATTCTTCTAGCTATATCACTTTTGTTTGTTATACTAGCTCAGCAAAATGACCTAACAGTACCTGATGTAAAGTACGGTACAGTCCAAAATCAACGGCGATTGTCGCTGTTAAATAGCTACGGCAGTCGTTGCTCATACCGACCTATGTGTCTACTCCACGCTAACCTACTACTCCTTAAATGCTGTGTCACCGGTGTTAGTATACTTCCTATGATATATTGAGCCCTAATCTTTTCCATGCCATCTACACCACAGTGGGTGTTAATATTCGCAACTCTGTCATATCTAATCCTCTTACACCCTTCTCTTTCATAACCTAATTACTTGTGTTATGGCGATTTAGTTTGTTTAATATTTTTGTTAGGTTTACTTGGACAATGATACAAATTTACCATAAACCTAATGAACACTGTACATTATATTTTAAACCCTCTAGAACCGTCTAGAAAAAAAAACATATTTTCAGAGAGAAAATGGCTCAAGCATATGATTTCGCGTTGGACAAGATCGGTCTTGATAACCACGCGTATCCAATATGGAATGATTATGTGACATTTCTGAAGAGTGTGGACGCGGTCGGCTCTTACGCCGAGAACCAGAAGATATCTGCTGTCAGGAAGGTAAGAAGACCTACGACTGCTTTGCAAAGAATGTTATGTTGTTCTGAGATATTTTGCTGTCGAATTAGCTGTAAGATATAATAAATAATTTGCTTAATATGTTACTTCAAGAAGAAAAATCACAATAATCACTGGTTTATATTATTTTTCCATTATACAGGTGTTAAACTATATTCATGTCAACAGTATCTTTGCTGGGTTTATAATAAAACGCTTCTTGCTAATATTTTACTTATTATAATAACATGTATAGGCGAACTTGGGAGAGTATATTTGTATAGAGTATGTTTTTTCTGCTGTTTGGAAAACTTCTATAGTAGTTGTTGACGCCCTTCCTTTTATTAGTTTTTTTGGTGATTTATGTATTGACTTGTTCCAGGTGTACCAAAGAGCGATCATAACTCCTATAATAGGCATAGAGACGCTATGGAAGGACTACATCGCTTTTGAACAAAGCATTAATACAATTATAGGTAAGCATTAAGCAATGTGTTAAACTGATGTCTGGATAAACAGCAATTTTGCGAGTTTGTTGAATAATTTGAAATAATTTGTGGTCAATCTTTAAACATTATAATTTTTTTAATTATTTGCCCTTTTGAATTCCTTATTATTAGACAATTTAGTTTATACCAACCTTCTGCTTGAAATTAATACATTTATAACTTAGATTAAAAGAAGAATGTAATAGATTTCGTCAACGACATTTCTAGGAATGTTTATCTTTTATGGGCACTTTAGTTTCTTTTCAATTAAAGTTTAGAGTATACAGGTAATCATGGTATGTAAGAGTATATAAATATTATATGGTTTCCTTCAGCGGAACGGATGGCGATGGAGAGATCCCGTGAGTACATGAACGCACGTCGAGTCGCCAAGGAGTTGGAGACGGTGACACGTGGTCTGAACAGGAATATGCCGGCCACACCACCCACTGTCGACAGAGAAGAAATGAAACAGGTAACAAAGGGACATCATGGAGACAATGACATTAACTTTAACTTCTGTAGGTTTTTTTTTATATATTAGGAGGCAAACGAACAGGCGGGTGACCTGATAGTAAGTAATGACCGCCGTCCATAGACACTAGCAACAAGTCGCAAGTGCGTTGCCAGCCTGTGTTTGGGGGAAGGCAAATGAGAGGGGATGGATGAGAGGAGGGGGAGGGGAGGTGGGCCTCCTGCGCTCTCACTGACCGAACGAAACGCAACAATACAAACACTGTTACTTCACGTCGGTGTTCTATGAGAGGGTGGTAGTACTCCGGACGAGCCGACCCATTCATGCTGAAACCAGTAGTAGCTTCAGCGTGACTCTACCACCTACTAGGTGCGATTATAGTAAAATTCCAAGGTTCAAGTATACTGCAATTTTTAATAACGCGATAGCAAAAGTGATGGAGCATTTTTTTATTTTATTGTAGCACGGCAAAGTGACTGCACTGTGCCTGATGGTAATCACAGTACAGTCCAAAAACAACGGCGACCACCGAGAGATATGCCCTTCTCCGGCGGTCGTCGTTGTCATGCCGGCCTGCGTAAATGTCTCTCCACGTTACGCTTGAAGGACCCCATGTTATAGGAAGGAGGGAACACACTAGTCGGGAGATTGTTAGAGATTGATAGCATAGACATGGCTAGAGAGAAAAACAGAAAAAGACATAAATATGCCATAAACCAAAAGGGATAGATGAGTGTAGTACCACTAACACCGAGTACATGATGAGTCTGTTCAAGTTGATTTCAAATATCACATATCAGTTATAACCCTCAGCATAGTGATTTTCTTAACGGGATGGTAGCGAAATCTATCGTTGACTGGACTATGATCACTGTGTACATAATGATAAACCATTACAGTGGATATTTTATTCTGTCGCTGTTCGAATTCTGAACAGCATTATTTTTCTTCGATGTGAATATGCTAACGTGCAAATGTCTGAGAACAATGTTTCGGAAGGTGTTACATCACGCGCTGTGAATAGTGCTTCTGTTCACGTGGCGACGTAAACGCATTATTCCTTTTATTTAACTGGTAAAAGGATTAATTCAGCCTTTATATTCAGTTTTTCTAAATTTTGTAAAAAAAAACAATGTTAATATTTTAATTTATTGTAGTAATATGTTAACCATTAGTGAACTTGTCTTGTTCCAAAATTTTTTGTTTCAATTTTGATCAAGTAACTGTGGCGAATAACACTGTCAACACACTAAATAAAACTGAAGTCAAGTAACTTTTACAATAGTTGTAGTTTCTGCGATATACGCATAACTAATCAGAGACATTGTTAACTCGAGGACATTGAGGACATATTCTAGGATTATTAAACACATACTTCTGTAAAATTATTGCTAAAAAGTCCCAATCTATAAATGTAGACTTCTAAAAGTAATCAATTCCAGGTGGAACTATGGAAGAAGTACATATCCTGGGAACGTTCGAACCCGTTGAGGTCTGAAGACACGGCGCTGGTGGCGAGACGAGTGATGTTCGCCATCGAGCAGTGCCTCCTCTGCCTCGCGCACCACCCCGACGTGTGGCACCAGGCGGCGCAGTTCCTCGACCACTCCTCCAAGCTCCTACAGGAGAAGGGGGTGAGATACCCTTCACAATAACTTGTTTTTGCTCTACCTAAATAATTCTACATTTGTTGGTAAAAAAAAATGTTATTCCACAAACAAAGATACACACGGAACAAAGTCACAAGTGGACAGAAAACGCACTGTACCATACTCTGTGATAATACTTGAATATTAGTCCTTTAGTAGACTTTTTTCTCTTGTCAATCCTTGTATTTGCTTCGGTCTTATAAAAACGACGGTTGGAAATCTCTAAAAAGCAATTAGAGTTTAGAATTTAGTTAGACTCAGAGATTAGATTTTAATGTGTGCGTGTTCCGCGCATCGATAAGTCATTACGTTGTCTAACCTGCTACTACTAATTGATACGCGATGTTTTTGTAGAATTCTAGATTTTTCTAAATATTAGTTAAGTCTTTGTATGTAGTGCGTTTTCTACATATTATATTTATCAGTTTTTTTTTAAACCTTACAGTAAGATTTTACGTGTCCAGAAAATACTCTAAATAATTAGTTATTAAGTTTTAATATATTGTTTTTGATTGTTACACAGGACTCGAACGCGGCTCGTCTGTTTTCCGAGGAGGCTGCAGCTGTCTATGAACGAGCTACAAGCGGTCCCCTGAAGCACTCCACGTTACTACACTTCGCACACGCCGACTATGAAGAGAGTCGACTTCATTATAATAAAGTAAAAAAACACTAAAATAACAATTTTGTACATAAATATCCGTTTTACTAAGCACAAAGCCTTTTTTCCATGAAGAATCATAAAATTTGAACATATGGTTTAACATCTTTTGGTTTGTTTATCTGTATTATATAGTGTACTGGCTTTTACCCTTGGCTTCGCTTGTGTTAATGTTGTTTATCCCCTGGGAACAGTACATTTTGTCTAGAGGAAGGGTTCCCTTATGTACTTGACTGTTGCTTTACGCTCCAGAAAACATGTATGGAGAATTTCATGATGATCATTTCATTTAACAACTCGCATTCGCATTTGTAATACTAGTTAAGATGTAGTTGACATCATTTAAAAAAAAAATGTGATCACTTTTTGTAACTCGTTCCTTCACCTGCACGTCCTGGATCGAAACTCACGTAGAAGAAAACTGGTAACAAGAATATTGTAATGTCCAGGTCCACCAAGTGTACACTCGTTACCTGGACATGGAGGACATAGACCCGACCCTCGCCTACGTACAGTACATGAAGTTCGCTCGCAGAGCCGAGGGCATCAAAACCGCCAGGACTGTCTTCAAGAGGGCTAGAGAGGATTCTAGGTTAGTGATCTCACTTGTAACATGTCTACTTAAAAGGCCGTTCAAGTATTACGTAAACATAAGTTTTGTAATGTCTGACCGCCCCTGCTCCTAGTCAGTAAAAATAGGCAATGTTCTCCCCCCTGTCAGTAAAAGTAGGCAATGCAAAGCAAAGCAAGGCAAAGATAATATAATATTTATATATATAATATAGTACTTTTTATCTGTTCTGGACTCCTTATTGATTCATACGACCCGTATTTTACAACACACGCCTCCCCCCTCTCAGTGCTTACGTAATATATGAATGGCCCCTAATAAATAAAAATAGAACTTGATGTTATTGTCAATATTAAATCTATGTTTTATTAATTAATTAACAAGTTAAATAACACGGTTAGCTGGAGCTTTGTATTTTCTGTTGGGTATTAAGAACGTAATCATATTCACACTTGTTTATATATACAAGTATAGGTTGAAAACGGAGCGTTATATGGTAAAGAAGGCAAGATTATATGATTGTAGATGTCGTACTTTAGAATCAAGGTAAACCCGAGATTGTGTTTGAAGTCACATAAATTATACTTTACATTTTCTCGGAATTTAATTCTCTAAGCATGTCTTCCCACATAAAGAATACATATTCGTATAGATCCCGATACCATGTGTTCGTGGCCGCCGCTCTAATGGAGTACTACTGCTCGAAAGACAAGAACATCGCCTTCAGAATCTTCGAACTCGGGCTCAAGAAGTTTTCCCATATTCCCGAATATGTGCTCTGTTACATTGACTATTTGTCGCATCTTAACGGTAAGGAGATTAAAACATTTTTTGGTTACATAGGCGTTGATTCCGGCTCGAAGGACCATTTTGTATAATATCTTTTTATATATTAATTTATTGCTGTTTGTCAATAATTCTGGACTTCAATTACATTTGGGGTTATCAGAGAGATTTTATTTCATTATAGCTCGAAAAAGTGATGACACTGTGCCTGGAGGTAAGCACGATGCGAATCCAATAACAGCAGTGACCATCAACAAATCTACTCTCTTGGTAATTGTTGTTGTCTACAGCTCTCTCGCTATTTTGATACGCATTGGCTGATTCCGAAATGCAACAAACCAAAGAACAATTACTTACAGCTTTATCGCCATGTGTCTGGTGGTTGCGATTGCAATGGAGATACCCCATCATTTTTAATGACTATATGTACTCATTCTAATGCCCGAAACGCGTCACCCTTAAATATGTTATTATGATAAAATGCAATGACAGGTGTTTAAACCTGGTCCATGGTGGTCACAGCCAGGGACATTCGTCCTGTCTGTTATCCTTGCTTGCTTATAATCATCGTGGAACTACGATTGTGTTTTGAAGTCATTCATAGAGATAACTGAGTTGGAACATCTTCTGGTAGAACAGCATCCATCAGATCAGAGTATTTTTTAATACTTAATACGCTTCAGACCAGAATATCATGAGATGTTAAATGTTGTAGTCCAAGATGGTAAACACGCTAAACCTAGAGTTGACTGGCTTTCAAGTGCAGCTGTCGGAACACACCAACAAGTGTTTGGCGATAGATTTTCAACTCGAGGGTGGTAGTTAGTCAGACTGATTTAGAAAAAGCACTGCCGTCATGATATTCTCCTTCAATAAAAGCTCCGATTCAGTTGTAAGGAAAGCTACTAGGTTAGATGCCGTATCCAAACATGCAACAACTAAGCTTTCATCGCTCCAGCTTCAAAACTAGTCATTTACCTATATATCAAGTCATCATTCAAAGTTGGGTATTACAATTTAGACGAAGAAGATGATAAATCTAATTTCAGAGGACAACAACACGCGAGTACTCTTCGAAAGGGTTCTATCATCTGGATCCCTGAAGCCGGAGAGTTCTGTGGACATCTGGAACAGGTTCTTGGAGTTCGAATCGAATATTGGAGACCTGGTCAGCATCGTGAAAGTCGAGAAGAGGAGACAGGCGGTGCTAGAGAAGGTACTTCTTGTTAGATTAAAAGCGGAAATTCAAACACCGAACACTTCTGAGTACATACATTTATCGTAGTTAAAAAAAGTAATGTAAAAAAAAAGGATTGACACATATGTCATTACTGGAAAACCAATTGCTGATTACCTATTGACAAGTTACGAGCGAGTATTATGCGAGACCTACTTCACTGATAAATTCTATGGTTTACTTTATGACGTCGCATTTATAAAAACAGCTCTAATACTTCTAAGGTGAAGATTGCTGGTCCTCTACCATTTGTGTTTGTGCCCGGTGTAATCCATGTTTTTTTTACCAGATAAAAGAGTTCGAGGGTAAAGAGACAGCTCAGCTGGTGGATCGTTATAAGTTCTTGGATCTGTATCCTTGCAGCATAGCGGAGCTTAAATCTATTGGTTACACAGAGGTGAGTGATAGTCGATAAATTTGCTTTTTATTATCTACTAGATTTTGCTTATGACTCTGCTTGTGTTTATTTAGATTTGATCTATTCCTGGAGAATAATATTTTTCTCTGGACGCCCTTTTCTGTACTTTTGACCATTTGTATACAATATTGCATGACAAACAAACTCATTGCATTTATGATATTAGAAAGGATGTTCATTGTAGAAAGACTTCTATAACAGATGCTTATAATAAAACTACAGAATATGAAATACTTGATACCATACAAAATAGTATTTTTGGGATTAGAATCTGAGTCCCCTCAATGTTACGTTGAGTGCTCCGAACGTAGTCAACCCAGTTATAACTTTAACAAACCCACCATCACTACATATTTTAAAACGAAGACCTCTGCCATGTCTGTCCGTTTGCGATAAAGTCAAAAACTATTCAACGGATTTTCATGTGATTTTCACCAGTGGATAAAATGATTCATGAGGAAATCAGGGCGGGACAACGTCTGCCGTGTCCGCTAGTCGAACATGTATAATATAAAATTATTATTAATTTGTCTACGATAGGAACGATTCTTAAGTCAACAATATATCCTTAAGGGCAACCATTGAACAAAATATATTTCATCTTGATTAGTATTCGAAGTACTTCTTACAGTAGTTTATCTTTATAGGTGGCATCAATGTCGAACAAATCTTGGGCTCTCGGGGGACCCCTAGCCGGGATATCTCCGGAGCTGGCAGCTGTTATCCTCGGACAAAAGTAAGTTCAGGCCGACCAGTCATAAATTACCTCAGGATTTTTGGAGAGTCCCAGTTCGTTTCTACCCACAAGTGGTCGGTATTCGTGACATCACATCATTTACAGTTTTAAACGTGAACATTATTAAACAACACTTCCCAAATTATTTAATTTTTATTATTTGTTATTCTTTTTTAATATAATTAAATGCAAATAAAATATTTTTGAAAAAACATAAAACGTGATAAAATCAATCATACGATACAAAATATAATAATCCTCTTGTGTTTATGGATGATATATTAATAGAGTTTTTATAATTATAAACTATTTCACAATAGTTGTGTTTTAACAATTTATGTTTAAACGAGTGACATAACGAATTTTATAACAGCCCCCCCTCCCCCCCACATCAGTTTAATTTGTGACGTAGTTTATAGTCGACTCGAAAGCATTGGTATACAAAAACCTAAGATGTACACTTAACGTCTCACAGCCGACATACGAAAATTCAAATAGTCCCGCGTCGCTTGCGTCCCTGTAAAAACAACTTTAAATCATTCAGGAAAGGTGGACTTTGCAAAATCATAAGTTAATCGCATAACTGTAACCACGTATGTACATTGGGGAGTTTTTGCGGCCGGTTTTGAGCGCTACTTTTATTCGAAACTGTGTCTTGGGTTTTTATATGTCAATGCCGGAAAACTTACAATTGGTAAATGAATTTACGGTTCATTCGATTGTAAAATAGCACATTGTTTATAATACAAGTTACGTTACAGAGACAATGATCCGAACAAGGACATAGCGAGGCCGGACACGAATCAGATGATCCCGTACAAGCCGAAAGTGAACCCGCTGCCCGGGGAGCATCCCATATCAGGTCGGTAACTTTATTACATTCATCATTCGTGGTAACATCGTGAATAATCAATGAAGAATGATCATCAACTGTATCCTACTGTGAATATAATTTTTTTTGCAACATTTTGTCCAGGGCTTCGCTCACGTTTATATAGAATTTTCTATAAAATATTAGACTATTCCATGTTAAAGCATGCCTTAATATAGATTTGAAAATAGTAAATTTAGTTCCTTGTGTTATAATTAATTCTTGTATATGCATAATGAAAATACACTTCAATTGTGAATGTAATAGAGAATGTATTAACTAAACGCATTTATTATTAACTAGCTGTGCCCGCGACTTCATCCACGTGGAACCCTATGTAAAGAAAACAGTGATTGATAAAATCATTTAAATGTATTAAGTCAATTTATTTATTTGCTTTTCTCTCGTACTTAACTCGAGACGTCATTCAAATTACAATAACTCTTGATTGAAGAGATTGATTTACACGAAACAAATACTAAGTTATTCTCGAGGATATGCTTTATGAGTTTATTATGAACCCAGTATTTTAGCAGTGATGCGTGTTCATACAAACGGATAGACAGACTACTCATTACTTATTCCTAGACACCTGCAACAATTTTTTTTCATGAAAATCGAAAAGGTACAGACACGTTAAGTTTACATTTTTATTATATGTATAGATAGAAGAAGAAGATTCTGTTCGGTTTTTATTGACAGATCAATTAAATGACAAGGAGGACGTGACGTCATTTATGAATGACGTCGTACCTTTATAACTGCGACCTCCAAAGTCCATCATGGAATTAATATAGTGAAAATACTATTCTTTTGTGGCTCAACCACGCTAAAATTACTGAACGTATCGGCGTTGGACTACGACCATTCAATGCGGAATTTGTCATAAATGGTCAATTATCATATTTTTTGAGTTCGATTGACTTTTTGCCATTTTTTTTAATCAAAAGATTTGAGGAACTATACTCAAGGGTGAATCCTATCACCACTGCTTCATGAGGCATATGATTCAAACAGTTAGTTGTATATACAGGAGGAACGTTCCCGATGCCCCCCGCGACCGCTCACCTCTGCACCCTGATGCCGCCTCCCTCCAGCTATAGGGGACCCTTCGTCGCTGTCGACCGACTGCTGCAGCTCTTCAACAAAATCTCTCTACCCGATAAACGTGAGTATTTGTCTATATGTTTTAAGATTTGGCCACAATCTCATTTGATATATAATTACAAAGATAGTAAACACACAATAAACATGTAGGACTGTATTATATATAAATAAAGCTTTACAAAATTCGTATTTTACGACCCTAACATGTTTTCATACTCACAACTAGCACATGGTCCGCCCATTAGTTGCGACACCATTTGACAAAAAGAATTCCGTATATGACGTCGTAATAATAACAATTATATACACATTACAAAGTAATAACAGAAAAATTATTTAAAGTATGCGAAATAATAAAAAACATTTATAAAATTAAATACAAAAGAAAGATATGAAATGTGAGATTTATTTTCCTCACCACACACTGAACCTAGAGGGGGGGGGGGGGCTGGCTCTTAAGTGGAACTGCCAGAAATACTCTACCACATGCTTGGCAATAGATTTTCAAGTCGAGGGTGGTAGCTAGTGCTGCACCCCCATACTATAGTTTCTTCAACCATGTTTAGCCTAAATCCTTGCCTAAATCCTAGCCTAAATCCTTGGCTCATTCATCATACTGAACCTATGTTGATAGACATGACGTCAATTAGCAATCTGATGATTGAGATAAAGATAAAGAGATCTATAAAAAGTGTTCAAAAGTCTTCACTTGTTTCCTCGCTACCAGTTCACAATGGACATTTTTCTTATATTTTTAGTGCAAAGTGGTAGAAACTGAGTCTGGTATAAACCGCAACCATCTCACTTTCCTCTATGCTACTGTCTCTGTCTCTATGTAATCCATCTATTTTTTTCTATATTTTATTTAATGCAAGTATCGAGGAATTGACTCAAAAAAAAAAATCATTCACTATTTATGAACCATCTGTAAATAATAACCACTTATTAAAAAATAAATATTATGTATATCTTATCAATAATTGTTAATTATATTACAATAATTTTGGTACTCATTCACACAAACTCACGCACGCACGCACGCACGCGCAAACTCACGCACGCGCGCACGCACACACACACACGCACGCACGCGCGCGCACCCACACACACACACACACACACACACACACACACACACACACACGCACGCACGCGCGCGCACCCACACACACACACACACACGCGCGCGCGCGCGCAGATAGTCAAAACTCGTTATATCCGTAGAAGCTTTTTGAAAAGCATAATTTATTTTTGGCCAGTATAAAGGAGAGTTCTTACAAGACTAAGTGAAAAAAAAATGAAATGCTATATTTAATTGTCTGTTTATGCAGGCCGGATGACCACCCAGTTATGCCAACGTAGTAATTCCATATCTTAGTTTAGACACGTATAGCTATGGTTTCATGCCTTATACCGATCTCCATAATTAGATTCTAAATGTAGAAAAAATATCATCCCACTTCTGATTGTTGGTGTTTGTTTCTTCAATAACTTTTCAACTATTATGTTTGAGAACAATACCTTCTAGCATTAAGCTTGCCAGTGTACAACCACAAAGTGCAATAAAGTATTAATGAATTAATTGAATAATGTTTGTCCAGCGCCTGCACCTACGCAAGAGAACGGATGTGACACGAAGTTGTTCGACCTGGCTCGCTCCGTGCACTGGATAGTCGATGACGAGGGGATCACGACCGTCTCCAATAAGGTATACATACCTATATTAATCAATCTGCAAATGTTATGATAGAGGTCTCTTATAAAGACCACTGATCTCAAATATAACTTTAAAAAAATGAGTCTGTCTGCTATTATGTCTTGATTTAATATAACAAAACCACTTAACCCAGTTTCATAAAAAATGTATCCTATATTCAGCAATTAATAGTAACAGATTATTACGATTATTTTCAACGAATTTGAATAGTTTCGTAAACAAAAAATATATCGGCAATTGATACAGAATAAAAATCATAAAATATGTTCCATTCAATTAAATTATTACTTATTTTCGTTCGATTTTATTGAAATATGTAAATAACACTCAAAAATTATGAATAAAAATAACAAACCATATAATATATAAAGTCACAATGTATTTCTGCTTCCTTTGAAAATTTTTATTCTGAATATTTGTTTTACCCTGATTCGAGTACTTGTATATTTAAAAAATCATACATTTACTCATTTTGATTTAATTGGCAACACTGACGACTAAGGAAAACAATATGAAGTAACCTGGAAACTTCAGAAGCGGTACATATTAGCGAGGAAAGGCTATGTAAGCCAATAAAGGAAATAAAAATAAAACCTAAAACTTTATTGTACATAAAACATGTGTTTTATGTAAATTCGCTGAAACTAAAAAGTAAAATTCAACTAAGGCCTCAGACCTTCTCACCGACTATTATCTATCTCTCTTGGCTTGTAGCATAATTCTCTCTTTTTGTTAGTGGAACAGACTGTATGTTTCGATCCTTTCTGCTTCAGCGCCAGTTCATTATGTAACGGTGAAGTAAAATTGTAATTTAAAAATAAAATTTCAATTCAATAAATAACTATAGGTTTTAAATTTTATAGTTAGGGTTCGTCTGCCCAGTAGTGGGATTTTTAAAGATATAATTCTGTTGCGCTATTTATTATACATTATACAGTATATATATTTCTGACAGGCTCGACGAAGGAAAGCCGGTGATGATTCTGATGATGATGACCTGGGTGTTGCACCGCCAGTCAACGATATCTATCGCCAGCGTCAGCAGAAGAGAGTCAAATAGCCACGAATATTATTTTATTTTAAGATAAAAAGAATTACAAGAATATACGTTTTATAAGATTTTAACTATTTTATTATTTTAACCCTAAATCGCCATGAGAATTCGTTTCTCCAATTGTTTATTTTTTTCTATTATTGTTAATTCAGAAAAAAACTATAACAAGTCAAAACATCTCATACTTGTATTCCTTCCAAATATGAACAAAGCGTTCCACTCTGTATAACAATACAAAATATATTCGTAGCCTAAATCTGCTATATTTTGTAGATTTCACCAATTATCAATGTCAATAGCCCGTGACAATCAGCTATTATGAGAGTTCCACGTGAAAATATTGTGAAACTGATTTTTTTCGTGATATAGCATATAAATGATAAATGTTGAGTACCGTTAGGCCGTTTTCGATTTAAGCGGTTGGTATCGGAGTGCACGTGAGAGCAGGGCGGTTAGTAGGTCTTACACCCACTCCCTCTGGAGGGTTCTACCATCTTGACCCCTCAGGCCGCAGTTAGAGCCCCTTAGGAGTGGACAACACCTGTCGGAGGAACAGACGTAGTGTCGATGAGACAGTCCCTGCTCCTCCGACCAATAGGTGTAAGAAGGTACTATGTTGTTTTAGTCCGTGTGACTCAGGCATATCCATACTCTGTTGTCCAGCGGGATGGATATCCGTTAGAGATTTCCCCATGGAGAAAAAAAGGCGGTTAGCGCACTGCACACTGCCGGTAATGTTTTTCATACAAGATGTGTCGAATCAAGAACGGCCGAGTGTAGTCCGGCGCACGTACGTTGGCAGAACGGCAACACCGCGATCACCATATGCCTCTTTTTTGATTTGCTAGTGAGGAGAGCGCTTCGAGTTTTGCATATTGTAAAATAATAACTTTGCTTACTTTCTACCATGGAGACACAAAAATAGAAAAAAATATAGACGAAATGCAGGTCCGGTCCACTGTATGAAATTCAAAATATGATGATTATTTTAACCTTATACAGAATAAAGGACTTGGGAAGATATATGTAAAAAAATTAATACAAATGAAAATAATTATCCAGGTAACCATTTTTTTTATAGGAGCAGAACCAACAATAACCCTTCCTCGTCTGAATCCACGGCTCGACCGAATGCAAGTATTCACTCATATCACTAAAATACAGTCGGACTGCAACCGCATCGCACTCCGAATTAGATGTTTTAGGTCATCTGACTGTCGTACAACACCCGCTCATAAGTCCGAAACAAATCGTCTAAACTGAAAGCGCCCTTAAATGGTACAAAAATTGTCATCGGCGCGAATCTCGGAGCATGGAACAAATGTTCAATTTGAAGAATGAGCCTCAATTCTATTCATAAACCTATTGCATAATAAAGCTAGAAATATTTCACAGATAAACAACAGATGAATCTTTACTGGTGTGCCCCAAAAACAATAGCTATGGAGTTTCAAATAGCCCTTTTCGAGTTTTGTCAAATATCTCTAAAAAGAACGTTAACTATCTTAATAGATCCATCATTGTTTTGTGAAATGTATTTAAGCGCACAACAATCTAAGTTGAGTTCTATTCTGGAAATTGGAGCGAATACGAATAAAATTTAAAAATCTTGCAAATAAACAGCTGAATAGATCTTAGCATAGGCAAATATCATTAGATTTTTCTTATGAGAGTGTTACAGACTACAGGCGTCATATTTGTGTATTGACTGAAAAAGGAGGACATATAAAAATACATCAGTTTCTTCCGTGCTATAAAACTCGTTTATTAATATAATCAAAACATGTTTTGTGATATTAATATTTTTTTTTTTTTTATCTGTAATTTAATCTAATAATAAGTTGTTACACTTATTTGAAAAAGCATGAATTTTAATTAATTTTTAAATGCAGTCTGGCGGAATGTGAAAGTAATATCTGGTATCACTGAGGATGATAACGATACGCAGCAGTGCTGTCAAAAATGGCCTCTTTATTGAATGTTTTGTTACGAAAATCCACTAATTTGACTCAAAACTCTGTTTTATTAAAGAATATTCCAGCAATTTACAATGTGAAGTAAGTGTTTTTTCCATAAATATCTCAATTTATATAATATGTAAAGATTTTATGGAATTAAAAAATTATGTAACGTAGGTTATAAATCGTAAAAAAATATTGAAAACATATATTTTAATACATACTTTTCTAATTGTATACACTCCTAATAGGTAGTTTTATATCGAATATGTATCACAATATACAAGAGGTTTTCTAAAATAAATATTTTCATAAAATTGCCAATTCAAGACAGCAAATTTCGTCTAAAATAATTGTGACCAATGAAAATTAAGATTAATATACTGATATACAATCACAAAGAGTGTTGATCTTAATTGTACAATAATGTAAACTGTGGGAACAGCAAGAATCACTTGTAGTTTAGAATGGAATCAAACTTAAAATTTTACTGTTTTATCTCTCTTAGAAATATATATTTCTTGCATACATTCTGATATTTTTAGTAAGTAATTTGTAATATTTATTCTGTTATTTTATACAGTAAATACTTTATAGCCTATATTCTGATATATTTCATGAGATAGCATTACTGATACTAGGATTTGTGGTAATTAAATAAATCTAAATTAGTGTAGCCCATTATTATCAAACTTGAATATCTAAATCAAAAATCAAAGTGATCTGTACATTAACATAAAGTTGTTATGTTTATTAAATTAAAATTTTTATTAAAAGGAGGAAGCATATAGCACTGACACAATAAATGTCTGAAGGTATAAAGTAGGTATTTATAAAAATAGGACAAAGTGTCTTTTCAGGTTAAAATATTTATATAACAATTATTTATTTATTTATTTATAGTTAATAGACAAGCAGCATAATTGCTGATACGTCTATATCACACTGTGTCGAAAAAATTTTTTGTCAGGTTTTGGTCACTGCAGATGTTCATTTATTAAAGTAAGTTTATTAGTCCGGAGCCAGATGTCGAGTCGGTTTTTAAAACCATGGACAGAACTAGCAGATACTACTTCGTCAGGCAATCAGTTCCAGTTCAGAACCACTCTGTTACTGAGGAAATTGTGTGCAATTGTTGTGTGTGAAAGTGATTGACTTATTTTGGTTATTAAATGGACAAGGGATTTCAACTTGGTCTTTTATAGTAGCAACTTTTTGGCTGATGGTTACTTTTAAGGTGGAATATATGCTGTAACTACAAATTAATGGGCACATGGTCTGTAGTGCTATTTGCTACTTTAAAACAAAAAACATATTCAGCCATACAGACTTATATTTTAGGAAAGTAAGAAGTGATTTTCTTTTTTATTGTAATTTATGTCTCATTATGTTATATATTATGTCTCAAGTCTGAAATAAGAGAAGTTAAACTAAAATTTCTCAAATTTGTAACGAAAAAAAAATTTGTTGTGTTTGTTTTCAACGGGTTATCTAATGGAGTTGAATATTCTGAATAAGTCAGAAGTATGTGTGAATAGTGTTATATTAGCAGCACAAAATGAATATATAGATGACTAGCCGACCCGTGCCCACTTCGTTGGGCGGTAATAGGCATTATCAAGCTACAACTTTTCTCTAGAACGCAATCATATATATCTCATAATTAAGGCAGCGTTCGTAAGAAACGTTTTCGTTCGACCATTTTTCTCCGACTCCCGAGATATTACCTCCTACAACCTCACAAACTTTACCTCTTTATAATATTAGTATAGATTATAGATAATATAATAAGTCAATAGCTTCTGCCCGCGACTTCGCACGCGTGGAATAGTTATTTTGGGCTAAGACGCAGCGGAAGCTCTCAAAAGGAAAAATACCCCGTATTGGTCTTAGCGTGATGATATGTATCCTGTGACACTCATTAATAACGTGGCTTTATATTGGTAAAAGAATTTTCGAAATCGGTTTAGTAGTTCCTGAGATTACCCCCTACAACGTCACAAACTCACAAACTTTAACTCTTTATAATATTAGTATATAGATTATAGCCCCTGCCCGCGACTTCGTCCGCGTAGTAATAGTTACTACTCTGGGCTAACGCTGACACACAGCAGAAGCTCTCAAAAAAAAAACATCTCGATTTTGAAACATTTTTTATCTGTGCTCCGCTCCTATTGGCCTTAGCGTGATGATATATAGCCTATAACCATTCTCGATGAATGAGCTATATAACACTGAAAGAATTATTCAAATCGGCCCAGTAGTTCCTGAGATTACCCCTTACATCGCCACAACGTCACAACTCACAACCTCACAACGTCACAAACTTTACCTCTTTATAATATTAGTATAGATAATATAATTAGTCAATAGCTTCTGCTCGCGACTTCGTACGTGTGGAATAGTTATTTTGGGCTAAGACGCAGCGGAAGCTCTCAAAAGGAAAAAAGCCCCGATTTTAAAACATTTTTCATTGTTGCTCCGCTCCTATTGCCCTTAGCGTGATGATATATAGCCTATAACCATTCTCAATGAATGAGCTATATACACTGAAAGAATTATTCAAATCGGACCAGTAGTTCCTGAGATTACCCCTAACAACGTCACAAACTCACAAACCCACAAACTCACAACGTCACAAACTTTACCTCTTTATAATATTAGTATAGATAAAAAATGTGTGCGTGTACTAGTGTACACACATAAGAAGTGAAACTTGTTTAAGGCCTTATTTTTCGCAAAATGATCTATATGCAACTTTCCAGAAATTGTTTAAAAAAAAAAATAAAAAAAAAAAAAAAAAAAAAAAAAAAAAAAAAAAAAAAAAAAAAAAAAAAACCAAAAAAAAAACCAAAAAAAAAAAAACAAAAAAAAAAAAAACCCTTTCTTTCTTTATGGCAAACAATTTCATTAATATATTAAAAAATAAAGTTAAATTAGATAAAGTTTAAACAAAAGGATTTTATTATCATAGACATGAATACAAAAAAGATGGCGCGTAACGGAAAAATGTGACGGTAAATTTTTTCCAACGCCGATAAAGAAGTTTCACTTCAATAAATGAATTAAAATAATTTATATTTTACTAGCAGGCCCGGCAGACATTGTCCCGCCCTAATTATTAAAAAATCCTTAACAAATGATATAGCAAAACGTTCCTCGTGAATCACTTTATCCACTGGTGAAAACCGCTTGAAAATCCGTTCAGTAGTTTCTGAGTTTATCGCAAACAGACAGACAGTCAGACGCGGTAGAGGACTTTCTTTTATACTATGTAATGATGTATAATGAAATAGATATGAGAACATGAAGTTGCATGTTATTTGAATTAAATTGATGATAGTTCTTTTTTTTATAAATTTTATAAATATCCTACTGACAAGGCATCCCTCTATTCTTGTTTTAATATAGAGAACCTGGTATAACATATAAACAACTTAGAAACTGGGGAAAAAGCATAAAATATTTGTATGGGTAACTGTTTGTTTATTAAATTTGCCTATACCGATATGGCCTGTTGTAGATAAATATGCCATTTCTATTAATTGGTTTTTGTTAGTTGATAAAGAGTTGAAATCATTTTTTGTTTAAATTGAACAGTTCACAGCGCAACGGGCACCGTTGGTACCCGGATGAAGAATATGTGAAGCAGTTCCAGGGTGTTGTCATGTATCCGGATGAGATCACTTCGAAGTTGAAACCCATACCTTACAACAGTTAGTATTATCAATATTACAGTCGGATTCAAATTGATTTTGTATAAGTATGCAGAGTAAGAGAATGAATATCTACAGACAGCTCCACTTGTGACATTACAAATATTGTAGATATCTATAACAGCTATATATCAGTAATGCTTGATCCATTTGTGTTAGTTCACAACAGTTATAGTCAAGTCTGGATAAGTGAAAGTTCATGGGACAGCAATCTCTTTTTCACTTATAAAAGTTTTTCACTAAACCCAAATTTTTCACTTATAAGAGTACAGGACTATCTTTTACTTATAGAGGTTCAATAAATACAGTTAATATAGAATTAGACATAGATGCATATAAGAAGCAAATAAAAAATCATTAATATTTATTTAAAGATCTCCCTTACTTTCTTATGCCTTTTTGTTTTTTCATTTTATATGTATTTTTCTAGGTCCTAAATGTTATCAAATATTGTTTTATGAAAAAACATTTTGAATAGAATAAAAAAAGAACAGTGTAAGATGTCCGAGAAGAAAAAACCACTTTCTCTTCTAGAGGTTCTTGTTTCTAACTTACAGATTTCACAGGATTAGAATGCTAATGACTCTCATTTATAGTTTCTCCCTTATCCAGTTCTCACTCACTCAGCATTGACTATATTAAAAACTGTTGTTAATTATTCTGATGTCTTTTATGTATTTTATTGATATTTGCATCACCAACCTAGTGGTGAAATGTACATTCGTTATTTGTGATTCTGAGTAAAGTGGTCAATCTTTCATGCATAATGCTTACCTGTGTACACATAGCATTTACACATGTATATTTTCAATAATAAATATTTCTACCTAAGATATATTACATTGAGTCATTGTGAAGGTATACTGTATAAATTGCGAGTATAGAAATCGAATTTGTAGGATAAAAGTAATATTTGGGTAATATTTTAACTGGTCCTATCAGGTATGATAACTCCTGGTGAGAAGCATGTGAAGAATATGATCTTGAACTTCGGTCCACAGCATCCGGCAGCTCACGGCGTACTGCGTCTCGTCCTTGAATTGGATGGAGAGGTAATTATATTGAAACTGTATTAAAAAGCACCATCAGGTTCATTTGACACTGGTGGCAATAGATTAACCTTCAGTGATGCTAATCTATAATATTTTTTGGTCTGTGAATACGGCAATTCAGGAAAATCGATAAAAAGAATCAGTAATGAAACACAAATTACTAACTGTAATAAAAATGTATGTCATGATTTATTAAACTACTTATATCAATGAAAGAGTTGTGGGTAGTACTTTCTTAATTGCATATATCAACACCATTTAAGACCAATTAAGAGAGATGTTAAAGATATTAAAGATTATCTCTTACTTTACTATCCATCAAGCCATTTAGGCTGCACAGGTTGCGAAAGAAGGGGACAGAAATCCTAGTAATGCGGTCAGGTAATTCAAAATAAAGCTATGCAATACAGTACCTGACTTTTAACTTGACACTTTGGGGAGGAGATCAAGATAGAAGAAGTCTTTTGAGTTTAGTTCCGTATAGTGTTTGTAGACCATTAATTACTTGTTACTTAGTTAACCATTAAGTATATAATTAAATGTTTAGAGATACTGGACTCAAAGAATTGCACAGCTTGACCCTGTGAGGTAAAACCTTTTTCAGACGGTACGTGCAGCAGATCCTCACATCGGGCTCCTACACCGTGGTACGGAGAAGCTAATAGAGTACAAGACGTACACTCAAGCCCTGCCTTACTTCGATCGGCTTGACTATGTCTCCATGATGTGCAACGAACAGTGCTACAGCCTCGCTGTTGAAAAACTCCTTAACATAGACATACCGCTTCGGGCCAAGTACATCAGGAGTGAGTAGTCTAATAATTATAAAAAAGAATGAAATAAAAAGTACACGGGTGTGTAGTGTAGTTTTTAGAATATAAGAAAGTACTTAGCTTTCAGTGAGAAAAAAGGCCATGATGAAACCATGTCATGGTGGTATAATGTATACCAAGAAACTTTGTACCTATAGGCGACTACAATCTTTGTCTACATTGTCTCACTGAATCTGGTAAGATTGTAGGTAATTCTATACATGATTTAAAAATGTATTTTGATAGGTTATGACAATGTGTGTGTGTGGGTTATGATTAATAGTGTAATTTTGTACTTGTCAATGAAGCTTTATTCGCTGAGATCACTCGCATACTGAACCACATAATGGCGGTGGGAACGCACGCGTTGGACGTCGGAGCGCTGACTCCGTTCTTCTGGCTGTTCGAGGAGAGAGAGAAGATGATGGAGTTCTACGAGAGAGTGAGTGGAGCCAGGATGCACGCCGCCTACATCCGACCCGGTGGAGTCTCCCTAGTACGTATTTCTTCCTTTCATAGTATTGAGACCTACCGAGATCCGTAGTGCTTCAAATTAAACTTGGAAATTATTCCAGGACATGCCAATAGGGCTAATGGACGACATATACGAATTTGCGTCCAAGTTCGCCGAGCGGCTGGACGAGGTCGAAGATGTACTCACCACCAACAGGATCTGGGTGCAACGGACCAAGGATATAGGAATTGTTTCTGCTCAGGATGCCCTTAATTATGGCTTCAGGTGAGTTATTCAATTTAGTGACATATATATATATCTTTCACAGAGTAGCAGTGCACTTGAGTGCACATATACCTATAATTTAACAGCAATCATCATTGAGATGGTCAACTTGTAAGCCTCTTGCCAGCTCGATATATACAGACGTGAAGATAGTCCCTGATGGGCTTATCACCTTGCGAATGCTCATAGAAAGTAGTCTGGTACATATATGTGACCAACACATGCCACTATTATGAGTGTTACAACATGTGCTTGTCTTAAAAAAAACTGTACTGCTTGTATTATTTAGGTTAGGAAAATACCTGTTTTCTTTTTTTAGGAAAATACCTGTTTTCTTTTTTCTTAATAGTACTCTATGCACACATATTTTGATATTTTTCTCCAATCGCTTTTGCTACTGGATTTCTGACGCAGAGCACACTAGCAGTTGGTGACATGTGGCCAAACGTTGGTTAATTATAATTTGATATACATTTTTTATATTTATGAAAGAGATCTGCTATGGTTGGAGTCAATGTATTATAATAATAAATTATCTATGCTAGTCTTTAAGTCCTGTTATTGGATGTAAAGCCTCTTTCAGAGGCAACGTACGGATACAATCACCACATTAGCCTATGTTGTATTGCAGATTGCAAAGACAGAGAAATCCACAGTTCTCTATCTTCTTCACATATGGTGGTACTACAATACCATTTCTTAGATTCGAGTTCCATACAATACTATCCTTCACTGTTCTTCACAGCGCATAAAGTTACCAATTGAAAATAAGTAAATGCACATTAAGTTTGACAAATTCATTGCAAGATGTCAACGTTCCAACCTGCGAACATGGAACTACATAAAAGTAATATATAGGTATTCAATTCCAGCGGTGTGATGCTGCGCGGGTCCGGCATCAAATGGGATCTGCGCAAGTCCCAGCCCTACGACGCGTACGAGCAAGTAGAGTTCGACGTGCCCATCGGAACCAATGGAGACTGCTACGACAGGTACATACTACGTACTATAACTCGATCGCCTTCGTTCACTCCATTGACTCTTTACCCTTGTTGACTATACCAAATTCTTATTACACAAAATCAATAAAAACTATATTGATGCTTATAAATGTTTATGGCCACTGTGACCTTTGTTAACCCCTCTAACTTTACCTTTGTTAATGTCAACGTTTACCTTTGTTAATGTCAACGTTAATTCTCAACTATCTACTTGCAATAACATAGTTAAGATTGCCAATTTCATATAACAAATAGCCTTAAAGAAGCATCTTATGCTTCTAAATCTGTATCCTCTAAATCTGCAAAGAGAATTCCTAAAATTTGCAACTGTGTTACTCTTAGTTATCAAACTTTCTATATAGTCAGTGTTTAATTCCGATGTGAACAGATACTTGTGTCGTGTCGAGGAGATGCGTCAGTCACTACGCATCATAGAGCAGTGCCTCAACCAGATGCCTCCGGGTGAGATCAAGACGGATGACGCCAAGTTGACTCCACCATCCAGGGAAGAGATGAAGGTAATCATTTTAATCTCCTAAACCATTCTTCTATTTCAGAATATGCTATGGGACTGATATTTAACTCAGAAAGGACATGTCAGTTCTGTCTGAATAAATAGAGGCCATCATATATCAAGAGTAATTGTTTTAGTTTGTCGCCTTCGGGATCAACAAGTGTATATCTAGCTGATGAAATGCTTGCAGACTGACATGACATAAATAAAGACTACTACTTGTCGATGGTAGGGAAAAATCTGTTTTAATTTTTTTTTATATTGATATCACTACATTTTGTCTATCGCTACTAAACAAAGAATAAAGAAAATCTGTTGGGAAACAGAAGAGAAAATTTGTTGTGCAAATGCACTTTGTTGGGCATTAAACAAAGCAAAGGATCATTGATATCTAAAAAAAAAAAGTAACCAAAAAGCACCTATAAAAAATTCCGCATCAAATGGTCATAATCGTATGCCGATATGTTCTGTATTTTTTAGCTTGATTAAGCCTCAAAGGAACTGTATTGTGTATGTGTAAACCCAATCTCAAGTACCATGTTCTTGTATCCGCAGACATCCATGGAAGCGCTGATCCATCACTTCAAGCTGTTCACGCAGGGGTACCAGGTGCCTCCGGGCTCCACCTACACCGCTGTGGAGGCACCCAAGGGAGAGTTCGGCATCTACCTCGTCTCAGATGGAGGATCCAAACCGTACAGGTGACCAGATCGATAAAAAATAAAATTGATTGAATATATGTAACCAGATCACTTCAGAATTGCTGCGACTAGTTAATTTAATTTAGAAAAAGTAATATTCATTTATTAAGTGTGTTTATTCACTTACAAATTTGACTTAAGGCTGCTTTATGTCTACAATGGCAGACAACCAAAACCAGAACTACAACCAGAACATTGCTTACAGTATGCGCTTATACAGCTATAGTATTGTCTGTGTTCTCAGAACAATGAGTGCCGAGTAGCATTTTAAATAGTGGTCCTATAACTGTCTATTTGGATAATTATTCTTTATGTTGTGTTTGTCCGGACAAGGTTTGTATGAAAGAGGATATTAGAAAAAACCTACGGTAAAGTGAAACTATTAATTAAGAAAATCTTCATATCACAATGTGAGGGAATGAAACGAAAACAGTAGGGATATCTTCAAAAATATTGACAGATGCAGGCGAATGCTCTAGACGTGATTTTCAATGGCAGGTGTAAAATCAAAGCGCCCGGGTTCGCTCACCTCGCGGCGCTCGAGAAGGTCGGGAAGAACTCGATGCTGGCTGACATCGTGGCCATCATCGGCACCCTCGATGTGGTCTTCGGGGAGATCGACCGGTAGACAACACCACGACTCTGTCAGAACCCTGCAGGAACACTATACTCGGGAATTATGTCACATTTGGGAGGTCCCCACTCATTTAAATGATCTTTTCGGTTTTAGAAGCGGTTAATATGACCATTCAAGTTCAGTACTAATCTCTACATGAAAGATTACCCTATATCATTTTCTATGTCCCTCAAAAAAATGTATGCAAAATCTCATAATTACCAGTTAAGCAGTGAATACATAACAAACAAACAAACTCACATTCGCATTTATAATATTAGTTAGGATGGCAACGGTTGGCCGGTGTTATCACAACGTGCGAACGAGCAAGCATTATGTAACAACTTATAAGTGTGAATAGGGCAGCAGTTCACGTCAGTCATTAAGTTTAATCATTTTGTATTATTATTTGTTTTCAAATTAGACATAGTTTGTGCAGTAAATTAATAACTGACAGACATATAAATGAGTTATATTTCTTGGATCCAAATAAATAACATTTTATTTTCCGGATTCCACTGCCTTCTTTTTGGTTTCATAAAAAAAATATGAATGAAGTATGTAGCTAATAAAAATATGGTGTTACCATATGAAAACCGAACTCCACCCACGAGGGATGTGCAAGTCACGAAATTACTACATTCATGAGATAACATTAAGAATAAAACCAAACGCTTTGATGGTTGTAGAATTGTCTTTGTATCATCAAATGTGACATAACTCCAACCGGTTGTTCTCCTGTGTGGGTTGTGAACGGTTACCAGCTGTGAATCTGTTTCAATGTAAGAAAAAAAAACGCAAATCATTCTGTAGATGTCTGTACATTTTTATTTTTAAGCAATAAATTATTATTAGTAAGTGTTGTCTTTGTTTTTAATCTATACATATAAATAAAATATCTGTTGTTTGTCTAGTGTGGACTATTTGTGGTAAATAGACGATTTCTTAGTCTTTTCCAGGCTATATGGTAGTAATAAAATATAACAGGGGTAACTTAAAATATGTAAAAGGAATATTGGGGTTCAAGAATCATGTAACAAATTGTGTGAAAAATTGTAATGTCTGAAAGTTACTTTCCCACACACTCCTACCTCTAGGTTATATTATTTTAGTCTATGCCCCTGTCAAAAATCCCACACTTCTGCCAGTGTTGTGTAGATTTTTGTCTATAGGCGACGATAAAACAGTTCAGTCCCTTTAGCTTGTCTAATTGTCAACCGTTTATATATTTACAAATGTGGATAATGCAACAGCTAACAGTCGGATGAATGAATAAGGTGCATATTAGACTAAAAACCTAATATGCTTTGTCACATTGATACAATGAAATGTATTAATTTATAAAAATAATAAAATTAACGTATGGAAAAGAAAACAAGATTGCAAATATAATTATGAATATTGAAATATAATTTACTAAATGTTGTTTAAACATTCATGAATATTAAACGTGTTTAGTTGTCCTTTTGAATTTATGAACTCGACGGTCAAATATGTCTAATGAGATGTGCTTGGATGGGAGCTCATTGTATAAAGGACTCATACGTACTATTGCATTGTAATAAAAAGTATTATTCTTGTAAGTTTTAAGGATAAATGTTTTAGGAAATCGGTAATCAAAATTGGTGTTAAAATTTAGAGACTCTAGTAAGGAGGAAGGTGAGATATAATTGTGCAGTAATTAGTAAAGACATACTAGATCATGTTGATTTTTTCGCACGTGTAATGGTAAAATATCATATTTATTTATTCTATGAAGAGACGCTGCGACCATAACCATGTCTATAACATGAGTTTTCGAAAATTTTCTGATTTATTTCAATGTGATTTTGAATGTACGGTGTCGCAGGGACACAAATTACAGATTTGTATACTCGAGGATACTTCGAACCAAACTGTTAATTAACAGGGTACGGGTTTTAAAAAAATGAGGAAGATCTAATTATAAATCTAAACCTAAATGCTCTACTGGTGATGTTATGGTAATGGCCTCTAAGCTATAATTTATCAACAAATAAAATGCCGAAATCTTTTAAAGATTTTCTTGGCAATAACTGGTTGTTAATTTTATATCTCTTATTGGTAAACGTATTCGCTATTAACAAAACATGTGTCAACCTTAAGGTAAATACAGTTATCAAATACCCACGGGATATACTGTCAAGATCTTGCGTTGAAAAAAACAATCAGAAACATTATTAATAGATTTAAAACTTTAAGATCGTCAGCGCAGAGTAACGTGTCACGGGAAAGCTGAATAATCAAGTCATTAATAAAAACTATAAAGAATAATGGAGCAAGGCTTCTTGTGGCACACCAGACTTAATGAGAAAAGGTAAGGAAGTAGAACCTTTAATAGCAACAAGTTTACTTCTTACTTCTATTATTTAACCAACGAAGCAAATTGCCATGAATCCCATAAAGAGCTAGTTTTTTAATACATGAGAAATTATGATTTACTTTAAAAAAAGCGTTTTAAGATCGGTGTAAATAGAGTAAATTTGGCCACTTCTAGAAAATACCGTGCAGAGTGAATTTTTAAATGCAAGTAAATGAAGTCGATTTATCTTCTTATCTATACATATCATATGAATGTAAATCTAACGTGTCTGGACTTTTTCGATTTTTGTGAAAAAAATTGTTGCTGGTGTCTAGGAATAAGTAATAGAATACATTTAAATCATTTTTAGAAATGTCTGTTTGTATTACCTATGAAATTGCCGTTTTGTATGAAAAAATTTAAACGAATTTTTTTCTTGTATTTTTTATTTGTATTAATCGAAGTAATCACCCATGCAATCAATGCATCTTTGCCAACGCAGTGGCAGTTTATTGATGCCCTTCTTAAAGAAATCAGCTGGACGGGAGGCAACAAATTCTTCAAAGGCATTTTGTACTGCCTCTCGGGTATTGAATTTTTTTCCCGCCAAGGAGTTATCCAAATTCTGGAAAAAGTAGTGGTCTGTAGGCGCAAGGTCTGGTGAGTAGGGCGGATGACGGAGAACTTCCAACCCCAGTTCTTGCAACTTGGAGACCGTCTGCTGTGCAGTATGAGATCATGCGTTGTCGTGCAGGAGCAGCGGAGACGAGCGATTGACTAATGCTGGTTGGAGATGTGCCAGCTTCTCCATCATTGTGTTCAGTTTTTCACAGTACACATCTGCAGTAATGCTCACCCCGTTTGGTAAGATGCTGTGATGAATCACACCGGCGCTAGATCACCAAACAGTGACTATCACTTTTCTAGGGGTAAGTTTTCGTTTAGGGCATTGTTTAGGTGCTGAACCAGGATCCAACCAACTTGCTGAGCGCTTGTGGTTATCAAACAGAATCCATTTTTCATCGCAGGTAACAATGCGGTTCAAAATTTCTTCATTTGTGTGTCTGTTAAGCAGTGCAAGGCACGTCTCGACGCGTACTTCGCGCTGGCTATCATTGAGTTCGTGGGGCACCCATTTGTCAAACTTTTTTACCTTGCCGTTGCTAATTCAGCCGTAGATTGTGTATCATCAGCTTCCACAATCGCCTTTAATTCGTCATTGTCAACCAAAGTCTTCGGACGACCGCGAGGTTCATTTTTCAGGTCGAAATTCCCAGAACGAAAGCGAGCAAACCAATAACAGGTGGTGCGTTGGTTTGTAGTGTTAGCTCCGTAAACGTCGTTGATGTTGTGTGCCGCTTGTGCCGCGTTGCTGCCACGACGATACTCATATTCCATAATTACTCGAATTTTTAACGTATCCATGATGACAAAAAAGATTGAAATGCGATGAAAATGTAACACTAATTAATAAACAAATGAGTACCTTTGGAAAAAGAATTCCATGTTTTTAAAATAAAATTTTAAAAACATTTGAAATTAGAATTCTTAGCCAAACAAAAATTATTTTGATTTGAAATGGCCAGTACTGCAGAACGGCAATTTCATAGGTAAAGATCTATTATGAACACGCATCACTGCTAAAGCCCTGGGTTCATGATAAAACGTCGACAAGAAAATCATAAAGCATATCCTCGAAACTAACTTAGTCTTTGGTTCATTAATATATTAGTCACGGTTTTATTACATTAGGTTCAACGCGGACGGAGTTGCGGGCACAGCTAGTCCTTAATAAATCCATCTTGTTTTTCAGAAATGAAGGGGGTTAATTAAGTTAGCAATTATTGACGTTTTAGTGTTCAATAAAAAAAGATACAGTTCCAATAGTATACAAAAGTGAGTAAATGTATAGTTATGTGCGCGGCTCCAACTATATCTATTACTCAGATACTTTATATTATTTTCACTCACAGTTTATAATTTTTGGAAATACATCTTTTTAGCATTTAAAAAAATATTATTCTCAATTATTATATATCATCAAGTGAAACATACCATATTTACACTTCTCTTCACGCAGGTATTGGTTGAGCTGATTGAAGTTACATAAAATCTATAAACAATACATTTTTCGTCATAATCATGGCAGGGTAAAAGATATCTATGACAAAAATTGGATATAAACAATACACGTACAGACAGCATTTGATTTATTAATATAACTTATGTAAGAAATCGAAAAATATAATTTCATATAGAATTATTTCCATAATTGACACAAAATTGTTTTAGGTTTATAGGGTTAAGCAAATAAATATAAACATATTTGTACAACATATTTATTACTTCTAGCTCATACTTTTTCTTGAATCTCTGGTAAATCCCTATCAGAAATTTGGTCGAAATACCCGTCCGGTGGTACGTAGTCGTCCGGAGGCCTCATCGGTCCAAACAATCTTGTGCTGTTCTCATTTTTCTTCCCTTCTTCCATACTCTCCTCTTGCTTTACTATGGTATTCTCCTGAACTTTGTCTATATTGCTATCCTTATCACTGTTAAGTGAATTTTCATTATGAATAGCGCTGTCTCGTTTGTTTGTACTTGCTGGACTTGTGTCTGACTCTTCATCTGACTCTATTTCTTCAACAAATTCTGTTTCCTCTTGCTTCGTTTGATGTTTGACTTTTGGTTTGTTCTGTTTATCGTCTTTTAATCTTATTCTGAAATATTTTGTTTGTATAAATGTCAATTGTCATAATTATCATAGTTAGACGATATCCATACACAATGTGTTATAAGAGCGGGGTTGGGGACACGTATGGTTTATGTATCTATTTGATGGGTCTAGTTATGATAAAGACTAGACAAAAATACCGACAGTATAGTTTTGTTTAGTTTTCGAGATATTAACAAAATCGAGAAAAGTATTTTTGTATTACAAAATGTTACATGTTATCATAGATGATTACCACAAGAACCAATAAAACATAAATAATTGACTAATTAAGCAATTGCAAGGAGCAAAATATTATTTTCAATGATTTCGTTTTTCTTTTTCTGGCGAACTATTACATGGTCGCATTTACTGCATTTATATTTATTAAACTAATATGTATATTCGTACAAAAAATCAGACGCTACAGACGTTGGGTTCCAGAGTTATGATTTTTTTAAATCTATTTTAGGGTTGTCAACAAAGTAAGTTATTGTAACATACAATAAGTCGTATACAAAGATTGTCACCGTGACACGGCAGGCGTTTAATATTGAGATCAGATTTGAATTCTAGCATTTTCTAGGAAATAAATACACATTGCAAAAAGAGAGTACCACACTAGGACAAGCTTTGTGTCGCGTAGGTCATAACACAGTCTACATAACTTTTCTCTTGGATGATGGTCATCTGTGGTATTGCGAAGTCCTCCCTCGTTAAGCATATACTTACACCGATTACTAACCGACTAAAACCCAGAAATTCAACTGAAGATGGTATTGTAAAATGCAGAAAAAAAAAAGTGCAAACTGGAATCAGGAAAAAATAGAATTTCTTGTCGGTGTTCTATGACAAAATTCGGGAACAACAAATGACCGTAATACTGCCGACACTGCATTGTCAGATTCAAATCGCAAAATCTCTGCAGATATTTTGAGGTTCCAGGAATGGCTGGTCGAGGATCTACACACCACTCTTGTGGCATTATAAAGTGGATTGGAAATTGATTCTAAAATAATAAAATTTTATGATATAATATCGCTGCTAGGTACAAAAATATAATTGGTACTACACATCAGTCGCGTTACACAAACGACGGACGCATGATGCAAATGTAATCGAATCTATTTTGTTGTCAATCGATATGCTGTCCGTACAAGCTGGTGAGTCAAGAAACAAGTGTTGGCGTTATAGCCGAGAGCATATCATATACGATAATTAAACTATAAAACTAGTGCTCCACTTGTTTCACAGAGCGTAAGAATCTGCAGATCCGCTTATATCGACCATATGTACCGGCAGCTGACAAAAGAAAACCAAACAATCTCTTCTTCCTATTACTTTTAAAACCCTCAACGAAAATTTTCGTAACCTATGGCCAGGCAGAACAAATCAGAATAATAATGAAGAACATGAAACACTTTTATTGTCAACATAAGAAATTTTAACTTTGATAACGACGATTGCTAAAAATAAAGTTTTAATTTATACTTTTCTAGTATGTCAAGTTGACAGCCCTTTTTCCATAGAAATATTTAAAATAATTAGAAACGCTTTATCTGCTGTGCCGAACGATTATGGTTTCTGATATTTTAAATTATATTTAACAATATTAATACGCATATTTCTAACAAAAAATAAAATGCTACAACTGTAAGGTATAATTAAAAAATAATAATATGTGAAAATCCGTTGTTACATTGCTTAAATGCTCACAAAATGCACAAGTTTGCTGTTTTTGGAATAATAATGAAATTAAAATATTCTTAAGGTCATTCAAGTCTCACAAAAAAAATCCTATCTCGAAAACTAAACAAAATTATATTGTTTAATAATTTTTGTCTAGTCTTTATCATAACTAGACCCATCAAATAGATACATAAACCATACGTGTCCCCAACTCGGCTCTTATAACATATTGTGCCAATGTTTAAGAGTTAATTGACTAACAAGCCATTAGTCAAGTAGTCTTTTCATGTAGACATATTAATATGGTTTCAAAAGCCTAGCTTATATAGCTTAGGTTATACCTATGTTACTATAGAAAACAAGTAAAATATGTTAATATTATTGCGACCATTATAAGTTAATATTATAATGCGAATTAGAAAGAAAAATGACATCAGCTCGAATTCCCATACCCACAGGCACACACACACAAACTCGTATACAATAAAAATAGACAGAGAGAAAGTTGTATAGAGGCGACATAACGCCTTTTCTTACGTGATGATTTCTACCAATCTGCCCATAGCACAAACCACGTTAGGGAACTTCGGTTTAGAAACAATGCAAAAGGTTCGAGTAAAACCGTTATACGCGGTGATAAGTGATTTGAAATCTTTATATATACATTTCTTTTTTACGTGTGTATGTCACTGAACTGCTCCTAAACGGCTGGACCGATTTTGATAAAATTTTGTGTGCATATTCCAGTGCATCCGAGAATGGTTTAGAGCCAATTGGATTTGCTAAGCAATTAGCGCTGGTAGGTGGCGCTGCGGTTGACTTTTAGGATTTTTTGCTATTATTAAGGCAGGAAAACGTCCGCCGGGTCCGCTAGTATTTTATAAAAATTCTCAAAACAGGAATGCTACACAATAATTAAGCATTTAAAATAGACAAATAGGTTAATTAAGTGTATTTCAATGAAACGCAGATGACCATCCACGGTTTAGTTCTAACTAAAACCAAAACAAATACTAAAAATGGCTTCATAACGAACTAGATATCTACTTCTGGTACAAAAGAAACTGTGAAGGTCATCATTCCGGGAAAAATATTGAAGTTTTGGTCAGAGATAATATATAAACAAAAGCGATATGATCCAGAAAATTGTACGTTATACTATTGTAACATGAATACCTTTTCCCGTAGAGGACCGAGTTGGTCCCTATCCTGACTGCGGGTTTGGAATCCTTCAGCAGCGGTGGGAGATGTGCAGGCCGAGCCAACTCTGCTAACCGTTGTGTCTTGCTCAACTCCCCTGTCAGTTTCTGGATGTTCATCTGCGGATTATACGATTCTAAATCAACAACCGAGAGGACTGAAGACTGAATTATCTTTGTACTCTTATGCTACTTAAATAGAACGAACATATATTTTCTTCCACTTTCTTCTATCAGCTATAAAATGGTCTAAGATGTCAAGTACGCTAAACCTAAAGAAGCTGTGGCTCTCAAGCGCTGCCATAGATTATCAATTTAATGGTGGTAGCTATCAATCACATTACGTCTTCCTCACAGCTTTATAGGTCTTCCTCTACTCCTCTATCCGTCCACCTTCATATTTAAAAGTTTTCTAGTTACAAGTTTCATCTCCCCTCATGACATGCCCGTACCATGCTAACCTATTACTCCATTAACTCCTGTGTCACCGATGCTATTTTTCAACTTCCTCTGACATACTACTTTTTAATATTATCCATTCTAGTTACACTATCCACCCGTCTTAATATTCACATCTCTGCGAATTAGGACTCATTTACGGGTTATAGTGAAACGATTCTTACTACATAAACACGTGAGTGAGTGTTATTTATAATTTAACTTAGATCATATACTTCAATTAACACTTATGGGAATTTTTTTTAGATACTCCAGTATGGTTGTTGAACTTCATTTTATATGGCAACTGGGTTTATTTAATTTTTAATCAGCATTATTACAAAAATCAATTTATCATGAACCCCTTCAAGAAATGAATTCTCAAAAATGTTTTTATATTTAAATGGCTTTCCCCTTTATATTTATCTTCTGTATCTATCTCATGTAATAAAATTATAATGATCTATCTATCGTTCTAAATTTTCCTTTTCAATACATATATTACTACACTCACCACATGACACTGGCTAAATTGTGTAGAAGGACCACAGGCACCAAATTAAAAAAATATATAGTTCAGTTTAGGCTAAAAATCATTTATCTATAGGCTTATTCATTATTTCATTTACTTATTGTATTTAAACACAATAAATAACATCGCTTTATAAATGAATACCTTGGCAGTGGATATGTCGGCTTTCTGCGCCATCGTGCCGTGCTTCAGCGTCGACATGTACTCGTCGAGCGCATCTCCGCTTCCGCCACCCTCCGCGGACGCCTTCACCGCCTCCCGGAGTCGCTCCAGCACCTTCTCCTCAGCCGCTATCTTCCTCTCTATCTCACTTATTTGTTTCAACTGAAAGTTTATACAAATATATAAAAGGGTATAGAACAAATTACTACCAGGGAGAGATAGGTCAAATCTATATTAACACCAGCGATGCCGCCGGACAAAGCTAGTAAATGGATATTTTCATCTATCAATATACACAAAAATGAATGTCAACATATCCAGACTGATAAACTTTGACAGTTCATCATTAAAATTGGCACACCCGAGCATTTATAATGTTTTTATGCTAAACAATAATTCCTGGCCACGAAAATGATGTACTTTTAGACATTTATAATCCATAGATGGCGCTAAACATATTATTTTTCAAATAGTTTCAAATATTTAGAATATGTTCTATTGTATGTACGTGTGTCGATTGGAAAACCTCACCAGATCGTCATAGGTGAGGGGTTTGTCGTTGGAGGTGTCGAGGGCGCCTAGTTTCTGCATGCGGATGCGCCTCTTGCGCTCGACGCTGCCGGTTCGGTCCAGGAAGGTGTCCTCGTCCGAGTCGTAGTAGTCGTCGGCGCTCCAGTCCCGCTCCTTCCGACGTCGCGACTCTGTTAGATACATATATATCTTCTCAATATATACGAATCCATTCTCATGATGTTTGTCCACGACAAACTCGAAATCTACTCAACTCATCTTCACGAAACGTTGGCATTTATATATAATGTGGTCCAACTTGACAGATAGAGTAATTTATATTTCGTTTAATGGCCTCAACATTTTTTTTATTACAAGCCTATGGACGCTTGCAACACTGGAAGTGGACCGCGTTGCTGATCCGATGACGATATTTTCTGATTAGATTATTATTTATTAATGAATTATTACAATTTAATAATTGTGTAAGGTAGGAATAACTACAAGTAGATCCGGAAGGCGCGAGCAGCGCTATGGGTGGGTCACCAAACTAATAAATTCCGGTTATGCCTAGAGATCGATTAATCGAATATGAGCTAATTATTTTAATCAATATTAAACATCAAATCGATCTAGTGAATCGATATTTGACACTATAACATCGTGATTCGATTTTTTCTATTTAGATAAAAATCAAACCATACAATACTTTTTTTTTTAAAAAAAAAGCTTATGTATTTTTGTTATCTTATTGTTTATTTTTGTTATAATATTGTTGTACTTTTGACAAAAAATATTCCGAAAAGATCGATTTTTGCATAATCGATCCGCTAGGTCTCGATTTTATCATGAATTGATTGCATATACCATGATTCGGATCGCTTTTTAATCGATTTTTTTTGCAAAGAATCACCATCTTAAACCGAGCCCGCCTGTCGTGAGTGCACGAATACTACGTGTAAGCGCGGCGATGCTCGCATTTAATATTAGTAAATGATTTTGTATGAATAATGAAAGGATATGATACAGTGAGATGCAGTGGCTGACCGTGCTTGGCTTGCCGCAGGAGGCCGGCGCGGTCCAGCACCCTGCAGGCCTCCAGCGCGCACGCCGCCACCGCCTCCTTCTTCTTGCCGCGGTGCTCCGCCTCCGCCACCACCGCGCGGCCCTCCGCGTCGTCTATGGGCAGCTCCACTCTATCCGGACATGGACTCTACATTACTCTATGGACGGCCGTGCTCACAGTAACATTACACAACAACCAATTTTACTGGAATCATTCTGACGCAAAAAGGATCGAAATAAGCTCTTTTGCTTGCGGAGGAAAATGTTAAGATATGGCCCTATAATGAAACTTATTGTTGTTAGATAAGTGGCAACACTGCCTCCCTGTTCTGTAATGTGTCAAGGTATGCATAAGTTACACAAGTATGATGTGATATCCAAAAAATGAATAGTTTTCTTTACAGGATTCAATGTACACACAACAAAAAAGATAGAAGTATGCTATGAACCATGAAGAATAAATGAGCACACTTCAATAATACATAATAATATGTGGAAGCTAATTGTGTATAGCCCAATCGAGACTTTACTGCAGGATAATGTAACAGTTCTGACACATAAAAAGGAGGATAATAAGATTTTTGCTTAGCCAGAAGGAGATACACTTATATCATAGAACAAAAAAGATATATGGGTACATCAAAATAAAGCAAGATAGCCCAATAATGGTTTATACACTAAAAGCGAGTGTTAAATTTTACCGTAACTTTTTATAATGACACAATTCTCACACAGATAACATGGAAAATAAACACTTGGCTTGAAGAGATATTCTGCAGACAGCGAGCATGTGCAAGACATAGTTACATTCAACAGGGATTAATAGTTATAGGAAGTGTCAGAGACATAAAATTTATTACGCTTTAATTTTCTGAGTTATTGTTCTAGTATGTAGAAACTCGCAGTGTACTAGCAACGTTTTTATAAGAACACTAGCTGTACCCGCATCTCCGCACGCGTTTTTTTTATTCGTATTAAAGAATTATAAAATTGTGAGACTATGTAAAATTATAGAAATGCTCTTAAAAAGCATATGTAAGTACGACGCGCACGCCACTTAAAATATTATTATAAAGATTTACATTTACATTACATTTAATATACATTGCAATTATAATTAAGATTTTGTGACTATACAAAAAATAAACGCTTGTCTGTTCCGCAAGAAATTGTATTATGGAACACTTTACGTAATACGTTTATAATCTAATATCTTATTAGGAAGACCTCTATATCAAAGTTATTAATAATTGTAATGTCGAATTGTAAACAATAAGCTGATAATTATTTCTCTAATTAAAAATAAAGAATGAGTTGAAATCTTGTTAATTTCATGCAGACAAAGTCGAGGGTAACAGCTAGTCTAAAATAGAGTAACCTCAATTACTTTTTATAAGGTCAGCTATCTGCCAATGAAAGTCCCGTGAAAATCGGCCTAACTGTTTTGGTGATAGCACAGCGGGTGAATCCACGGTTAACAGCTACTCTAAATTAAAACAAATGAAATTACTTTTTATAAGGTCCGCTATTCGCCAGTGAATGTCCCGTGAAAATCGGTCTAACTGTTTTGGAGAAAGCACTGTAAGCGAAGCCACGGTTAACAGCTAGTATAAACTAAAATTACCTAAGTTACTTTTTGCAAAGTCAGCTATCTGCCAGTGAAAGTGTCGTGAAGACCGGTCTAACCGTTTTGGAGATAGCACTGCGGGCGAAGCCACGGTTAACAGCTAGTATAAACTAAAATTGCTTGAATTACTTTTTATAATGTCAGCTACCTGCCAGTGAAAGTCTCGTAAAGATCGGTCGAACCGTTTTGGAAATAGCACTGCGGGCGAAGCCACGGTTAACTGCTAGTATAAACTAAAATTGCTTGAATTAATTTGTATAAAAATAGATATCTGTCAATGAAAGTTTCGTGAAGATCGGTCTAACCGTTTTGAAGATAGTGCTATGGGCAAAGCCACGGTTAACAGTTAGTTTAAATTAAAATAGATTAAATTACTTGTTATGATGTCCGCTATTTGCCGGTAAAAGTTCTGTGAAAATCGGTCCAACCGTTTTGGAGATAGCATTGTGGACGAAGCCGCGGTTAATAGCTAGTCTAATTTAGAGTAGCCTAAGTAACCCGCTGTAATTTCAACTGTCTGCCAGCGAAATTCCCGTCAAAATCGGTCCAGCCGTTTCGCAGATTACCCGGAACAAACAGACAGACCGACAAAATTTTTAAAAATTCGCTTTTTTGTTATCAGTAGCTTGTATACTTTCGTACTCAATCAGTAATTTTTTTTTATTTTGATATTACATACAGACACTTCATTTTTCTTATATGTTTTTTTTTTATTGACGAACGATTGAACTGACGATTTATTAGGGATAAGTCTTGTAACTCTTACATAAATTAATGTAAATTGCATGCCACTGTGAATAGGAATACGCACAAAAAGACATGGCCACATGTGCGAGCGTTGGGGTGATTCATTAAACGGGCGCTTCTTAAGGTGTCTCAGTCGAGCTGATTTCGATCTAATGCGGAACACGCTCATAGAGTACGTACATTAGCGCATCACAGCTACGAGACCTTTACATACACTTTGATCGGAACGGTCACCGGGTAGACCCTGATCGACGATGTCTAATCGGAATAGTGACACGATAGGGCCTGATAAGAATTGACACACAATAGATCGACAGATAGTTCGAGAGGGTGATTCAAAAAGAAGAAATAACTTGCATGTGTTAGGTGTGACGTTTTACTGAACACGTTACACAAATATTGCAGATAGATGTGATTTACGACCACCTCACATATATTCGCAATAGATATTATAGAACTATTCTATAAGTTAACAGAAAAAGTGAGGTGCAACAGATTGAAACAAGAAAACATAACAATTGGAAATTATTAGACAGATACATGGTTAAATTTTACTTTTCTGATCATGGTTTATTTATGAAAAGTCATAAAAATTTAGAGACACTATTTAAAGAAGACGAAGAAAGCTTCACGACATACGATGGCCACTGCTACCAACCTCTACCCAAGTACCTGTTCCAATAATCGCACTTAACAATCAGTCCTCTTCTAGGTTTAGAGTTTACCATCTCGGAGCACATAGGCATTTAACATCGGAGGAGATTGCGCTGAAATGCTAAACCTATAAAGTATTCCAAAAACCGATCAGAACCAAAAGAAAAATTAATAAAATCAGATTAACTAGTGTTGATTAATGAAAATCCAGGGTTTAATAAAAAAAAAAAAAAAACGCCCCCGGTGACGGAGACCCTTCGGCCGGAAGTGGTGGCGAGGGCGTGGGAGAATTATTCCCCGACCCTCCGCTGCTATCAGCTCCTCCCATGCCTCCGCCTCGGGCGGTAGTCGAGGAGGCGCTCGACGGTCCTCCCCCGCCAATAACGGAGGAGGAGATGGGGAGGGCTGTTGAGCGTCTCCGCAACCGGCGGAGAGCACCCGGCCCTAATGGGGTCCCGGGTCGGGTGCTCGGCCTGGTGTTGGGTCATCTAGGGGGGTGGCTTCGGGAGCTGTTCGACAAATGTCTTTCGGTCGGGCAGTTCCCGAAGCCTTGGAAGCTCGGGCGGCTCTGCCTATTGGTGAAGGAGGGCCGCCCTCCGGACTGCGCGTCTGCATACCGGCCCCTCGTCCTCCTGGACGACGCCGGGAAGGCCTTGGAGCGGATTGTCTCTTCCCGGGTCGTCCAGCACCTGGAGGGTGTGGGGCCTAATCTAGCGGACGCGCAGATCGGCTTCCGGACAGAGCGTTCTACGATAGACGCCCTGTGCCTCCTGAAGTCGCTGTCCACAGAGGCGACCTCCCAGGGGGAGAGGGTTTTGGCGGTGTCCCTTGACATCGCCAACGCCTTCAACAGCCTGCCGCACGGGGTTATACGGGAGGCGCTCCGTTATTTCGGAGTGCCTCCGTATCTGCGGCGGCTGTTGGAGGCGTACCTCGAAGATAGGGAGGTCGCCTATGTAGACGGCGACGGGCGGATGATCCGACGGGCGACGAAGAGAGGGGTTCCACAGGGGTCGGCATTGGGGCCACTCCTGTGGAACTTGGGCTACGACTGGGTGCTCCGCGGCGCGCTCCCATATGGAGCGCGCCTCATCTGTTACGCGGACGACACCCTAGTCGTAGCCCGGGGGGGGGGATTGGCAGGAACTGGTGCACCTGGCCACGATGGCCACAACCCTCGTGGTCAGGCGCATAAGGAGGTTGGGCCTCAAGGTGGCCCTCGAGAAGACCGAGGCCCTACTTTTCCACGGGCCTCGGCGAGGGCCACCACCTGGGGCCCACATTATGGTGGAGGGCGCCCGGATCAGGGTGGGGACCCAGATGAAGTACCTGGGCCTCACCCTGGACGGGCGCTGGCGGTTCGAGCCCCATTTTGCGGGGCTCGGACCGCGAATTGTTGGGGCGGCGGCGGCACTCGGCCGGCTGCTCCCCAACATAGGAGGGCCGAGTGCTGGTTGTCGCCGACTCTATATGGGAGTCGTGCGGGCTATGGCCGCCTACGGGGCACCAGTGTGGGCCGACGCCTTCGGTGCCGACAACGTGCGTGCACTACGCAAAGCGCAGCGCACGGTGGCACTGAGGGCGGTCCGGGCGTACCGCACGGTGTCCTCGGCGGCGGCTTTTACGCTCGCCGGCTCCCTACCCTGGGAGCTGGAGGTGGGTGTCATCGCCGCCGTGTATCAGTACACGGCGGCGAGAAAACGTAGTGGAGAGCCTCCGGCTCTCAGGGAAGTTGAAGTCAAGAGGCGGGAGCTCAGAGGAGTGGCGGTCGAGAGGTGGATGCAGGACCTGGCGGACGCGCGCTATGGGCGTTATACAGTGGACGCTGTCCGCCCGGTCCTGCGGGAGTGGATGGGACGAGAGTGGGGCTCCCTGACGTTCCGAATGGTGCAAGTACTCACCGGGCACGGTTGCTTCGGGTGGTACCTGCACCATATCGCACGCAGGGAGCCGACCGCCGCATGTCATGAGTGCGGCGCTGATGAGGACACCGCGCAGCACACTCTTTCCGAGTGTGCTGCGTGGGAGGGGCAGCGCCGCATTCTGGCTGCGGCGGTGGGGAATTTAGGGGGGAATTTGTCGCTGCCGAGTGTGGTTTCGGCCATGCTCGGCAGCGAACAGGCTTGGCGAGCTATGGCCTCCTTCTGCGAGGAGGTCATCTCGCAGAAGGAGGCGGCGGAGAGGGCTCGCGAGGTAGATCCTCTAAGTGGCCCTCTCCGCCAACGGAGGACCGGCGGGAGGAGGCGGCGTTTTGCCCGACTCCTCCCGCCACCGTAGCTGGACCTGAGGGGATGGGCCGGGGGGCCCATCTCCTCATTGCACAGGTTCGGCGGACGAGGGGGGGCAGCCGGTGTGTACCCGGTTGCCTCACTATAGGCAGGAGCCCGGCGGTCACCTTCCGCCGGGCGGATCGTTGGGGCGGCTCTCCAAGGGGAGAAGCATAGATCGATCCCTCGCCGCCTCAACAATACGATCGGTCGGTACACCGTGGGGTTTTAGTCCGTGCGAGTCGGACATAACCCACCCTCTCCCCCGGGAGGGTGGCGTATCCATAAGGGATTTCCCCACGTACAAAAAAAAAAAAAGGGTTTAATAAAAAAAATAAAGTAAATTTTCAAAAAAAAGTATTAACCGACTTCAATATCAATCAAAAACCCATTAAGGCACTAAAAAGCGGAAAATAAATAGTTTATCAAATTAACCAAATTAAATAAAACATATGAATATGTGTGCTACCTAGAGATGTATTGGAAGTCGGTGCCAACCGAAATTTCAAATTTGTTCCAGGTAGAAATGTATTACAGAGACGCGAGAGTGGACTTAAACTTTGTACCTATGATATGATTTTCGGTTCGCACCGACTTCCAATACATCTCTAGGTAGCACACATATTCATATGTTTTATTTAATTTGGTTAATTTGATAAACTATTTATTTTCCGCTTTTTAGTGCCTTATGGGTTTTTGATTGATATTGAAGTCGGTTAATACTTTTTTTTGAAAATTTACTTTATTTTTCCATTTTTAGTGTACATAAATATATTTTACTAGCAGTGCCCGCGAACTCCGTTCCGCCTTAAGTATATTAAAATATGCGCATTTTTGCGGTATGGTATCTATCGGTATAGTATGCGATATGGTTTCAATTGGTTGTACGATAAGTATCGTTTGGTACGAACGCAACCTTATCAATAATCCGCGATAGTTTCTACCACCAACTTGGCTACCATCGCTTCACACATAATACACCTTAAGTAATGTAATTACAATGCTTGCGTCATGTTGCAACACAGCAACGAACAAAAGCACAATAGGCTCCTAAGAATTGAAGAGTTTTTTTATAATATTGGTAGCAAACGAACATACGGGTCATCTGATGGTAAGTGATCACGGCCGCCCTTGGACACCTGCGATACGAGAGGAAACACAGATGCGTTGCCGGCCCTTAAAAAAGGAGTAGACTCGTTTCTTGAAAGTTTTCTTACTTTGTCACGGATCCCATGATCAGAACCTAACCAAATTCTCATCAAACTACCCTTGAAGTATATCCTTTCCAATAAAAAATGAATCATCGAAATCGGTTAGCGTGATATTGAGTTATTCGTCTATTTGTCTTTTACATAATTAATGCAAATTTAAAACTTATACGGTTTTGCACTGGATGCCGTTGTCGGAACTGGACCAAATTGAAATGGGACCACACGGGAAGTACCAGCTTTCAAATAAAAAAAGAATAATCAAAATCGGTTCACCCAGTCCAAAGTAATGAGGTAACAAACATAAAAAAAAAATACAGTCGAATTGATAACCTCCTCCTTTTTTAACCGACTTCAAAAAAGTAAATTTTCATAAAAAAAGTATTAACCGACTTCAATATCAATCAAAAACCCATAAGGCATTAAAAAGCGGAAAATGAATAGTTTATCAAATTAACCAAATTAAATAAAACATATGAATATGTGTGCTACCTAGAGATGTATTGGAAGTCGGTGCAACATCATGTGGAGTTTACGAAATCCCGATACAAGTGAAACTTTTTTTCGAATTATAGGTAATTAACTGAAAATTTTCAGAAAATTATTCGATTTAGGGCATTAAAATCGCGTTTTAAGTTCAACTTAATAATCGGAAAAGAAATGACAATGGTAAATTAATAATAGATAAGATATTCAAGTATACATTTTCATTTGAATCAGCGTGGTGGAGTAAGAATCAATACATATAATAAGAATGTAAATGTAATGTGTCTGTACTTTTTAGATTTATGTGAAAAAAATAGTTGCAGGTGTCTTGGAATAAGTAATGAAATACATTTCAGTCATTTTTAGAAATGTCTGTCTGTCTGTATGTTTGAATACGTATCACTGCTAAAACACTGTATTGACGATAAAACCTCACTGAGAAAATTATAAAGCATATCCTTGAGTAATATTTAGTTTCATTAAAATAGGCAAATGGACAATTACATGGTTTTACTAGTCACTGTTTTTTTATATTAGATTCAACACGGGCGAAGTCGCGGGCACAGCTAGTACATAATAAATACAATAACTCCGACGATACACATATTGGCGCTGGCTGCTCTGCCGAGAGCGTTTCACTTTACCCCTACACCGCGGCCGCGCGCCGGCTGTAATGCGACATGTGATAGATGGACGAAAACATTTGACCCGACGGAAAAATACCCTTTCACTTGAAAAAAAAAACCATGCCTAGCACTTGATACCTGCACACAAACTTTCCGACGCCTTTCTCGCGGCAATCGTAACTGAGCTCGTAACCCTCGCGTTCGAAGTACCCTCGCAGCGTCTTCTTCGGGTCCTCGAGGTACAATTCCTCGTTTGCTGTCGATGCGTAAGGGTTCTCAGCCAGGTCCGGTTCCTCTTCAGCATCCTCACCTACAACACATTATTGTGATATAAAATATTGTAGGAAGACCTTCCATATCTGAAATTTACACATATATTTTAAATTGAAATGTGTATTTTTATCACAGCTTAGCTCCAAAACTATTGAAGCTATTTTTCTGACATTCTTACAGACGGATAGAAGATTTTTTGAAGTATTGTCAAAGTTAAACATTGTTACGCTTTTCCATAGTGGCTAAGCATCTAACAGACGTAAATAATAAATTGGTGAAAGTGTTGTAGTTGGGCCAAGTAGTATTGATAAAATTACAATAGTTAATTGCGACAACACACATTTGATAATAAAGAAATATTGATTTTTATATATTAGAGATGATAGCTTTATATTCTATTAAAACAAAATCTGTTTCACATAAAATAATTTAATGCAAATAGAGTGGAGTCTCACTAATCTGGCACTTTAAAAAGTACGAGGTGTCGGGTTATTGGATTGTATAAAAATACTGTATAGAATTTTGGAGGTTATACTGATAGCGGTGAAGAAGCATACTATTGTAATATTTAGTATATACTTGTAAGGATAAAATAAAGAGAAGGCAATGCGTGTTATTTCATAGAGTGAAGTATAGTATAGACATCTCACTTTACACAGTATGCAGCATTATGATTTGATAGTTGATGCTGTGAAACTGGATTACCCTATTCATAGTGAGCAACGCTCAGAGCAGCTTGATAAGATAAGAGCAAAGAACAAGTGCGGACGGCATAGTATGACTTGGTGAATTCAAATTCTTTGAAAGATGCATGGTATTTCAAAATTGCAAAAGGAGATGAACATACAAGAGCACTCTTCCCACTACATAGATATTTAAAACTTTTATAGAAACCCTGTCTTCAGAAATAGTTGAGAGTAAATCAAGCTCACATTTATTAAGTTAAAAAACTGCCTGCAAAATCACTATGTTGTTCAGGTACATATATGAAATTTAAAAACTTAACTACACTCCTCTTTTTCTAGATTCACAAATGTCACACATTAATATTATATAACCTATATCACTTATACAATTAAAAGCATCAAACACCAACATATAGTCAATTAGGGTGCAGCGCATATCAAAGAATGTCAGCATAGCTATAGGATTTTCTTTTTCCATTTACCTGGTCAGCTACCACCTTTATGTAAAGAGGAGTTGGTCTTCTACCGCACTCTCACATGTGATATGAAATGCTAATCTAAATAAATGTATTAAAAAGAAACAATGTCATACCCATTCCCCAGTCGATTCCTTGTTCCTCCCGTTTCCTTTCCTCCTCGAGTCTGTCCCTCTCCCTTTGTTCTGCGTCCTCACGTATCATCCTGTCTCTTTCTGCTTTCATGACTTCGGCTCGCTTTTTAATCTCCGTCACTGACAGCTCTGACTCCCCTTCCGTGTCGAAGGCTGGCCCCTGGTATGATTCACAGATGATCAATTAAAGTTCAGTTAATGTATTGATTTGACGGCTTGATTGATAACGTGTTCGAAGGTTTGAAGCCTTGTAACTGAGTCAGAGCTTTCGGTGAAGGCAAACATCGTGATGGAACCATAGCATGGTGGTTGGGTTTTTTCTAAGTCCGTCGCCCGCTAACAACCACCCTCGAGTTGAAAATGTGTCGCCAAGCACCTGTTGGTGTTGTCATGGAGCTGCATTTGAGAGCCAGTTTCCGTACCTCGTGTTTACCACCTTACACCCCATCGTCATTAACATCAGATGAGATTCTGGTTAAATGTTAAAACCTATATTACCTAGCAATCCATCTGAAGCTGTATAGATATAACACTATTAGACTGGATGAATGCTCAAAATTCCTATTTTAGTTGGATATTGAAATTGTTAAGTATTAATCTAGTTAAAGTGTTTCCACATACCAGAAGAATATAAGTTCTGGTGCTGTTTCCAAACTTGATCTGATGCCCAACCCTCACTCTAGTGTAGTGGCTGGGTTTCAGCTGTTCCCGGTTGAGGAAAGTGCCATGGGTGCTACCCAAATCATACAGGTACCAACCCGAAGCCGGCTCACCTTCCTCAGCAAACGCCTTGTACTGGAGAACTGCATGATGCCTGGGTTCATTTGATATATATTTATTTTGTAAATGAACTAGCTAGTATGATATATGATAAATGTTTTTATTCAAATTTCCAATTACTAATTATGAATAAATTATGTAGATATTAGATCTGGAAAGACTAGCATGATTGAGTATAATCAATATGGGCTGGAATCATCTTTGCTGTTGTTATCTATTATGTAGCAATGCATTTATATATCACTCTGTATAAATGAATTATACCCCACAACTTTATAAGGAAAAAAGGTATATAGAGATAAGGGAGGTAAGAGAATCCAGCATTTTTTACCCTAGATCTACTATTTTCAAGTGCACACCTTCTTTTACCACACCTCTTTGTTACTGTGTTAAGTCCTTTCCCACGCCCGCGTAACCATAGATCACGCCGCCGTGGTCTGGGGGTAAATTTCGCTCCCGCACACTAGACTAGGCCCCCCTCGGCAGCGGCTCAAGCCTAGGTCCGTTCCCTCGGCGTGGAGCCCTTGAGTACGCTGCTCGCGCGATACAGTGACACAAAATCTTACATCACTGCGACAACATTACACATATCACCTCCACGCACGTGCACGCATACACGCTTACACATGCAAGTGGCAGGGTTTTATTTTTTTTCCCTTATCAAACTGAAATAGTTTAGAATATTATCCGATACGAAATATATATAAGAGTTGTTGAGGTATGTATGCTTGGTACACATATATGTTTCAACAACTCATATATGTATGAATAGTTAACTTAGCTTAGGTTAGCTCAGATAGGTCGCGAATTGCATGTATCAGGCAACAGCCAAAGCCGAGGTGTGCCGCGCATCCTTGAGCTAGTTGTCAAAATAAAATCGGCTGAGTGCCTTAAGCGCTCGCCTTAGTAGTCCGGTGAAGCTGTTAAGACCTTGCTTGGTCAATAGCGTAGTCAGTTCGAAAAAAAAAAACTCTGTTAAGTTTTTGCCCCAGACTCATTAGAGGCAAGAAACAATAAATTGTCATTTGTAAAAATAAAAATATTTCTTAAATACAGTTTTTAAAACAATACAGTAGTTAAAATAATATAAAAATTGCCTTTTTTCAAATTTAATTAAAAAATTATGAAATTTATGATCTAAAAATTGATTTATATTATAAAAGCATGCAACTCTCGGTCAGTCTGTGCTATTGTCAAAAATATGCACATTAAGCTTATGTAAAAGGGGGTTCTGTAATTTCTTTGACAATAAAACATTATTATTGCTATTAACAAATATTTTCAGATTAGAGTCTATCATCTATGTAACTTGCACTTAATAACATGGACTAATTCTGTAATTACCTTGATATAGTCGGATGAGCCATCACAATATCACAGTTAGAAAGTCTACCAAACACAAAGTATGGTTTAGTTGTGAGTTCAATCTTCTCCACAATCATACCAGACTTCAAAACTTCTAAAGCATAATCTGAACCTGTAATACAAGCGTTACATATCAAAAAAAATATTTGGTTGGTAAATGCTACTTAAGATCCTTAAGTAAGAGGAATAATTTGAATACACAATAAAGTCTTACACATATATATATATATATACGCTTACACTATTACACACACACAATATTTCAGGCACATGTTCTTAAAATTTTAAATTTAAATAGTAGATTACATTGTAATTCTTTTTTTGTTATAAAGTAGCAAATAGGTATACAGCATTAACTGAAGTTTACATATCTTGCAAGTGTAAAAATTTTCACAAATAAGGCATCCTCCCAAAGAAAGTATGAGAATAATCAGTACACCAGCTCACAACATGGTAATATCAAAATCCACAGCTTTAGTCCAACATATTGTGGTACTACAACAATATTTATCAAGTTCAGATTTTTTCAATGTTTTTTCTTTACCATGAGTTGATAAGGTTGTCACTTTAAATTAGTAAATGCATACAAATTGGGATAACAATTTTGGTACATTCTTGGGTTTGAACATGAAGCCATGTAATTTATATCCCAACTCCCACCACCCAAACCCTCAAGCATTACAACTTTTGAAGCAACAAATTATGTTTCCCTGTGACAAGTTCACTATCATTCAAGCAGTGTTAGGTACATATATTCCAGCACTATTCTAAATATTGCTACTGATTTTGTTATAGGTAAATACACATATTTGCATAATCAATAAAACACTCCGATTGATAATGTGGTGAAAAGAGTTTTTGGTGGGATCCTTATCTTCCACAAACTAGTTTTATTTTTAAGCTTTGATGCCTAAATGCAACATTTTCTGTAATATAGTTTAATTGTTGTGCAAAGTGATTTGGATGAAAAATCTTTATATATAAAAATCAATGTTTGTCCTCTATGTATGCCGAAACAACTGAACAGAGTGTGATAATAATTTAGTACCGTGTTCTGTGGACGGTCGCGGTGGTTCCTGGCCCACAAAATCTATATATGTATATATTAATGTTTTTTTTTTATCAATAAAATTGTTTGCCGTCAAGAGAGAAAGGGCTTTTTCTTGTTATTGAATCTATTTATACTATTTTGACATGTTTGACATATTTCAATTAAATACACACAGTTATCACAATTAACCAATTCCATTTGTATCAACATCATTGTTTAGGAATTTATGTACTTCTGGCATGGATAAGAGGCTATAGTGGAATGCAGGGTAATAAAGTTGTTTATCTTCTTGCTAAAGAAGCTATCCAGACTGGATATTTTAATCACTATAAAACCCATGTTCAGGATTTATCCTCCTCAAACAAGACTGATTTGTTTCTCTCATGGAACTCAAACTGGAACATACCCATCCAAATTAAATCTAATTAATCTGATAAATTAAATAATCTTATGCTTCCATTCTGGATAACATCCCCGGTAAGCCTTGGCTTTATAAATTTCGTGACTGTTGCAAGTTTGCTGTGTCTACTATCTGTAGACTGAGGCTCTATCTATAGATGTATGCTCTCCAGTCCATCTTGCAAAGCTCAGAATCAGGGACAACTCAATATGTGAATGTGAGTTGGATGAAGGCACTCTAGAACACATTTTTTTCAATTGCCTCAATTTAGTATTTTATTTTATGATATTTTAACTAACAATATACTACGTCTGTCTGATATTCACAAAGACACAAAGTTATGTATTTTCTCCTTTTGTCAATACTCTGGCTAATTTTATGTGTTTTAACAAAATTAAACTTTAACAATAATTAACGGTAATTATTGTGTAAATATACATTTATTTAAGTTATGACGTCTGTAAGTGTTGTGTTTGTCTTTGTGTGTCTCAGTGGCCTAATCTGAGTACTAAATTATATAATATAAATTTAATACTACCTATAAAGTTATTCTCCTATGAATGACTTGACACCAGTAGAATTCGTATCTATGAAACTCTTTTCTTTTTTTAAATTTTGTCTTTGGCCTCTGTGGGAAATTCCACAATTCCGTCAGTGTCAAGTACATTAAGAACAACTCCAACGATAATACAACAACAAAAGATTTGAAGTTGATTTTAACCACCACCATTTATGTCTAACATAGAACCAAAGAACAATACACCATTGGGATTAGTAAGTTCCTAAACAACTAAGTTAGTAAATAAATACCATATACGTATACATATATATCTAGTACAGGTAAGTAAAATGCAACAATTAATTAGAGATTAATTTTATTCATATTAATACATTTACCATAAGGGTAATAAAAGGAGTGAAGGAAAGGGAGAGGAGGAATTGCATATGGGTGGGACAGGATATCTCCTGGGGGAGTATATCATACAGCGACACGCGCCGATTTGGACAATTAAAGAATATATGGTACAGATTTCCTTCATCTAAACCACATTCATACAGCGAGTGATCCCGAACTCTAATTTTTGCCAGATGGGCAGGTGTACAGGCATGGTTCAAATAAATACGGCAGATGACCGGTATCTTACGCTTGTCTACGTTCCGAAACAAGGAAAACTAGGGTTTAGCAAGGATGGTTGGCTGTGTATTGCCATAGAATTTCGCCTTAACCTTGTGTGATGTCTGCCACTGAACATTCCATGCTTTAAACATCTGGTGTTTCATGCTTGAACATAGATCCCCAGGAATGATCTGAAAATGTTCTTAGGAGCCTATGTTACCAGCTTGTTAGCACAGGAATCTGCGGTTTCATTGCCTGGAATGCCTGAGTGACCCGGAATCCAAGCCAAGACGATTTCTAAGTTTTGCCGTTAACAGATATAGAGGGCTTCTTTGATTTTGTATATTATTGGGAATCTGTATCTATATGTAGATTTGAAAGGGTTAGCCAGTACTGTTTGCAAGCGGCTTCTTGAATCAGTTAAAATAATAGACTTTTTGATATTATGGGATAATACAAATTTTATAGACTCTAAAATTGCGATTGACTCACCAGTAAACACTGTTGAAACTGGAGGGCATTTGAAACTTAAAATAATTTTGAAAAAGGGTATCCACAAGGTGCGCTCTCACATTGTTATTTTGGGCCAGTTTGGATGCGTCGGTGTAGATAGCTAGCCAGTTCGGAAATTGTGACGCAAGCTTGTCTTTTAAAATTCTATCGGCATTAACTATGTCATTCTGAATGCCCAGATCTAGTATTATATTGGGCTGATGTGACAACGCTTCATAAGGAAGGGAGAAAATAAGTTTACATGGAAACTGCAGAATGGGAATAGTTAAACAGGAAATTTTGATATAACTGCGGAGAAGACAAGGTAAATCGAATAAAGAGTTGTATCCCTCGTTTTCAACTACATACGCTAGAAATCTTAGCTTCTGTAGAAGAAGATGTTGGGAATTTTGGAAGAGTTTAAGGAGCAACTTGTCCGAAAGAAATTTTGCGCAGATAAAGAGGTGGATCCACGCATTCTACTTGCAGAGCATTGATGGGCGAGGATTTCATGGCCCCTAGAATAATGCGAAGGCATTTTGATTGGATTTTCGAGAGTTTCTCTGTGGCTCCTTTATTCCTAGGATCCAAGAGAAATGCTCCATAGTCTAGATGACTGTGGATGATAGTGTTGTAAAGCATTTTTTGGAAAAAAAGTGTGAGCTCCCCACCAAGCTCCAGATAATGACCGCAAGATATTGATGTTCTTCTCACATTTACCAGAGACATAAAACGCCTAGAAATTTAATCTTAATTGCCTGGGAAATAACTTCTTCACCCACTCTGATATTAACTAAAGGGATATTGCTGCGCTTGGAGAACAGACCACTGTACACTTAGGAACTGACAAAGAAAGACCATGATCCAGTAACCATGGCGAAAGATACTGAAGAGCAGAGTAAGGTGGGCCAAAAAAAACTTTTAATTTTTTTTTTTTAGCTACAATGAAATTATCGTCTAAGATGACGAAAAAAAAATTCTGGTAAAGTTTGAGCTCTTAATATTAATTTTCAGAGGTGTCACATCGTGATTTTCGATTTCCCATTTAAATTACACGGGAATTTTTTTTTTTTTTCGAGTTTTTATGTATCTCAACGAGTTATTCTGTGGTAAAAGTAATTACATAATTTTGTAGGAAATTGAACTACAAAAAAGGTCTGATAATATTTTTCGCTAAGTCAACTCGGTTAAAAATTATTCGCAGTTAAAGTTCAACCTAAAATAATATATGATGGCTTTCACAATCTTTTATAGTTTTTTTACAAAAAAATGCCTTAAAGACATAAAACAACATATTGTTCGTGATTTTTCTCATTTTTAAATAATAGCGTAAATTTGCAACAATTGAAGAGTTGAAATTGAAAAACTAAAACAATAAACTTCTCCGTACGCGAAGAAGAAAATTAAAAAGAAAACAAATTACGCAAGATTTTGCACGGTAAATAAAGTTGATGATGAACGGCGCTTAAGGCAGTATTTACATGTAAATAATGCAGAAAAGGTGGCGCTTGAATCACCATCTACAGTGATTTTAGCGGTAAAACTTGATTTCTGATAACAAATTAAAAAATAATAGACATAATCACATCAAAAATATTTACAGTACTTCAGACTACATTGAAATCAGTTTACAACGCTTTCATTCGAATCGTGCTACATAACATAAGTTTTTCTCAATAAATTTGGGAAGTAAAAATGATAAAAATCACGAACAATATGTTGTTTTATGTATTTAAGGCATTTTTTTTGTAAAAAAACTATAAAAGATTGTGAAAGTCATCATATATTATTTTAAGTTGAACTTTAACTGCCAATAACTTTTAACCGAGTTGACTTAGCGAAAAATTATATCAGATCTTTTTTGTAGGCCGTTCAATTTCCTACAAAATTATGTATTTACTTTTACCACAGAATAACTCCTTGAGATACATCAAAATTCGAAAAAAAAAAAAAATGTGTGCGTGTACTAGCGTACACACGTAAGAAGTGAAACTTGTTTAAGGCCTTATTTTTCGCAAAATGATCTATATGCAACTTTCCAGAAATTGGTTAAAAAAAAAAAAAAAAAAACCCTTTCTTTCTTTATGGCAAACAATTTCATTAATATATTAAAAAATAAAGTTAAATTAGATAAAGTTTAAACAAAAGGATTTTATTATCATAGACATGAATACAAAAAAGATGGCGCGTAACGGAAAAATGTGACGGTAACTTTTTTCCAACGCCGATAAAGAAGTTTCACTTCAAAAAAAAAAATCCCATGTAATTTAAATGGGAAATCGAAAATCATGATGTGACACCTCTGAAAATTAATATTAAGAGCTCAAACTTTACCAGAATTTTTTTTTCGTCATCTTGGACGATAATTTCGTGGTAGCTAAAAAAAAAAATTAAAAGTTTTTTTTGGCCCACCCTAGGGCAGAGTTTAATCTGCAAGAAGCTTTGCTCAGGTCCGATACTGTAGTGTATAGAACCAAGTTGTTGGCGTAGTGTAAAATGGAACAGTACGGGTTCACAACTTGGTCTATGTCATGAGTGTAAAGACTATACAGCAGTGGACTAAGTACAAAGCCTTGGGGTAGATCCTTCCACACAGTACACGGAGAAGAAAAGAACCCTTGATATTTGATGATGACCTTTCTCTCCATCAGGATGTTGCATATAAAGAAAGTTAGCTTAACTGGGATTAAAAAGTTGAAATTGAAGTTTGTGAGTTTGGATGTTCGGGGTAATCTCAGGTACTATTGATCCGATTTTGAAAATTCTTACCGGGAAAACATTTCTTGCCAATATATATAGGATAGTTTGGATTCACAATTGGTCCCAGAAAGTGTCCCTACAGTCGAATCCTAGGTTGTTTAAGATTTTTCGAGTTTGGGAATAAAATTGGAACTGGTGATAACTGATTTGTGCAGACAAAGTTGCGCTGGTCAGCTAGTAATAACATAAAATATAAATTTAAAGGGCCACTACTTTATTGGAACACTGATCTCTTGATATGTTATATTATGGAGTTTTTGGGGGAGTTTTGTCATGGAGTGACTTTTATATTTTATACATAATCTTATGTTATTTGACTCTATATTTTGTAATATTGGTGGCATTTACAGATAATACATAATATAGTTTACTTATTGTGAACAAGTTAAGTACACTGTGGAGCATAAACTCTAATATGCCACAAAAATTTCCTGGGGCCACAATATAGTTAAAACATTTAAATTATCGCAATCCACTTGTAATACTATTACCTACTAGACAATAGCAGTATAATATAGAACAGCCATACTCAACCTGTGGTAGACTCAACCAGGTCTTTGTAGTTGGTCCAGCCAATTATACTTTATTTTCAATTATTTTACATTTTGTACCCATCAGAGAAACTATGAGCACACTGAGTAAATTAAATAGATCCCAGGTAACCAGACCACAAGACCACAATGCGTTCCTTGTGATACAAGGGTTATTTGGACAACTATTTTTCACTAAATTAATACATTGTTAATTTGAAATTACTTTTTTTTTATTTAATTCCTAAATATTTGTAGTTTGCAGCCCCTGACACAGAGAGGGAAACGTGTTTGTGGCCTATTTGAAAAAAAAGGTTGAGTACCACTGATCTTCAAAATTGGTTGCCAAAAATTTAACTAAAAAACCGCACTTATGTATTAAATGCACCGCACTCAACGACCAATACAGAGGACTGATTATCAAACTAGTAAGAAGAACAGCACAAAAGAAACTGACCTGATTTGAGTTAAATTATAGTTGGCACTTAGAACTGTAAGTAATAATACATACCGTCTGGACATATTCCCGACCATTTAGGTTCTTTATAAGGTATAGGCGTTGATAATTCTTTCAGTAAAACGGCCGGTGGTAAACTGTTTCTACTACTGGAGTCACTTTTAGTTTCCTTCGGTTTTTCCACACTTTTCTCTTCTGCACTTCTGTCCGTATCATTTTTGACTTTTTTAGGTAGTTTACCTACACGTCCAAACAGAACAGGTTTCTTAAACTCTGTTGTTTGTTCTTCTCTTTTTTGCGGCTCTTGGTCTTCACCTTCCTCCATTATAGCTTACAATGTAAAAAAATATTTACTTCCGATTTTTACTATATTTTTACGGTTACGTTCTTTTAGAGATCGTAAATGTGCATCATGATCATAATAACTGACTAAATAAATAAAGATGTGTATATTCGTATGTCAGTACCATTACAACTGTTTTCTGTGGTATTATTCATAGATAAGATTTCACCAGAATACTATTCTTATCTATGGATAAGACTATATACTGAGTACAAGGAACTTATAAGTAAATAACTGGAATAAACACTTGATACCAAATCTGTACCGGGAGGGAAGTACCACACTAACCGCTGCGTCTCCTTCTAACAAGTGCGACAATAATATCTATCTATACTAATATTATAAAGAGGTAAAGTTTGTGGCGTTGTAAGGGGTAATCTCAGGAACTACTGGTCCGATTTGAATAATTATTTCAGTGTTATATAGCTCATTCATCGAGAATGGTTATAGGCTATATATCATCACGCTAAGGCCAATAGGAGCGGAGCAACAATGAAAAATGTTTTAAAATCGGGGTATTTTTTCCTTTTGAGAGCTTCCGCTGCGTCTTAGCCCAAAATAACTATTCCACGCGTGCAAAGTCGCGGGCAGAAGCTATTGACTAATTATATTATCTATAATCTATACTAATATTATAAAGAGGTAAAGTTTGTGAGGTTGTAGGGAGTCATATCTGGGGAGTCGGAGAAAAATGGTCGAACGAAAACGTTTCTTACGAACGCTGCCCTAATTATGAGATATATATGATTGAGTTCTAGAGAAAAGTTGTAGCTTGATAATGCCTATTACCGCCCAACGAAGTGGGCACGGGTCGGCTAGTCGTATAGAAAGAGACACAGCAGTATCGGTTTTCTTATTGCGTACGTAATAAGCTTTGAGTCTGAGGCATAAAGATTATTTTTGATTGAACTAAAGGAAATAGAAGTTTGGAGTGCGCATTGCAGTTGTTTACTTATAAATTCCTTGACTCCAATACTACATTTTTAAATATATGTAAATTTACATTTATTTTAAATTACTACCAGGTTTCTACTTTAAACCTCCGAATCCACAATTTTTAATAAGGAAAATGAATATTATCAAAACCTTTACAAATTAAAATTAACATTGTGACAGTTCATATTTGATATTACATCACAGAAACAAATAAAAATTATGGAATAATATTATAATAATATTTTTTCCCGTCCTTCTGTTTTTAAATCTTTGCTTTTATATGTGTTTTCTCAGTTTGTCTATACTCTAGCCAATTTTATAACTAGTAACAAAATTAAACTTTAACATTACTAACACTAATTATTATATAAATTTATATTTATTTATTTAAGTAGGGTATCTATTGTATTTGTTCTTGGATATTACACTGGCCTAATTAGGAAGAGCAAAATTATACAATTAATATTTAATACTACCTATAAAGTGACTCTCCTATGACTAACTTAACACATTTATATAACGTACTCTGTGACTTAACACTGGCAGAATTCGTATCTACGAGACGCGATTATTTAAATGTTGAAGTTAAAGTTGAATTATCATTTTTATTGAAGTGAAACTTCTTTATCGGCGTTGGAAAAAATTTACCGTCACATTTTTCCGTTACGCGCCATCTTTTTTTTTTTGTATTCATGTCTATGATAATAAAATCCTTTTGTTTAAACTTTATCTAATTTAACTTTATTTTTTAATATATTAATGAAATTGTTTGCCATAAAGAAAGAAAGGGTTTTTTTTTTTTTTTTTTTTTTTTTTAACCAATTTCTGGAAAGTTGCATATAGATCATTTTGCGAAAAATAAGGCCTTAAACAAGTTTCACTTCTTACGTGTGTACACTAGTACACGCACACATTTTTTTTTTCTCTCTAATTATAGTTACCTTTTTTTTATTGTTGAACTTCGAAATATTATTATTATCAAATTAAATCATGTTACGAATACAGTGTGCGCAGAAAGTATTCGTACACTTAGCATTTTCACAGAAAATCGGTATTATTTCGGGTTTTATGAAGTTCGGGCAAGCAAAAAAAAATACATGTTATTTTCTAATATTCCCTTATATTATATCCGTAGAAAAAAATTCAATAACAAAAATAAATTCTCTCTGATGGAGAATAAAACAATAAGATATCGTTATTCTGAGGGAGCAAAAAGTATTCGTACACTTCGAAACTGGCACCCTCGGGTGGTCAATTCGGCACGATTTGTTTATCTATTCGTGCGAAGGTAGTCGTGAGAGTCAGTCACACAATTAGAGATATTTGCGCACTGTCTGTTAACAGTTGTACAGTTGCGAGATATAAATATGGGCCGTAAAAGAAAAGAAATATCCGAAGTGGAGCGGAAATTGATAATCAAAATCCACAACGAGTGCAAGTCACTTGCAGACGTTGTAAAAATATTAGGTCGACCTCGGTCAACGATCCAATATGTAATAGACCCATTTTGTATCACCAAAACGGTGAAAAACCGACCCAGGAGCGGTCATCCTAAGGCTCTTAATGATACAACGCGACGTTACATCGTGAGAGAGATTAAAAAGAACCCTAGAAAGAGTGCCTTGCAAATCATAGCTGAGCTGGAAAGTCTAGTTACTAAAGTATGCCCCAACACTGTGCGCTGTGTGCTCCGGGAAAATGGGTACCATAGCCTAACACCACGTAAATTCAATATTTTTGGGTCGGTTGGACGAGTCCGTGTGTGGCGGCAGAAAAACGCAGAGCTTTAACCTCGAAGTCTACTTCCCACTGATAAACACGGGGGTGGGTCCGTACTAGTCTGGGGCTGCATGGCTGCTTCTGGAGTGGGTAAATTACATTTTATAGAAGCGACGATGGACCACAAGATGTACATAAATATTTTGAAGGAAAACCTTCATGCTAGTGCTGCCAAGCTTGGCCTAGGAAATAACTTCATTTTCCAACAGGATAATGATCCTAAGCATACGGCTCATAATACGAAGTTGTGGCTTCTTTATAACGTGTCAAAATAGTTAGGAACACCACCCCAGTCTCCGGATCTGAACCCTATCGAACATTTGTGGGGCCACTTGGAAACAGAGATCAGGAAAAGGCAGATCTCTAACAAAACTGATCTCAAGAAGGCTCTTCAGGAAGAATGGGACCGAATTCCTCCCTCTCTGTGTGCTACCCTCGTAGGATCTATGCCCAGGCGATTAGAAGCTGTCATAGGGGCAAAAGAATACCCTACAAAATATCAAATATTCATATCCAATGTAAATTTCTAGTCTTTTCCGGGAAAAAGGCCGACTGTACGAATACTTTTTGCTCCCTCAGAATAAGGGTATGTTATTGTTTTATTCTCCATCAGAGAGGATATATTTTTGTTATTGATTTTTTTCTACGGATATAATATAAGGGAATATCAGAAAATGACATGTATTTTTTTTTGCTTGTCCGAACCTCATAAAACCCGAAATAATGCAGATTTTCCGTGAAAATGCTAAGTGTACGAATACTTTCTGCGCACACTGTATCTACCTCAATAAAGTATATTTTAAAATGCAACGAATGTCTAATAGGTATATTTATCATTAAGCTTATTTTTATTGAAATGTAATAAAGCAAAAGCATTATTCTCTCAGCTATTATTTTCTCATTTGTCGTTCAGTAGGGCACTTGGCGTGCAGGTGTAGATGTTAATCGTCTGAAAGGTTATTCGATATTATTAAATAACGCAGATATACATATTTATGAAATGAAGTATTCATTAGTTTTCTGCTGAATACAATCTTTGTTATGGGTTAACATATACTAAATAAAGTAAAAAAAATCACAGATATAATATGTACTTATTTGACAAGATAATATTATTTTTTCAGTTTAGGTATGAACTGATCTCTGGTCTTAAAGTAAGAATATAGATTAAAAATTTTATTAGCAAACTATATGTATCATTATAATCCATTAATACTCATACAATTATATTATATATTTTTAAATATAATTATATAAGATCTCTTCGATTAATTCACGGAACAAAGTAATGAGTGAAAGGGTTACATTGAGTATCAACCTATGGGACGGTGCGGCGCGGCGCGGTGCCGTGTTTTGTCCCCAAAATCATCTAGAGTGTACAAGTACTAAAGATGCACAACCATATTTCAAAAGCACTATTAATCCTAAAAAAAGAAGTTTACTAATGTTCGCATCTAAATTAAGACATTTAAATAATCTTATTTACTTACTAGCTGACCCGTGCCCACATCGTTGGGCGGTAATAGGCATTATCAAGCTACAACTTTTTTCTAGAACTCAATCATATATCTCTCATCGTTAAGGCAGCGTTCGTAAGAAACGTTTTTGTTCGACCATTTTTTCTCCAACTCGCCAGATATTACTCGCTACAACCTCACAAACTTTACCTCTTTATAATATTATAATAATAATATAATTAATTAATAGCTTCTGCCCACGACTTCGTACGCGTGGAATCGTTATTTTGGGCTAACACGCAGCGGAAGCTTTCAAAAGGAAAAAAAAAACCCCGATTTTAAAACATTCTTCATTGTTGCTCCGCTCCTATTAATCTTAGCGTGATGATATATATGCCTATGACATTCACAAATAACGTGGCTTTCTATTGGTAAAAGAATTTTCAAAATCGGTTTAGTACTTTCTGAGATTACCCCCTACAACGTCACAAACTCACAAACTTTACCTCTTTATAATATTAGTATAGATTTAGGCATAGGATATAAAAATATTCAGTTAGTGGTACCACAGAGTAAGTAATATATTTAAAAAACATATATAATCTTTGTTCAGAACGAACATGCTCGAACTTATGAACGAATCATTGAATAGACCGAATCAATCAATCAATTCAAAAGAATTTTGACTTTTATGAATTGTGTAGAATTGCTAAACGATTGAACGACAATATTTCTCGAGCGTACGATAACGTCGTGTTATTGCTCGAATGGTCTCACGCGCGTGTTTATTTGTTCATTTTTTACACATCAGCGGTAAATATCGTGTGAACAATCTTTAACATAGTGTCCATATTGTGTGAAGTAAAACGCGAGCTAAACAGACAAAGATGTTTTAGTTATTTACGTTTTGCCGTGTTCTTATCATATTTAAAACCAATGAATTTTATAATTTTACCGTTTTGCTGTCGCTCCTCATCGCATTATTAGAAAAGGTTAGTAGTTTTTTGTCATAAAATGTGTGTAAATCTAATATTTGACAACAATTTCTAATTTGTTTCTCTATTGAGTATATATCATAACTATCTCATTATTGTCGAGAGATCGGTGAAAGTATAATTCCATGGTTATATTTTCGACAATAGTGCTATTGTCGCAGTCTATCGAACCATTATATTACGCTGTTTTAGGCCTGTAAGGAAAAAATATTTCTCGGAAATTACCTCAAAACTGGTTTTGCCTGCGTTCAGGTTAATCATTGTAAGATTCTGACAAATTTGAGTAATAATTATCTGTAGTTTTGTCTAAATAACACAATTGTTGTAATTTCAGTAATAAAAATTGCATTCTTTATAATTGAAGCTTTGAATGTAAAATCTTAGGTCATTATTTTTTGTTATTTTATAAGCACTAAAATATTAAAAAATTAATGAAAGTGGTGGATTTAAATATTACATTTTACCTATAATATTAAATAGGTATTACATTTAGTGTTCAGTTCTATTTAAAAATCATGTTTGTTGCACAGATGTGTCTCTAAACATAATATATATAGCTAATTTGAACAGGTAATGAAGTTTTTAACTCCTGTTTAAACGTTCTTAACTCGGCAACAATTAATTAATTTAATTTAAATTTAGTAGTATTTTGCAATTTAATGAAGTTATTCATGAAATATGTTTTTACCTCTATATAAAGTACAGCAATAAGTTATCCTTATTGGTTGAATTCTGTTAATTGAAGTAGTTGCACTTTGCTTTTGTGAGCATTCTTATTTTGTCATTACTTCTTAGCCCATATACCTTAATTAACAAATTTAAGTTGTCTCTGTTAAATTTTACCATCTTACTCTATGGAAAAATCGAATTATATGCAACTTTGCCAATATTCTGAGAAAAATTCTATCTGTTTAATAAAAGTTTTATCAAAATTGGTGTAGTGCTTTCGAACATTATGCTTGAGAAATGAAACATAATTTATATGAACACATTTGGATAATTGTAAAAATCCAGTTAAATGTTTTGTCCTTAATTACTCTTCTGATATTAAAGGATTCCAAGAGTTTGAGGGTAAGTTTTTGTACACTTAAGTAATTTCTTTACATATATGTATATTGAGCAAGTTTTTGTTACCAATTGTGTAATACTCTTTTGAGATAATTATATGATGCTGTTTCATTATTGATATTAGCTAACATCACACTGGTCTGTTGAAAACATTAGGTACTTCAAAATCGACACTTTGCCTGAACCACAAAATAAAACCCATGAAATAATTTTTAAATAGATAATTCATGATTTTTTAAATTAATTTAGGGTGTTACATCCACGAAGAACATGTCATTATGTCAAACCATCAAAGTAAAAATGCTTTACTAAATTTAGACCCTAATAAAGCGCTTATGATTGTGAAAGTTACCACTGGTTCGGAAGACAATCCAGTCAAGTCAGCAAGAAACTTGATTGGGTTTATTTTTTGAAAAAATATATATATTTAAAATATACAAATTGGTCCACTCTATATTAGCTTTTTGACACCAAACCGGCTTGACATGGAGCTTAAATTTAGTCTGGCAAATCAGTAATATGTTTTGAACCTTAACCTGAATGTCCTAATTGTATCATCTCTATGTTAAATTGGTGGCTGAATGAAGCTGAAAAAATGAAGCTGCTTAGTAAATGATGACACTGTATATTATTTCCATGTAATTTATGCAATATCTTTATAAATTACTAGCCGACCCGTGCCCACTTCGTTGGGTGGTAATAGGCATTATCAAGCTACAACTTTTCTCTAGAAGTCAATAATATATATCTCATAATAAAGGCAGCGTTCGTAAGAAACATTTTCGTTCGACCATTTTTCTCTGACTCCCCAGATATTACACCCTACAACCTCACAAACTTTACGTCTTTATAATATTAGTATAGATTATAGATAATATAATTAGTTAATAGCTTCTGTCCGCGACTTCGCACGCGTGGAATAGTTACTTTGGGCTAAGACGCAGCGGAAGCTCTCAAAAGGAAAAAAAGCCCCGATTTTAAAACATTTTTCATTGTAGCTCCGCTCATATTGCCCTTAGCGTGATGATATATAGCCTATGACACTCACAAATAACGTGGCTTTATATTGGTAAAAGAAATTGGTTTAGTAGTTCCTGAGATTACCCCCTACAACGTCACAAACTCACAAACTTTACCTCTTTATAATATTAGTATATAGATTATATCCCTTCCCGCGACTTCGTCCGCGTAGTAATAGTTCTATGGGCTAATACTGACACACAGCAGAAGCTCTAAAAAAAAAACATCTTGATTTTGTAACATTTTTCATCTGTGCTCCGCTCCTACTGGTCTTAGCGTGATGGTATATAGCCTATAACCATTCTCGATGAATGAGCTATATAACACTGAAAGAATTATTCAAATCGGACCAGTAGTTCCTGAGACTACCCCTTACAACGCCACAACATCACAAACTCACAAACCCACAAACTCACAACGTCACAAACTTTACCTTTTTTTTTTTTTTTTTTTTTTTTTTTCTTCGAACTGACTACGCTATTGACCAAGCAAGGTCTTAACAGCTTCACCGGACTACTAAGGCGAGCGCTTAAGGCACTCAGCCGATTTTATTTTGACAACTAGCTCAAGGGTGCGCGGCACACCTCGGCTTGGGCTGTTGCCTGATACATGCAGTTCGCGACCTATGTGAGCTAACCTAAGTTAAGCTAACTATTCATACATATATGAGTTGTTGAAACATATATGTGTACCAAGCATACATACCTCAACAACTCTTATATATATTTCGTATCGGGTAATTTTCTAAACTATTTCAGTTTGATAAGGGAAAAAAGATAAGACCCTTCCACTTGCATGTGTAAGCGTGTATGCGTGCACGTGTGTGGAGGTGATATGTGTAATGTTGTCGCAGTGATGTAAGATTTTGTGTCACTGTATCGCGCGGGCAGCGTACTCAAGGGCTCCACGCCGAGGGAACGGACCTAGGCTTGAGCAGCTGCCGAGGGGGGCCTAGTCTGGTGTGCGGGAGCGAAATTTATCCCTAGACCACGGCGGCGTGATCTGTGGTTACGCGGGCGTGGGCGTGAGCACGCTCTGTTTGGAGAGACAGGCTGGTACTGATCGTTCACTGCCGTTATTTCATCGGGAGGGTCGGTAAAAATATGTCGCGGTCGTCTTTTACAACGCGCAGCGTTTGGTACGGGTTTGTATTTTGCGGCGGATACCACTAACGGACTGGGATGATTCGCGGCTTTTTCAAAATAACTAATCGTAAGTGATTTTACGTACGCCCAGATAGAAGGTATCTCTAGGTCCCTATGTAGATCAACTCTCCGGATGTACCACGGGGCACTGGTCACTTTACGTAAAACGCGGTTTTGAAGAACCTGCAACTTATGAAAATTATCTTTTGACATATGCGCAAAAACGGGACTGCTATATGTCATCACGGGACGGATACACGTCTTATACAAAGTGAGCTTGTGTCTGAGGGACATCTTACTCCTATAACAAAGCAACGGATGGAGGCGCCCCAAGACCATAGCGGCTTTGTTTCGCACTCTATCTATATGTGACTCGAAATTTAAATGTTTATCTAATGTGACACCGAGATATTTGACCTCGTCGGCCCAAGGTATATCGGTTCCGTATAGCCTGATGGGCTCGAGGTTATTACTACGTCGTAAAGGATCGAAGAGTATCGCGGCACTCTTATCAGGATTAACTTCTATGCGCCATCGACGAAACCATTTACCGAGTGTGAAAACGGCCTTTTCGATGCGCTTCCTAAGAAAGTCCGACCGCAAGCTGGAAGTGTAAATAACGGTATCGTCAGCATAGCAACCTACTTCGACCCGCTTAGACCGAGGTAGGTCACTGATGAACAGATTGAAGAGCGAGGGCGCGAGTATGGAGCCCTGTGGCACACCTGAGCGTATCGGGTGGGGCAGGGATAGTTCCCCATCCACTCTAAAGCGGAAAGTCCTATCAGTGAGATAATCGTGGATAATATGAATTAACTTATCGGGTACGTGAGATTTGCATAATTTATGGATGAGCCCTCCATGCCAGACCTTATCGAAGGCTTTGGCGACATCGAAGAAGACTGCAATTGTGCGTTTCGGTTTACGTTTCGGGTCGGCATTAAAATTAGAGAAAATGTACTCCGTGAGGCGGTGTACTTGATTCGTGCAAGAGTGTTCGGCGCGAAATCCGAACTGCTCAGGTGGTATTAATTTTAAATCTGTAATCGAAACCTGGAGACGGTTCAGAAGGAGCCGCTCGTATAATTTACCTAATGTATCTAACAGGCTAATCGGGCGATAGCTATCGGGAAGCGTAGCTTTTTTGCCGGGCTTGTGTATGCCTATCACTACGGCCTTCTTCCAGGCGGCTGGAAAGTGGCCCTGGGACATGGCCGCATTGAAGATGCAGACCAATAGAGCTATGATGTGATCGGGAAGGAGTCTCAGTACCTCGTTCCTGATTCCATCGGGACCTGGGGACTTCCTAAGCTTGAGACGCTGGATGGCGGTCGAAACTTCATCGAAAGTTATTAAGGTTAGGGTATCCACGGGAGGGGACGCTAGTGCATGCTCTACCGACAATTCTATCGACCTAATATGGATAGGGTCAGTGTTATCAGTGTTCGGTGAACACTGTGTTTCTAAACTCGCGGCAAGACATTCCGCTTTATCTATGCTATCGAACGCAGGAGGCAATCCGGGACCTCTATCGAGAGGAGGCATCGGAGTAGTGAGATCCGACTTTAAAGTTCGCGAGAGTTTCCAGTACGACAGGTGGGACGGCCGGAGATCCTCCAGAAGTCTGTCCCACCTGTCGCCCCGAATCTCATAGATACGAGATTTGACTATTTTACGTAACAAGCGTAAACGGTCGCGATTTTCTGCAGACGGGTAAGCGTCGTGAGCTCGAGTCGCGGCGTTCTTTTCCGTAATCAACGCTCTCACGTCGTCAGGGAGTATAAAACGGCGATCATTCGCCGCTTGTACCTCTTTCGAGGTCTTTCTGACGGCAGTCTGGAGATAGTCGACCAGGGAATCGATAGCCGAATCCGCGTCGGCTTTAGACACCAACACGTCTGGAATCCTGTCTAAATTGCTAGACGAAGGATTTTCTTTAAAATAACGAGCGAGTTTTGCGTAATCAGCCACCCTAACCGACGGAGGGGTGAAGTCTGAGTTAAAACCTAACTGTAATACGACCGGGCGATGGTCCGAATCAAGTTCGTGTACGACTTGTATGAGTCGTACCCGAAGCGTGATATTTTTTAACAAAGCTATGTCTAAAACTGACGGACGACAGTTATCCTGATAATGGGTGGGTTCCGGAGGGGCTATGACGTCAAATGCGAGAACCCTACCTAGTTTGTCGAGTATCGTCCCGTTACGAGAGGTTCTCGGACTATTCCAGATAACGTTCCCGCAGTTGAGGTCCCCCGCTATAATAACTGAGTCTCCTAAATTAAGCAACGCTCGCAAATCGGTTTGTAACAACTCTTTATTCGGTGAGAGGTACGCGGACACTAATACAATGGACGGATGACCGGTCATACCTATCGTACACACTGACACTTCCATATTGGTCAAAGCGGGCGGATCTATCGGCATGCAATATAACGAACGCCTATAGTAAATTAAGGTGCCGCCCCCGCGGGCGACACGATCATTTCTAACTATATTATAATTCGCGATTCTAGGATTACGCATTTTAGGTTTTAGAAGCGTCTCCTGGACGAGGAGAACGTCAATCTGTCTATCGCGCAAAAAGGCAGCTACTAAATCGCGCTGTGTCCTAAGAGATCTCGCGTTAAAAAACGAAAGAGATAGACCGCGCGGTTTTATCCTATTCATAGCCGCGAATTTTATTTAAAATCTAAATCTTGTGTGGATCGGGAGAGGCGCTGCAACGTTGCAGCGATGCCTCTGTATTGCGCGAGCACGTCGAGCCGGCCCAAGCCTGTCTCGGCCTTAAGGGCCTCGCGGAATGCAAGAACCTCCTGGAGGTCGTGCTCTTGGAGTAACTGGTAGACCCAGTCCACCGCGGAGAGCTCCGTAGAGTGGGCGGGAGCGGCGCGCGCCGGCCGCGCCTGTGGTGGGCGAGCCTGAGGCTTGGGAGCCTCAGGCTGGGGTCGGGGGGCCCAGGGGCCCAGAGGGGCCCGCCCGGGTTGTGGTGCGCGCGGCACAGAAGGTGGCACACGCGTAGTGGACGCAGGCGCTACCGGGGCACGAGAGGCACCCGGCAGGCTGGGGAAGGCATCCACGGACATGAGAGGTGGAGGCGGAGGGCGGGCGGCGGCCGCAGGTGCCCTGGACGCTTGTCGCGCCTGTCGGGGGCATTGTGTGCGCGGTGCGCGGGGACAGCCGCGATAGTTCGCGGGGTGACCCGCGTTACCGCACAACACGCAACTTGGAGGTTCCGGAGTGCCGGGCGTGCGCCCGCACTCCTTCGTGGAGTGATCGCCCAGGCACTTGACGCACCTAGGGCGGAGGTGACAGTTACGCGCCGAGTGGCCGTAACTTTGGCAGTTATGACACTGCGACGGAGTATTAGTTTTACGCGGGGGCTCAACAGTGATGCCGCTGAGGCCGCAGACGGAGGTGAGGTTAAAAATAGACTTACCCTCTACTGTACGGTCGAGGAGGACCAAGACCATATTATAGGGGGCGCGGGTGCGTGGGTGGTACATCCGGTGTACCTCCCGGACTGGGAAATCACCCTCCTTAAGGGAGGCGGTGACGTCATCAATCGAGATCTCGGCTGGGACACGACGAAGTACTACTCGGAGGAGGCGTTCCTCCTCGAGAGCAAACGTGAAATACGCTAACTTAGATTCCCGAAGGAATCGAGTTAAATTGCGAAAATCTGTACTGGTGGGGACCTTAACCTGAATGCCCGCCGGAGTGTTGAGGGCGGACGTATAATTGATTTTTTGACTATTAAGCCTAGTGGAGATTGACGTCCACTGGGACTTATCCTGTATTGTAACAGGCGGCGGTGGGCGTGGCTTCTTTGCCTGAGGTTCTACGGAACCCTTCACTTCGCTCTGAGGGAGCGAGACAGCGACAGAGTTGGCTCCGCTCGCACGTGGTTTCGCGACTGCCGGTATAGCCGCGTGTTTAAGCACACGAGCGCCATCTGACGATTTTTCGGTACGGACTACCTTATCTTTATGTCCGGAACCCGAGTCGGACCCGGAGTCCGGTGAGCGCGCACCGCGAGTGCGTTTCGAGTGAGTGACGGTCTTGTAACCGTCACTATCGTGCGCAGAGGGCGCAGAGGTCGCGGGTGACGCGGGGATCGCGATCGACGCGGAGATTACGGTCGGCACGGCGGGCGCCGCCTCATCTAGCTCCATCTCGGAGCCGGCCTCCGAGCTGGAGCTTGACGCGGGAGCAGGCGCTCCATCCACCAGATTCAGCGGCGAATCCGGTGAATCCAATGACGACTCCGAGTCGGACTCGAGAGCTGCAAACGCATTCGACGTGGCTACGCGGGGCACATATTGAACGTCCTTCGTGGACGTGAAACAATGTCGCGCAAGAATAGCGTCGACGGCGTTTCCGTCGACGCCAATAGCCAATAAATCGTCACGGAGTCCTGTAAAAACACTATTGTGGGCCATTCTGTAGCCCAAGGGGGACGCGAACTAACCTCCCTGCCTTAAAGGCAGGGGGGCACGCCGAACGAAAAACAACGGGACTATCCCGAGTCCGGATCAAAAGAGCTGTTTAAAACGAAACAAATTAGGAGAAAAATGTAAATAAATACGTGAGCGAGACAGGGAAAAAATAATATAAGACTACATAAATAAACAAAAATGTAAATAGATATATAAAGAAACGAATTGAGAAATACGTAAATAAATAGATAAATAAATAAGTAAGTGAGTAAACAAATAATTATATCAAGAAATAAATAAAGCAATAAATAAATAGAAAGGAAAGGTCTCACTCAGTTCTAAGAAACAGAACGCAGGTGTGTAGCGCAGATGTGCCGAAACGGAACAATGGAAACGAGCACTCACGAAGTAATAACTGACGTCACTAAATCACGAGTATCGAAATCGCAGAGTGCAACGAGCGCGACGTCCGTCTCCCACCGTGGTCGGATCGGAACCGTCACAAACTTTACCTCTTTATAATATTAGTATAGATTAGTATAGATAGCCAATATGATGTAAGCCACATTACAAACTGTAATTTTTTTTACAAAACTTACTTTCTTATGTGAGAGAGTAAAATTCATACTTCCATAATTACAAACTCTCATCATTACATAGTATAAAACAAAGTCTCCTACCACGTCTGTCTGTTCGTGATAAACTCAAAAACTATTGAACAGATTTTCAAGCGGTTTTCACCAGTGGATAAAGTGATTCATGAGGAACGTTTTGGTAAATAATTTGTCTATATTTTTTTAATTACCAGGGCAGAACAATGTCCGCCGTGTCCTCTAGTTTATTATAATCAAATAAATAATATAGGAGAATATTGAATAATTTATCATTCATTTATAATGTGTTTTCCTATGGAATTCATGCACATTCTCTAATTCGTATTTAAATGTAAAATTGTTAACATTATTGTCCGACTGTGAAGGAAAACGTTCTGAGGAAAACTATATGTTTTTGTAGTGACACAGTTATATTGAAATAATATTTTTGTTATTATTAAATAGTGACACATTTTCTAGAAGAAGCTTTTGTCCACTAGTGGGAGTGATACTAAGACATTGATATTGTTTATATTATCACATATATATAAGAATAACTGCCTTTCTGACTGATATATAAAGGAACAACATAACTACTGGGATTAGGAACATGAAAATTTGGATGTAGATTTTAACACGAAGAAACTTTTTTGGGAAATTCAATAAGGTTGTGAACTAATAGTTTCTATGTTTATAGGATCTATAAAATAATATCTGTTAAAAGGCTATATAGAATTCCATATATATAGCAAGTCACCATATAGGGTTGCCAACTATGGAATATAGATTTAGAGGATGTAAACAACTGTAATGTAGGACTTGTAGAATAATTTGCATTACAAAAGTGTTTTTTTTTTCAAGTAAAGCTCCTGAACTGTTGATTTAACTTTATCTCATGGGGAACTTCACAAACATGTAATTGGCAGATACAGAGTATATCCGGATTCAGGGCTAGTATTTGTGAATTACACAACTAATTGTCCTGTGTTGGCATTTGAACATCTAATGCTTAATATCAATAGCTTAGTTAGGTTTATAACACTGCACCATTCTGTTTCTAACTAATATTATTAATGTGAATATGAGTTCGTTTGTTATGTATACACTCAGTAACAAAACCGGTCTTCATGAACGCATTGCATATATGCTGACAGGGATAAGGGAAATATATGGGTCAGTTTTTATTGAAAAGAAAGTACTTTTCCTCAAGCATAAATTGAATGTACATTTCTCTAGTTTGTCTGTAAAAAAAGAGTCAAGGATCGCTGACAGAAGTGAAAACTTTAATACAATGGAATTTAAATTGTCGTCTTTTTAATTTTTAAATTAAGTATAGTGTGAATTATTTAAATTTTATAATTCTAAATTGAAATTATTATAATTAGTCTTTCTTTGACGTTTATTGGGACTCCGAATAATAATTATATACTATTTGTACAGTTCATTTCATTTTATTAAACATATAATTGGTTGCACAATCTCAATACAAAATATCAATATTACATGTACATAGGCTATTGATTTACAAAAACACGTCATTGATATATTTATATGGCAATGACAGAGGCTCTTAAACAACTCTTCGCTAGTATGACGCAAGTCGCGTTGGCGCAATACGGTCGGTCACGCTTACTAGTATGTCATGACGCGAAATTATGAATATATCTCCTGCTAAATAAATACGGCTCAACGCGTCAAAAGAAGTATTCACTTCAAAAAGTATATTTTAAATTAAAAGTACTCAACGTAATTGTTTGTTAGTAACTTGGAGTAAATCATTCCTCCTACAGTTTTTGGGATGCTCCATATCTAGGATCACCCAAACAAGACGTTCCGGTTTCCGCTAAAAAGTTGACAACACCAGCCACCAACTTATAAATGTAAAAAAAAATTATACGCATATTTTCGCAAAAACAAACCTGATATACCTTGGCTTTGGCTGATAAGAACCAATTATTCCAGATAGTGAAATTTGTAATACACATTTGCAGAGATTAGATAATATATATATTTTTATCAAAGTTCGACATGGCGTGACGTCACGGCGAGGTTCCGTGGTTATCAGTACATATCTAAGTGCAGACCGAATCAATCTAAATGTAGAAGCTAATACATAAAAAGAAAGATTGAACAAAAAATAAAATTGACTTTTAAAAAAATGTACCAAAAGGTATTGGACTTCATATTTAGCTGCATAGTCTTAGATTGACATAAACCTACCAATATCCTAATTCCTATTCGATTTTAAGGAGGATTCTGGTCGTTGCTCAAAGTCGTGGTGGTCTAGTAGTGTGACCGGTGGAATATCATTCCGATGTCCACAGGTTCGAATTCCTGTATGTATGTACTAATGAATTTTTCGTCATTTGCGTACATTTACTAATCCAAATTAGTAACACTATCGCCGGACGTTGAAGCAAAACGTCGCGAGGAAACCTGTACCTGAGTAATGGTATTTTAGTACTACTGTATCTGGGAAGATATAGAACTATGGATTTCTTAGCGTTTGAAATCGCCAATACGTTGTGGGCTGGCGTGGTGATTATACCCATATCTTCGGGAAGAGGCCTGTGGCTCTGCAGTGGCTCTTTTACAGGCTGATGATGATGATCAAATTAAATCGGAACCCTTGAAAATATCTCTGTTACAATAAAAAAAAAATCAAATCTTATTAATTACGAAGTTTTGACGTAATAAAAAAAAAGATATAAAACATTTTCATTGATAGGTACGTGCCACCGAGTTCCATTCCCGAACGATTCGTCACAAATTGAAATTCCATCAGAGTCATCTTGATTGCTGGATGTCGCCCACTGTGCGCTTTTCGCAAACGTTTTTTCCACGTACGTAGATTTTTAATAAACTCCCAGTCGTTTCCGGAACAATATAACCTACAAACCTTCAAGGAACGAGCCAACTAGTTCTTCAATGTGCGGCAACGCATCAGTGATGCCCCTCGTGTAGCAGGTGTCGATGGGCGACGGTGATCACTTACCATTAGGTGACCCGTTGGTTTGTTTGCCTCCATGTGCATAAAAAACTACGGAATTTTTTCAACCTTTGCTTTTGAAATCGTTTTTTTTTTAATTACATTTTGGGCACCTAATCTTCCAGTTTATTACTGCCATTGTCGAGTAAATGGTATTACAAATTTGTTTGACTTTGTTTAATAATATATAGTGAAATATAGAAACAAATACATGACATTCCAAGATCCCGCCAGAAACTCCAACTTGATATTATGTTATTAGGTTTTAGCGCCTGATTACGATCTCGCCTGATATTATTTGTTCAAGATCATGCGTTTTAATAACTAATCTAACTAACTAATGAACCAAAATTGAATTTTTGAGTTATTTCTTTTTTTTTTATTAAAGGTGCGAAATATATGATCTGTGTACACTGTACGTATATATAACTGTGTAAGTCGAATGTTATGACATGCTTGTAGATGTATTTATTACACTACTTCCTGTCTTTATAGAAGCGACAGTAAAGGCGATGTTACACCATTGTTGTCATACGATGCAGGACGTTATGAGCTCTTTTAATCTATACTACCTGTGTACACGGCTCCGCGCGAATTCTTTAGGTGTTTTAAAAACGGTTGAGCTACAGTCAGATGTATATTCTTAAGACATAGACTCTAAATATATTCACCGCGCTTAAAGAACTACTCTACGCATTTCCATAGTGGTCGGTGTTATGGTAAAAAACGCCGTCACGTGGTATGTTGTGGTAAAATAGATAGCATAAAAAACTTTAAGCAAAAAATTGAATTATTCCATATGTAGATAGATGCTTCACAAGTCGAACGCTTAGGCCGATCGCGCCTCTCTGTCGCTTGTTCCGCGCTCTCGCTTGCACGCTCGGCTCAGGAGGAACGTGACAATGAATCATGCGCGTGCAGCCGGCGTTCTTCGATTTATAACACGTTATCACGTCAAAGAGTCGAGGGAAAATTCAAATCAATGGAATTTAAACTGTTTTCTTTTGAATTTTTTAATTATAATTATTTAAATTTCATAATTTGTATATTGAAATTATTATCATTAGCCTCTCGAAAGCTAGCTATAAGTATGGCACATTTTCAGATTCACAATGATTACTGTACGAATAATGATAAAGACAGAATATAATAAGCACCCAACATATAAATAATGAGATTTTATGTGTGTTTCCATACTCTTGTATTCCTATGCTTAATCTTTGTATGTAAAAAAGAATTGTGAATAAAAGTTATAATACGGCAGTATGATTCTTTTCAATATTCTTCTATGAATATTGAACTTCTATGAATATGAACCTTAGATGTCAGATGCCCGGAATACCGCTTGAACGCCTGGCAATCATAGGCTTGTAATTGTTGGCAAAATTCCAGATTCTCTTGTAATATGGTAGGTCCCTTCTATTCGTGTCTCTAAGTTATTTTGTTATTCATAACGTCATCTGAAATAAAATAAAACTGCCACCATCTTACATAATTTATTCACAGCTGAAATAAAATAAAATTGCCACCATCTTACATAATTTATTCACAGCTGAAATAAAATAAAATTGCCACCATCTTACATAATTTTGAGGTACCAGTATCATCTATTAACAACAATGCAAGTACTACCAAAATTAACGAGATGGTGCTATATAACATAGGTTCTAATAATTTGTTATAACTTTTTTTTTTGGTAAAATTGTGTTATGTTTTTGGAAAACACCTATATAGAAAAACTTACAAGCAAATTATCTATTCTTATTATTTATCTATATATTCTTTATATTATCTATATATTAAATTTGGTCCAAATCGCTAGAACCGTATTAGAGGTATGCGAAATAAATTTATATATATACAAGAATTGCTCGTTTGTATGTATTTATAATGTGCAGATAAAACAAGTGGGCCTCCTGAAACTAGTAAATGATGAAATCGAACAGTTCAAACGAAATTCTCTTTTATCTACAAAACAGTAAAGTGTAAACTGCCATTGATATAACACACTGTTATTGTTTATGGTAACTCGAAGTGCTCGGGACACTCGTTCCGCGACTATTCGCGATGCAAATTGTGAACGGAGGGGAGTTCTAAAAATAACCTTTAATTTGCTTTCTACGATACTGATGAACTCTATTTAACACTTATGTATTGAAAAATAAGTAAAATAACCGTCTTTACTGGTGCGTATGCGTTTCTATATGTTACATTACGATCAACGCCGCGATCAATGAAATGTTATTCTCTTTGTCCCTATTAACTATGGAGTGTAAAGGTAAGGGAATCAACTCTGTGAATGGAAAATTGCCCATTAAAATGAGTTAAATTAGTGTGGCGCTACAGTAGCAACAGGGTTCATTATTTTTCAATTATTTCAACAAGTTTTATAAAGGTAAACACTGAAAAATCACTAAACGTATTATTTAAAGTTCACTAAAATTCTATAAACTCCACGTTTCCTTACAGTAGTTATTTTAGGTTATATTTACAAGATTATGTCCGACTATCCATAATCATTGTCTATGCTAGCGCCATTTTGGAGGGTCTTGGAACTATTATTTAGTGTTTAGAGCTGGCCACTTTTTCGACATGTCCACCTTATGATATAGTTCTCCTTACCTCTACCCTGTATACTTTTTACATTATTTGGATTCGTGTTTTCTCATATATCTGTCTCAACATCAAATAATCGCTTGTGCGTATATGATAGAGGGAGTGTTTCTCTGTGTGACGTCATTGCTAACGCCGCGCCGCGATATAGATATTATTTCGCTGAATCTAATCGTAATCAGCAATGATATATTAACTTTACATATTTAATTTAAATGATGTTTAAAGTATTTATCGTATATGAAAATGCACTTATTAAATCCTTATATATCTATGTTGTCTATTATTTACTAGTGAGCCTCGCTATTGAGTCGATTGGTCGCGGATTCGATTTCTTCATAACACTGAGCTTGATTGATAAACGTAAGTTAATTGATAGAAAATTATTATGAAGATCACTTATCGCGAATATAGCCTAGATTACCTATATAGCCTTCATTTGCGCCTCTATACGGAATTACTTTAAAAAGAAGCTTGATTTTAATGAAATGTTATACACGAGAAGCTTAAACCATTGGTCAATTATATACTGGAATTGTTAAAAATGCTATGAGAGATATAAAAAAAAGCTTTTTACACGATTTTGATGAAATTGATAGCTTATTAATATTTTCAGAATTAGTAAAATATACAAAAGTGCTGATAAAATAAAATAACGAGTGGACAATCATTGTTTTTAAGTGGATAATAATGCGCTCGGAACTGGGAGTTGTTGTTAGTATGTGCATACATTAGTTGCTAGCTTAGATCGAAATGAAACAATCATGTGCGAGTTTGTAAAAAAAAATGATAAAATTCGGAGTATGAGATCATTATTGTTCACAGTATCTGTATAGTGGCGGATCGATCGCCATTTTATTGATTGTCACTGTCCGGTCAATATTATTTCCGAAAAATAATGGAAGGGGTAGATAGAATGGAATTTAGTTTAGAACAAATTTTAGCGTCCGCCATTTTGAAATTACTTGAACGAAGTAACAGTGCAGTGGAATCTTCGATAACGTTACCGCTTCTAAACTAACCGTAGGGCTGTCTCATTTTTTACCCGACAACGCAAAAAGATGGTAATGTTTTTCGAGTGTATGTGTACATGTTTTTTTGGCATGTCCGTCGTCAAGTAGCTTGATGGATTTTAACATATGAGGTGTCCTTAGATTTTTCATAATTCGTTGAAAGAGAAGAGCTATATAATATTGAAGTAGGGCGTTCAATGATAATAAAAGAGGCACTTTGCGGTCGGTTTTTTTATATTAATCTCTGTTAATATTGTGACTTGTTAATGTCGTATTACGTTTTCGTAATTCGGCTTTCAGGATACAGAATTTAATCTCTTAGGATTCTTTTATTATTTCAATTTCATTATTTTACTCAAATTTCGTGCACGGAAAAAATTTAAGCGTTTTAAATTATAGGGTCAGCTAATATTCTGAGGGCAAAATGAGATCTTACCTGACCTAGTTACCAGGTAAACTAGTAGGTTAACCTAATAAAACATATTTAATATTATTACACTAAATCCGAGGTGCACAAACCGCGGCCTGCGGCTCCTGGTCCATGTACGTGCGGCCCGTCGCGTCGGCGTAGTGTAAAATAAAAACACTCGCAATTAATAAAACTAAATTAATAATTTTATAATATACTTTTTACACATTCATTAAGTTGTTTTAATTTATAGCGGCCCGTCTTTAACTTAGAAATCTATCAGAGTGGTTAGTTAGTTCCAAAGAGTTTCCGCATCCCCGCCCTAAATGATACCTTATTAACTATGGCATTTTATGTTATTGACAAATGTCCTTTATTATATGAAAATACCAATTACTTAAATTGAATATTGCTTTCTTGTTGATAATCGTTGTAAATTATATGATCCTCCGTGTATGTAGAAAAGCGACAACCCTGTTCGTATCTCACCTACTAACCTTCAAAAAGTGTACCCATTAAAACAGTACAAAAATATGAATCGGCAAATCGTTCCGAATCGTTCGGTCACGCTCAGTTCGGTTCGGTCTCATTGTCGGTCGGTTCGTGCCCTACTTTATTAAGATTGGTTTCCGACGCGGTCCGCTTGAGGCTATCCTTTTGGGATTGTTCTTGATCATTGGCGCGGTCGACCCGAGACCATCCTTAGGGATTATTCTTTATAATTATTACTCATAATTAGTGCCGATGTGTGGATGAATGGATCCGAAGGTTTCTATAGACGTTAGGAAGGATGATAAAAACGATGCCTTATTATTTCTGCTTACCCTAATATCTTCGCTATTACAGTCATTACGAACCTTCGTCTTCTCCTTTCCACTACAGAACTACACGGGCGGGTACGCGTCTCCACAGATTCACAGTAGCAACCATCCCGGCAAGATCGAAGAAGTTCGAAAACGATTATCTTTGTCGCACTGTGAAGTACAGTGTGTTCCCTTTCTCTTATGACATGGGCTCCTTCAATCAAGGCGTGAAGAGGCACTTTTGCAGGTCGGCATGATAGTGACGATTGCTATTTAACAACGACAGTCACTGTTATTTATGGACTGAACTGTACTTTCCATCAGGTACGGTGCAGTCATTTTGCCGAACCAGTTTAAAAAAAGGAAACCTATAACGTATTGTAAACTGTTAAGTGATGACGGCACAGTACAGACATCTCGTCGATTGACGTATTTTCGAAGATAAAGCTTCCGGTAAAGGAAAATATTGTTATGAAACTATAGTAAGGTGATAGGGATTTTTTTAATAGCTTCCTACCTAGTTCGCACCCTCAAGTTGAATTCCTGTCATCAAACATTTATAGGTTTTGTAGGTGGTAGAGCCACGCTGAAACTATTACTGGTTTCAGCATAAATGGGTCGGCTCGCCCGAGGTAGTACCACCCTCTCACAGAAAACCGACGTGAAGTAACAGTGCTTGCATTGTTGCGTTTCGTTCGGTCAGTGAGAGCGCCGGAGACCCACCTCCCCTCCCCTTCCACTTTCCTCTTCCCTTCCTCCTCCTCCCCCCCCCCCCTCCCTACACAGGCTGGCAACGCACTTGCGACTCCCCTGGTGTTGCAAGTGTCTATGGACGGTGGTGATCACTTACATCAGGTGACCCACCTGTTCGTTTGCCTCCTATGATATAAAAAAAAAAAAGGTGTGTTCCGGTAGCTTCACTTCGGAGCCAGCCCTTCTCTAGGTTTTGTCAGTGTGATGATGTTTTTATAAGATGAACTCCGAAACTAATCAACCGTATTTCATGAAACGTTGACATTTATGTATAACTAGCTCCTGCTCGCGACTTCGTCCGCGTGGAGTAGTTACTTTGAGCTAACGCTAACACCCAGCGGAAGCTCTCAAAAGGAAAAAATCCCGATTTTGAAACATTCTTCATTGGTGCTCCGCGCCTATTTGTCTTAACGCGATGATATATAGCCTATAGCGTTCCTCGATAAATTAGCTATTTAACACCTAAAACATTTTTAAATCGGACCAGTAGTTCCTGGGAGTGTGTTCAACCAAACAAACAAATAAACAAACTCGTCAGCTTTATAATAGGTATTTACCTATGAAATTGCCGTTTTGCAGTACTGGCCATTTCAAATCAAAATAATTTTTGTTTGGCTAAGAATTCTAATTTCAAATTAATTTTATTTTAAAAACATGTAATTCTTTTTCCGAAAGTAGTCATTTGTTTATTGATTAGTGTTACATTTTCATCGTATTTCAATCTTTTTTGTCATCATGGATACGTTAAAAATTCGAGTAATTATGGAATATAAGTACCGTCGTGGCAGCAACGCGGCACAAGCGGCACGCAACATCAACGACGTTTACGGAGCTAACACTACAAACCAACGCACCACCTGTTATTGGTTTGTTCGCTTCCGTTCTGGGAATTTCGACCTGAAAAATGAATCTCGCGGTCGTCCGAAGACTTTGGTCGACAATGACGAATTAAAGGCGATTGTGGAAGCTGATGATACACAATCTACGGCTGAATTAGCAGCAGCTTTCGACGTTAGCGTCAAAACAATATTGGTCCTTTTGCGTCAAATTGGCAAGGTAAAAAAGTTTGACAAATGGATGCCCCACGAACTCAATGATAGCCAGCGCGAAGTACGCGTCGAGACGTGCCTTGCACTGCTCAACAGACACACAGATGAAGAAATTTTCAACCGCATTGTTACCTGCGATGAAAAATGGATTCTGTTTGATAACCGCAAGCGCTCAGCAAGTTGGTTGGAACCTAGTTCAGCACCTAAACAATGCCCGAAACGAAAACTTACTCCTAGAAAAGTGTTGGTCACTGTTTGGTGGTCTAGTGCCGGTGTGATTCATCACAGCTTCTTACCAAACGGGGTGAGCATTACTGCAGATGTGTACTGTGAAGAACTGAACACAATGATGGACAAGCTGGCACATCTCCAACCAGTATTGGTCAGTTTCTCGTCTCCGCTGCTCCTGCACGACAGCGCGCGACCTCATAGTGCACCGCAGACGGTCTCCAAGTTGCAAGAACTGGGGTTGGAAGTTCTCCGTCATCCGCCCTACTCACCAGACCTTGCGCCTACAGACTACTACTTTTTCCAGAATTTGGATAACTCATTGGCGGGAAAAAATTCAATACCCGAGAGGCAGTACAAAATGCCTTAGAAAAATTTGTTGCCTCCCGTCCAGCTGATTTCTTTAAGAAGGGCATCAATAAACTGCCACTGCGTTCGCAAAGATGCATTGATTGCATGGGTGATTACTGCGATTAATACAAATAAAAAATACATGAAAAAAATTCGTTTAAATTTTTTCATATAAAACGGCAATTTCATAGGTAAAGACCTAATATACTAGTATAGATTTGGTCTAATTTGAGAGATAGGATAATTTACATTTCGATTAATGGCCTCAATATTTTTTAATTACAAACTAAATTACTTGATAATTTTAAAGTTGATAATTGTAAGTTTCATCAGTCTCGAACAGATGGCGCTTTAAATCAGTTTGTTGACAGAAAACTGTATGACCGACTGTTATACATATCTCATAGATGGCTTCACGTTTTAATTTTGAATTTCTTATTCAACTCCAGTTTATTTTATGGTGCGCGTGTTTTGATATTCTATTTATTACGTGACTTCGCTCTTTCTGTATCAAGTTTTAGGCAGACTCATTACTCCATAATACCAGCTGCTTTATCATAATTTTAATTCAACATGTAATAGCTAAGCCACAGCAACGCGTGGCCGGGTCCAGCTGGTGGACTATAAGACACAGAAGTAATTTTTCAATTCTAACTGGTAGTTCCAGAAAGTTAACGCTCTCAAACACAATACAGACAGTCGTCCGAGTTGTATAATGTAATATTAGCGTATATATTACTATAAATCAGAGTGCAGGTGTACATTTGTTTCAAGTTCGTTACCTTGATCGATTGTATTACACACGTTTGCGGTTACCGCGCGAGAATGGAGACGTCATCTCACCTACTATAGGCATGTTAATCAATTTGTTCTAAATCTAGGGGTAATTTGTCACACAGCAAATGAAAGTCGTTTTTACAAGTAAACATCTCTGCCTGCATTACTAAGACATTTCTGTACTTCTATGTCTTTTACTCTAGGGTAGAATTTTGATGGTACGAGCAGTAACGCACATTTAGGTCCGCACCTTCGAACTTTAGCCTTTGGGATTTTTTATGTAATATAGTGTCGGTATAAAGGCGGGGGTGCTCAAACGGTCAATCGCGAGTGCTTTTTGAGTCGATCTCGAGAAAATGTTGGCGATATAAGTTACAACTATTCACATATTTTGTTTTAGTAGGTATGTGACTTAAACAAAATGTAATGAATAAACATTTATTTGATCCACAATTTGGTCAGAACAACCCCCTCATCATTTTGTTTTATCGTTTTTAACAGGAGTTACCCACACCTACCTAAATAACAGTCCTGCATCACACATGCTTGTAGTTTTTCAGAATCGATCGATCGTGTTCTAACAATATTGAGGTGTATTGCCAACAGTTCAAGTTTAAGCACCCTCGGTCTGAAGAACAGACACTCGCTTGAGCCTGGATTTTTCTGGAACCATCTTGAAAAAGATTACAGATTTGGTCATTCCTTATATCCTATCCTTGATAGTCTGGTCGTGAGTCAGTACGGATTTTGTAACAACGCGAGATCAAGTAAAAATGGTTTTATGATTATTCCCGTGGTAGAACAAGGCAGTTTTCCTCATCTCGTTTGCGATTAGACATGAGCCAGCCGTGATGCTCACCATAGTTTCACGTTTAGGCTTATGTCGCTTTTCAGGGTCAAGCAGTTTATTACCCAGTAAAATCAAACGGGGTGACCGTGTCTGTGTACCCGATTGAATTGCCACCGTGCACTTGGTGTCAGACCCGTCAGTCACAGTGAGACTCTTTGAGTTTGTAGCGTTTCAAGACCCGTCAGTAAATATCCAGCGGCTTTTTGAAGTGATAACTTCTTTAGGCTCGTTGAGCGGTATTTCTCTGGCAGGAGATAAATTTATAATTTCCCGACATGACATGTTAGTAAGCGTGAGTGACTGTATTGCGCTTGCGCAGCTTGCGACAGGCAAGCGACGCGTACGTATAGTATACGTGTAATGTATACGTGTAATATTGATATTTTGTACTGAGTTTGTGCAGCACATCATACGTTTGATGAATTAATAAACTATATATAAAGTAAATTTTCAAAAAAAAGTATTAACCGACTTCAATATCAATCAAAAACCCATAAGGCACTAAAAAGCGGAAAATAAATAGTTTATCAAATTAACCAAATCAAATAAAACATATGAATATGTGTGCTACCTAGAGATGTATTGGAAATCGGTGCCAACCGAAATTTCAAATTTGTTCCAGGTAGAAATGTATTACAGAGACGCGAGAGTGGACTTAAACTTTGTACCTATGTAGATGATATGATTTTCGGTTCGCACCGATTTCCAATACATCTCTAGGTAGCACACATATTCATATGTTTTATTTAATTTGGTTAATTTGATAAACTATTTATTTTCCGCTTTTTAGTGCCTTATGGGTTTTTGATTGATATTGAAGTCGGTTAATACTTTTTTTTGAAAATTTACTTTTACTTAACATCAGATGACATTCAGGTTACACACCAACATAACACAAGTCACGGGTCAGCATGACGCTTTTAAAATAAATCTCTTAAGCAATGCGTTGTTCCATATTCATGAAATTTACACAATGTGAAACCGTGTGTCGCATGCGGAGGTCTCTTGGAAACGCTTTAGGGGTCGGAGAATAGTTTATACGAAATGAGTGTTATATATATAAATAGCCTTCCTCGATAAATGAGCTATCTAACAATGAAATATTTTTTTAAATCTTACCGGTAGTTACTGAGATTAACGCGTTCAACCAAACAAACAAACAAACACTCCAGCTTTATACTAATAAGTACAGATTAATGATCTTTTATTATTTGACTTTATATTTTGTAATATTGGCGGTGTTTTACGTAATAGTCTGGTTTTTGTGCACAAGTGAAGTGGATAGGAAATAAAAACATGGAGCACGTATTCCGACTTGCCACAGAAACTCCCTGGAAAGTTCTAACAAGACGACCATCATCTTGTTAATTCATTGAAATGATCGCAATATACTTGTAATATCATCATTACCTACTCGACAATGGCAGTACTAATCTAATAGAAGATTGGCTGCCAAAAAAAATCTGGTACATGCTGACATCATGATGTAAATTAGTTTTATTATAATTTGTATACCAATAACACTCAAACGGTAGGATGGATTTGCTGACAAGTGGTAGGACGTGGTAAACGCGTTTCACTGTAAAATCCGACATAGAGGCAAGATCCGGTCTATCGCGTTCTGGAATCAAATGATGTATTTCGAGCAACTAAGAGCGTAGTGGCAGAGATCTGTATTTGGCGGGTAGCTACAACTATACACAGTCGTAAACATGTCACAGTGAGTTCTTTTTGGTTTGTTATTTTTAGATGTTAGATTTAATATGGACAAAATAAAATGGTAACATTTGTTATTATAAACAGAACCATCCGTCACCATCTGTCAGTGCTGATGCAAAGTAGATGGAAATGTTTTCGTTTGTTTTGTTGGTTCAACGAGAAACAAGTCGAGCGGGTGCAGTCGCCGCAGCGCACAGGCTTTGCCCTTCGGTACTAATAGGGTTGCCAATATTTTTCATCTGATTTTAATATTGGACTATAAAAATATAGAATACATTAAACGTATAGGTACTTTATGTAGAAATAAGTGGTTATCAGAGCACAATTTCACACACACTTTCCTAATTCCAAACTAAACTGCTTTGTTTTGGTTAATAAATCGCTGTTAAACACACATATAGATAATTTAGTCTGTATTCAAATGTCACCGCCGCGCCGCGTTTTCGCGATCGATCGCGCTATTCCTAGTTTGAGTAACAGGGTTGACTAATACTGTGTCACTGTGACTTGTTTGTTATTTATTAATTTTTATAAAATTGGTATTTTTTGGCATTTCATACATCTTTTAATAATTAAGTCTACAGACATAATTGAAATATAGTAGTTTTTCGTATTTACATGTTGCGTCAAAACTATAGCAGATGGAACAAAACAACCGGATGTATATTAAATTTAAAAAATAATCTAATTTAATCTTTTTTATATATACTAGTGGGCGCCCAGTGGTCGACATTCGACCATAGTTCATTGAATTTTTAAAGTTTGAACTTTATTAGGGTTCTTTTATCAAAGGGTATTATATTATTATAACCTCTATAATCAAAGGCTTTCATCATGCCTACTCAGTTATTTGCCACTTTTTTTCAATTATATAAACATAAAAAAAATCGATGTCTAAAAGAAAATTGAAATTAATCATAAATTTGAAACAAAAAACAGGCGGTTACATAAGGTGGTAAGGCTCTTAAATACTAAGTAAACATAACGTTACGAAATTAAAAAAAAATTATCGGGGCCCCTCATGACACAATTTTTAATTATTTTTACACGCCATCATGGGCGCGTGGTATTTCTGGGTGATATTGAATTAAATATAGTCTATACATTATGAGGAATAGTGATATACCCAGTATCATCACTTGGAAAAGTAATGGATACACAATAGAATCAAATTATGAATCCAATACAAAGATGTTTATAATACTACCATTAACTTTTGAAAATGAATTCATTTTTGTTCATAATTCATCATCAACTGTACTAAATATAATTGCTACATCAAGTTGAACTGCATCATTGTAACGTCAGTCATGTTAAAAATATTTAAAAGGTAATTGGTACGTAAGAAGGTTGAAGGATGTTCGAAACGTCTTTTTCATTTACATTATAATATCATTGTTGAATGTGGAATAAAAAAGGGTAATTGGAACGTAAGATTTAAAAAATATACATACAGTCGAGCATAGCAACCTCCTTCGCAACCTTTTTTGAAGTTTGGCAGTATGGATTAATTCCTTCGCCTGTCCTATTGGACGAATATTATTACTACTTTTTTGAAGTCCGTTATTGACGGACGTCAAAATGTCTTTTTTATTTACATGTGTGTATATGTTGTGTAAAATTGGAGCAGTAGTGTGAGTAATGCATATTTTAATTAATTTAATGTACTTATAATGCATTTTATATAAAATAAATAGCTTTCTGCACTTCTCCTCCATATAAACTTTAAGTATGCCAAATTTCACGGTCATCCGTTCGCGCATTTCTTTCAAAAAGGGATACAAAGATTGGGCTTGGCGTATTAATATATAGATTATATACAATTAAAGTACGATTGACAACCCTATGAATATTGTAAGGATTGTGTAAACATGTCTACACACTGTGTTATAAACAAATAGTACAGATGTGTACAGAATATTACATAGAGAATTATGAAAGCGATACTGCAAAATTGGTCGGTCTGCTGCGACGGCTTTTAATTATACTAATATATGGACTGTAAATAGAGTAACTGACTAAAAAGTCATTAACAGTTGCTGCACGTTAGTCAATTAGTCTTTTCACCCTCGATATATATCTCAGAATGTCAAGCTAATGCTACCTATAGCGACAGTTTTAGTTACTGTCAATATATATCCACCCGCTTTGATGACTTGTATTGTTAAATCTGTAATTCTGTTTGTATATGCCTGTTTTTTTTTTCAAATTCTGTGGTCCACATATATACATACTTATAATGAAAATACAGTGCTTTTGTGGCTCAATCAGGTCCAAACTACGGAACTGATCATTCGATGCGAAATCTTTTCTAGATGGTTTTAGGTTATTTTTTTTACACTCTATTGACATTTTACTATTTTTTTTTAAATATGCACATCGTATCGATCTGGTATCGGCTAGTCGTTAAATAACATAAAAAAGGTTAACTGATTTACGAATGTGAGGTTTAAAAAAAATTAATGTCTGTTAGTATATCTAGATTTATCTCAAAAACGTTATGACCTTTCAAATAACATGAGAATTGTTCTGTCAAACCGCCCGCGCCATCTTGTTTCGCGTCTCGCAAGCAACTTCAGTAAGAAATGCACGTCCAGAAAACAATAACATGTACGAATTATGGTGTGTGACACATGATCGGTGGTAAATTTATAAAATACAAAAACTTATATTCTATTACAACTTTTCCAAGATAGACTTTTAGTGCGATTGCCGAGTCAATCTATTTCATTTAAAACATAAAAGATTTTTTTTAATATTCATATGGTCACTGTAAGATGTTGTTAGGTTAGCTAATTATGCAATAACTTAAGACAGAAGGTCCCGTAAGTAGAGACTTAATAAAGTAACCGACTTGGTATTACATGGATCTTTTTATCTTTATCTTTCTTAATTTATCTTTTTTAATGAACTTTTTACGGTGGTAGAACGGAGTCGCGAGACTTGGTTTTTTTTTACAAGTTTTGTTTTTGATGGCTTTACTTATTCGAAGACACCTGCAACAATTATTTTAACAAAAATCTAATAAGTACAGACAAGTAAGATTTACATTCTTGTTATATGTATAGATTAATAAGACGATAACGAACTCTGAATATAGAAACGTTGACATAGTTTCTTTGGCATAGTAGAACCGTGATTTACACACTCCTCGTATTACGCGACTTTTATGTAAATATATGCGATCGGTTACAAAACTTGTATCTGCCGTCCCACAGTCCGCTGTACACGACGCAACCGACATGCTTAAACCGACTTGCTAATTACTACATCGTCTTATTGAATTGAAACTTCTTTTCGGACGGTGTGAATCGGATTTTATGAAACGAAAATGTATAACGAAAAAGAAATAGCTATATATATAGCTTTTAGGTTGTGAGAGAATGTGATAGTATATCTCCTATACATATAATAAGAATGTAAATCTAACGTGCCTGTCATTTTTAGATTTTCGTGAAAAAAATTGTTGCAGGTGTCTAGGAATAAGTAATAACATTTCAAATACATTTCAATCATTTTTAGAAATATCTATCTATCTATAAAACTGTCTATCTGTCTGTTTGTATGAACACACAGCACTGCTAAAGTACTGTGTTTACAATAAAACCTCACCAAGAAAATCCTACAGCATATTCTCGAGAATAACGTGGTCTTTGTTTCATTAAAATCGGTCCACTCTATCAAAAGTTATTGTAATTTGAATGACGGCTCGAGTTATGTACGAGATAAAAGTAGAGAAGTAAATGGACTTAATACATTCAGATGATTCTATTAATCACTTTTTTTTACATACGGTTCCATGCGGACGAAGTTGCGGCCACAGCTAGTACTTAATATACTCGAAATATTAAAAAAGAGGAGAAACGTTAAAATCTATAGCATATTATTTGCTACTAGCTTTTGCCCGCGACTTCGCCCGCGTGATATAGTTACTTTGGCCTAAAGGTAAAAAAAAAAAAACGATTTTAAAACACTATTGTGGTGATTTGCTCCTATTGGTCTTATCGTGATGATATATAGTCTATAGCGTTCCTTGATAAATGAGTTATCTAACACTGAAAGAATGTTTTAAATCGGACCAGTGGTTGCTTAGATTAGCGCGTTCAAGTGAACTGTTCATCTTTATGATATTAGTATAGATTTTGTTATTGAGTCTTCTACTGTGGTATGATTAGAATGCTTGAATTGTATGTTACTCCTCAACTTATTTATTTTTTTATTCGATTTTCCTTTAAACTTCATATTTTAAGTTTAATATAGTTAAAGTCCACTTCTGCCGGCATTCCTTATGACCGCCTCGACTTTTTTTTGAATTGAATTCCTAATCGGAGCAAATTTTGTCGGTAGTAAGCGACTTCGCAAGATGTAAAGGGAATAAAGTATAGTTATCTAGCGTCGTACTTCCTGATCTCTTAGAAGCAGTGAGTTGAGTTTCATCACAAGATGGTACCGGCCTCGCTTCTTCCGGTCATTATTTTTGATCTCTCAGCCATAAGATTCACATGTTAGCGACCAACGAAGCGTATCTTTACATACGTTTCTTCATCACGCTCGGGCTTCGTCGGGATCGGCAGAGCTATACCGTAGAACTGACAGTAATATATACATAGCTGTGACGTCATAAGTTATCTCATCGTGGTGCTCTTAATTTCGTCCGAAGACCATGCTCAGGATCTTGAAGAAATAGGGTTGTAAAAAGTTTGTAGTGTGGTGAAAGAATTGCAAAGAGACCTCATTACCGAAGTTCAACCCTCATTAACGCCTGACTATAAGGTCAACAATAACCTAACGTTGAGTTTTGGTGAGGTCTTAGTCTGTGATGTAGTGGATTTTGTATTATACTCATAATCTAGTATTTGATTGAAGAAGCCGTTACTTTGCGGAAACCCATCATTAAATATTATAATGTTAGTGCAACGACGTGGTAGCGGCCAATCTATTCCAGACGGAAGTGCAAAGTATCATCATTATAAAACGTTATAATATATCATAATCTTGTATTTTTTGACTTTATATTTCGTAATATTGGTGGCGTTTTACGTAATATAATTCCGTTATTGTGCATATTTATATTATATTAATTCATGATATCGGAAAATAATACCACGAAGCATGTATTACGAAATGCTACAAAAGCTCCATGGAAAATTCTAGCAAAGGGCCGCCATCTTGTTAGCAACGTTGAAATTATCATAAGGCACTTGTAGTATACCTACTCGATAATAGCAGTAATAATATAGGAAATTGTTTGTCAAAATAAATAGATAAACCTCACCTGACAATGTGGCCTTAGTTGACTGACGCTGACTCTCAAATACTATTGCCAAAACAAACCTATAGATTTGCTTCGTTATCGACAGATTAACTTCTACAAATTAACATGGTAGCTAGTTAGCATTAAAAACCATGTAACAATGCTACGGTTCTATCGATGCGGTAAATATTTATTGAAGAGAAAATTTTTTTAGGCGCGTTGGGCGGTGTTTTTTTGGCAGGCGATAAACTTATGATTTCATGTGATGACATGTTCGTAAGCGTGACCGACCGTATTGCGCTTGTGCCAAACTAGCGACGCGTATAGTAGTCTGTGTACATGTAATATTGATATTTTCTATTGAAACTGTGCAGCTCATCATATATTTGACTAGCCTCTGCCCGCGTCTTCGTCCGCGTGGAATAGTTACTTTGGGCTAAGGCTAACACTCAGCGGAAGCTCTCAAGAGGAAAAAGAAGCCCGGTTTTGAATCATTCTTCATTCGTGCTCCGCTCCTATTGGTCGTATATAGCGTGATTATACCTAGTCTTGCCATAAATACTAAAAGAAAGAAAAAAAAAATCTATTGCAAATAACATTTATTACTTATACAGTATGTTAGTTTAATACATAAATATAAAACAATTTAAAAAATAAAAAGCTTATTCGAAGTGGTCTCCATTGGCTAGAATACAGTCCTTTAAACGTTGAGGCCAGTTGTCAATAGAAGCACGCACTCTTTCCATGGGAAAATTCTTCACTGCCAATCGTACGGATTGTTTTAGGGACTCCAAATTATCATGGCGTTTAGAGCAAGCCGTACTCTCCAAAACTGACCATAAATCATAATCCAGCGGATTAAGATCGGGACTAGACGACGGCCAGTCTTCAGCTCTGATGAAGTCCGAAACGTTCGTTTTCAACCAAGACAACGTAGATCGAGTTTTATGACCCGGCGCCGAGTCTTGCTGGAAGGACCATTCTTGGTTATTGAACATGGTATTGTTATGGGGCCTAACTACCTTCTCAAGAATGGTATCTTGATACACTTGTGCCGATGTTTTGATACCTTTCTCACAAAAGTATGGCTCAGTCACTTCTTCATAGCTAATACCCCACCAAACCATCACTGAAGTCGGATAGTGCCCACGTTGCACTCTGTCGTCTAATTGGGAAGCTTCCTTAGAGCTTTGAGCATAAATACGGTCATTTTGTTTGTTAAAATGTTGCTCAATTGTAAAAATGTTCTCATCCGTAAACAAATTTTTTCTGTGAACTCCCTTTGCGTACCGCTTCAGTGGTTGTTTCGATTTTACCACCCTATTCTTTTTTTAAATTATCAGTTAAGAAATGACCAGTACGTCTCTTATAGGCTGCAAGTCCTAAGTCATCTTTTAAAATATGCAACAAAGTTCTAGATGCTATATCTTCATCTCCCGAGATAAAATCTTTTGCTTTCGGACAGGATTTCTTCAAATTCTTTCTCATACTGCTTTGACCAGCTTTTTCGTACGAACACTACGTGGACGGGGAGATCTTTTTCTGTCACAAACAGAGGAGGCCTCATTGTACCCATTGATAGCCCGGTACACAAACATTTTACTAATACCAAGCCTATGGAAAGTTTTAAATATTGCATTTGGCTCCATACCTACTTTGTGTAATGCAATACAGCGATTCGGTTCTCTTTATCACCCCACTCCATTTTAATATCGCAAAATATTGTATAATGTATTGGCGCCAAAATGAGAAAACTCAATGAATAATCATATAACAATGACAGATTCCAAATTGAAATGTAATATTTTGTTTATTTTTAATTGTAACAGTATTTATGGCCAGACTAATTAGTTTAGTTTTTAGTAATATGTATATTAGTATAGATTATGTAATAAACTGTATAAAAATGTATATAATTATTGCTCCAAGTGCTAATAAATGTGAAAACCAGGCTAATTTTAATATTCTCAGTAGGTATACAAATTATGTAATTTAAATAATTCAGACTATAATTACATAGTATAAAAATTCTAAAGAGAACAGTTATTCCATTGTTTTTAGGTTCCACTTCAGTCAACATCCCTTATGACTGCCTCGATATTATTTATTACAGTGAAACGTTTTTTTCCATCGCCTGATATGTTTTTGCCCATCTGTCGCATGTAGCATTACAACTGGTGCGCGGCCGCGGATTCGCGCTAAAGTAAAAGGCGCTTGGCAGAACAGCCAAGCCCAATATGTCTATCATCTGAATTATCTATTTATATGTATTTCGTACTCTAATACCCAGATTCAAATCAAAATAAGTACTTGGATGTCTTGCTTACTATTGACTTCCCATTTTCCAATTATTAACGATTAAAAACGTTGTTTTAAAACCTTAAATAAAGTAATTTTCCGAAAATTTTTAATTAAATGTCTACGATCCGAAAAAAAGTTTCACTTGTATCGTGATTTCATAAAACCCACACAGTTTTTAATTTTTTTATTTAAATCAATATGATATTTTAGTCATAGCTATTTCCGCGAAAAGATTTACTAACGCGTCGTGGATTTGAGACGCTCCAATTTCCTAGGTCCGTGTCATCGGAAGGATATCTTATCTGCGAATATTTAACGAAATATTAAAGAAGTTCCTTATTCTAATGAGAACGACTTGCAGATTATCTCGTCGACCTTGTGCGTTGCGATAATAAAATATTACACATACCTCTGTATATATTGTATTTTAAAACTTGTTCCATTCACATTACGATGTTGTTCTTTCAATAATAATTAAGTGATATTTCTGTTTCTTTCGCAGGCGTGAGACCGAGCGAGAGGGGACACGCCGCTCGTTCGTTATGCAGAAAACGAGCGGCCGTCGTCGTGTGAACGCGATTTTTACGTTGCCGTTGTGATTTTTTTTTCAAATGATTACGTAAAAAAAAAATAGAATTAAGCAGTGTGAAGTCCAAAGTTTACTAATTCCGTACCGAATCACGCTCAAAATAAACATGTAATATTTTAGTGCTAAACAGTTCCTTAATATGGCTAGTGATATGACATACGTCCATAGTTTGTGAGAATAAATAGAAAGTGTATTTTTTTTTTAATATTGTGATTGCTTTTGAATCGGTGAAGAGAATCAATTAGTGGCGATGGTGAATTGATTGTGTTGTTATAGTGTTTTATGAATAGCGTATAAACACCATCTGTCGTCGGGCGGCGGAGATGTTTTGTAGTTGACGCGATGGAGGCCGGCTACATACCGGTGGGCGGCGGGAACGCGGCCGGGAGCGCGCCGCCACCCGCGGTCGTGGCGCCACCGGCGAACGTGATCCGCGCTCCCGGACTCAAGCGCGGGAAAATGGAGGAGGCTATTTCGGATCGGGTGAGTTTATTAGCTTTTATCGATTATGATATTTATGTATTTTTTCAAAGGAATCAATTATGTAATTGTTTATACAGATATGTCTGTGTAATTTTATGTACGAATAGCTAATATCTGCGACTTATTATTTTTTTATTTAAGCTTCATTATACACCAATTGTACACATACATTATAAAAACATTTCAAGTTATGTTATTACTACAAAAGGCGGCCTTCTGGCTAATAGCAATCTTATCCAGGCAATCTTTGGATGGACGTGTTCCATGGAGTAGAATCGGGGGTATTCGGGGTGTACAGGTAAAACGAAAACTAGTTAATACCACATAAGCTAGCGGCACGTACACAGTAACATATATATCATGACATAGTATAAAACAAAGTCCCCTACTGCGTCTGTCTGTCTGTCTGTCTGTTCGCGATAAACTCAAAAAGTACTGAACGGATTTTCATGCGGTTTTTGCCAGTGGATACAGTGATTCATGAGGAAGGTTTTGGTATATAATTTGTCAACGATTTTTTTTATAATCAGGGTGGGACAACGTCTGCTGGGCCCGCTAGTAAGATATAAATGATATATAGACTACATGAATATTAAATAAAACTAAGTAGAGTTTTAAAAAAATACCATCGTCTGCGCCCATCTCATTGAAACCGGTACACTTTGTCTGCGTTGTTTATATTTTTTTAACAATGTATTTGATGTACAGAGAAAAAAAACTTCCTACATTTCTCTCGTAGTTAACTCGAGTCGTCATTCAAATTACAATAACTTTTGATAGAGTTGACAGATTTCAATGAAACGAAGGCAAAGGGTTACTCGAAGATTTGCTTTAAGATTGTATCGTGAAAGTAGTACTTTAGCAATGATGCGTGCACGAACAAACAAAGATACATTTCTAAAAATGATTGAAATGTATTGTATTACTTACTTTCTTTACTGCTTAACCCCTACAAAACTTTTACCGATTCTATCTTACTTCTGTTTAATTTTAACGTTATTAATTAGTTACTATTTAAAAGCAAAACTTCTGTGCCGTTACAAAGTTTGGCCTGTGAAAAATAAATTCAATTATTTTATATATACCTATAGAATAGTAATGGCAAATTATATAAATTGTGCCGCGGAATTGTGTGTACCGTAAAATTGTAACTGAGGCCGTTGGCATTTGTAATATAGTTTTCAGCTAGTAGAGACGTCCACGATACAAATTATACTATGGTACAACGATGCTACGGATTTCATTTCTAGTACTGAACAGAATTATTTTTAAATAAACAATAAGCTTTTCCTTTCGAAAATTAATATTAATTTCCGAATAACTGAATACGTCACTACAATTATCAATTACTTATTGTGAACAGAAATTTTCCATGTTCATGAATGGGTTCGATCAATAGATATTGTTGTAAAGTATACAATCACAAATTACAGATACAAGTTTTTTTATACAATTCGCTTATTACTATCGCTTCATTATGAAAACTGTGAACGATGAATTAACAAAATTGGTTCGTATGTTCGAATCTCTGGAGTTTTTTGTGAAGTAAAACATTTGTTAGAATCCATTTGTCTCTTTCGCAAGTTACAGTTAAGAGCTAATCTCCTCTAAGTTTATTGCGTTTACCATTTTAAAATAAATGTACAAAGATTTTGTTGTTGTTTTCTTGTTTTCGTAATTGGTAATGAATATATTAGAGGATGTTCCACGCGCTTGTAATGCTTCTGGTGTTACAAGACTGCGGTGACCGCGTAAAATCATGCAAACCGCAAGCTTGTTTGTCATGATCTAGGTATAATAAAAAATTAAATGTCGTGGGAAACAAGGAATAAAGGGACTGATCTACCTAAAATAATCGAGAAATGTTTATAATTATAGTGAATATAACGACGAAATTACTCTTCATATTTTCTACTTCCCTAGGTGAGATTATTACGTGATGATAGATGAAAGAACAGTAATAAAAAAACGTAACAAAATAATCATAAAGTTGTATCAACATTTGTTGGAATGCAATAAAGGAATGAATGAGAACGGAAAAATGTTGCATTCTCCGTAACAGTTCGAGCGGGTAATTGGTGCGTGCCGCGATATTATTTCGACGCCGGCGGCGATTACCGACGCGACCATCTTTAGAGTCACGCGGTGCGGAGGCACTTTTGGATATCGCACTTATTGACGTTATTTCGCACGGCTTGAGTTTGAGCTTTTAGCGAAGGAAAATAACATGCTATAAGCATGATGGTGTATGCTAATAGTTATGGCCGTCGCACTACATGATGCTGTTTCGAACGGCTTAAGCATGAACTTTTAATGAAGTAAGATAACATGCTGTAATCATCTTGGAGTATGGTAATAGTTGTTACTGTATCTGAACATTAATGGTGATCCCCATAATACCAAGATTACTTGCGTTTCTGAATGTTCTTTACACCGACATTGTAGTACCTCCGAATTTGTGGTAATGACGTCGCGAGTAAATTTACAAAAAAAAAAATTATGTTGTCATCGTATACCTTGGAACTCGTGCTTACTACAATTTGTTTTTACTTTCTCTTAACTTTTTTTTAGCTGTGAGATGTATAATTGTAATGTCTTATTCAATCAATATACTAAGAAACTTTTCTAGAAGAAATTTTAGCGTAGATTTGGTTTGGTGAAGCTCATCTATAAGAGACTAGCGGCTCCAGCAGACGTCCTCCTGTCCGGAAAATGAGTAATTCTGAAATCTGATCATAGCGCGACCTAGTGGATTCAATTATGAATCTAAACAATTCTTGATTCTAGTTGAAAACACACAAAAAATGTTATCAAAATCAATCGAGTCGTTTAAGAGGAGTTCAGTCACACACACGTAGAGAAGAGTTGTATACATAAAGATTACGTACAAAATAATAACGATATTGAACTTATGTACATTATTTTATGGCCCATTCAGAAGTAACGATATTTTTTTTACGTGAGAAATATATTTTTTTACAAAATGCAAAACGTGAGAGGTCTACGACAAGAGGGCTCTCAGTGTTTTGAGTGTTGTTGCTCTTTTACGGACGACAGATCTTGTGATAGTCGAGTATCTGGGGAAAAATATCTTTACAGAGAAATTGGGTCACGAAAAACTCGTATCATACTTTTTGTAAAGCGTGCTTATGATATTATTTTAAAAATTAAGAAGTAGAAAATATTTTGATGACTTAGTTGATAGCGTGTTCTGACACGGCGTCGATTGACATACGTTCGAATCGTAACAACTGAGTACGGTAAAGGAAACATCGTGACGAAACCATCGTATGGTGGTAGGGCTTTTTCTAAGTTCACCGCCCGCTGACTACCACCATCAAGTTGAAAATCTGTCGCCAAGCACCTGGTGGTGTGATCTGGCAGGTGCACTTGAGAGTCAGTCCCCCACTAGATTAGTGTCTTTATCATTTTAGACCATCGGAGATGGTGGTCAAATGCTAAAAACTATAAAGTAAAAAAAATGGACTTGGTTGACTTATCATAAGACGATCAAGATGTATAACGAGAATTGACTCTCAAGTGCAAGTGCAAAAACACAATGGTAGCTAATTACCGACAGATTTTATTAATGAAGGTAGTAGTTATATCCTTCTTCATTCGGTTTCCAACCTATATTCAGTGAGTTTCCTGTATGGCGCGTCATTTCTGTGTGTTTAATCAAGTCATAATCCAATTTTTTCCCATCACCTTCACTATGTTATCAACCCGTGTCATTAGTGGTCTATCCGCTCTTCTATGGCAATTTTACTCTATCTGCTATAATTGGCCTGCACACTTCAAATTCCCTTCAACTACGGCTTAGCAATTTTGTTGAGTCTTGTTTGTCTCCGTATTCCGGATTCTATCTCGAATAAAATACCTTAATATTGCCCGCTCTATAGTTGCAATTTTAGTAAAATTGTAGGCGAGCTGTAGAGATTGTTTATTCACTATGCTAAGGTTGCATGATACTAATTTAACGAACGTCCAGGTTAGTCGTTTAATTTAAATTCATGTATCTTGAAGTGGTGTCGAGTGCGCAATAATCGCTTTTTTTGTCCATGAAATTCTACAATATTCATCACAGTAAACATGTCTAGGTTATTCTGTCACCACCCACAAACGTTGCCATTAGCTCTTTATATGGTTGTCTTAGGTCATTCGGCGGGAAATCGTGAGCCGTTTTACTTTGTTTACGATTAAAATTATGTAGTGTCGTAGTGTAACGAAGTGAAGATAATTTATGTATGAAACATCTTAAAATTCCAATTTAACACTCAGAGATAGCCCTAACATTGCCTTATCTTCAAATCACTGTGTATAATTACATTTACACAACACAGTGTTATTATATACACAATGTAATTAGAACATTTCCTTGACATAAGTAGTAATAATAATATTACAGTAATCCTAATACTGGATAATATTATCCGTGAGAGGAGAGTCGTAAGTCTATGGCCAATTATCGATTTTCAAACGCCGCCGGTAACTTTAAAGTTCTGTATTTTTCCACTGCATGATGTTACTAAGATAACAATGAGGTGAAGGTTTCCTTACGATGTTTTTTTTTTTCGTGTCAGTGATAGCATCACTAATTAAATGCAAACCACTGAATGTACGCAATGTACATGTCGATGTATGAATCTGTGGATTGATATGCCCTTGTTGGAATGGTTAACTATTTGGCGACCACGATTCGTTCAAAGGGAATGAATACTAGTAATATTGAAATGAAAGTAAAGGTATGTTTATCTCGTTTATCATTTACATGACCTTCAGAACTCGGCCTTGGGGTATCCATCTCGTCCTCAATCATAATAAAGTTATCCGTCATAATAATGCACGGTTGTAACTCGGACATAGATCTATTACTTGACTCCCACCGTATTTAGTCGGTTAACTAATCAGTGACGTTAGAAACACCGCGCCCGCCACACGTTCGGCGCACCGGGACCGAACCCGAATAAAAGGCGACAAAATAATTCGACGATAGTCGGGAGATTTTACGAAAATTGCTAAAAAATAGAATTAAAAAAAAAACGCGACCTTGAATTCAGTGTGCCTGTGCTTTTTACGAAAAAAAAAAGTGTTCAAATGAAGTGACACCAGTTCTAAATTTGAAAATCGAGTGCGGGTGTGATCTATGGAATGGAATGTGCGGACATGGCGGTAATTCATAATTGTCTATGATGGTTATAACGCGGCTGAGTGATATATAGCGCTCAGAAAAAAAATCAAATTCAAAATACATTGTAATCTCATAGACTTGTCGTACTTGATATTTTATCGAAATACAAATAATAGGGATTTTTAAAATACATTTTACTATGAAATTTTTTTTTTGTTTTGCTCTTAATAAATAAGAATTAGGTAGGTATATGAGTTATTAAAGATGAAGTTGTTTGTTCTGATTTCTATGAAAACATGGTAATAATTACATTAGAAAGGTGTTCGGAATGTAATGTACGCGAGACGCAGTAGCGCGGCCCCTCGACTCGCAATATTATTTCATTCCAACAATGTAGAACAAACTATACATATATCTATATATATATATTTATATATGTAAAGATTAATTTATTTGTTTAGTTTCTTATACTGTGTTTCTTATAGTTGCCGTAATCTCTACTGTTTCATTTGTGTTGATTTTTGAATATCTAAAATACGATTTAATTGGACGGCCGAATGGTTACTTGGAAAGAATTTATTCTGAACTAGCTGTGCCCGCAACTACGTCCGCGTGGAACCTAATGTAAAAAATCAGTGACCAGTTAAAAATAATTAATGTATTAAGGACATTTACTTATCTACTTTTCTCTCGTACTTACACCGCGTCGTTATTAAAATTACAATAACTTTTGATAGCGTGAACCGATTTCAATGAAACAAAGACTAAATATACTCGAGTATATGCTTTATGATTTTCTTAGTGAGGTTTTATCGTGAACGGAGTACTTTAGCAGCGATGCGTGTTCAAACAAACAAACAGACAGACATTTCTAAATATAGATTTACATAAATTTTATTTTGTAAGTAGTGTTAGCGGTCAGAGGGGAAATGAAAAAGTGTCACCGGTCCAGAATTAATTTTCTTCGAAGTATAGAATAAAAATATCTTCAAAACCGTTGGCAGTAGTAGTCTTTCTAGTTCCTGTGTTTCGACGGGAACAGGTTTCACATCAAGACATTATTCTTAACCCGTCGGCTGATTTTTTAAGACCAACATCTCAAAATCGGCGGATCACGTCTTTTTATTTTTTATTTCACGACATCGTACATTGTCAATTTTATTGTTTAGTAAAAAAAGTTCGTACAAATAAGAAAAAAAAATTGAAAAATACATTTTACATAACAATTGAGATTTGACAATAAATAATTTGTTATTTTTCAAAGTTTTATGATAACTCTGATTTTTTTAAGTGTAGGCAATTATAAGGACTTCCGATAGAAATGTAAACTCCCAACGATGAAATAACTTTTGAATTTTTAAATTAACTATAATATTAATTATTTAAATTTCTTAATTTGTAAATTGAGATTATATTAACATTGGTCTGGTTTTCACATGTATCGCCACTCCGAACAATAATTATATACATTTTTATAAAGTTTATTAATTGTGATGGTCTACACATTATCAATATTACTGTATACTACGCGTTGCTAGTCTGACGATCATGCTTACTAGCATGTCATGACGTGAAATAATAAATTTATGTACTGCTTAAGATACCGCACAACGCGTCTAAAGTAATTTTCACTTGAAAAAAAAAGAATGGCTGTCGGATTGTTCTCTTCTATATTTACAACCGGATTAACAGCGTTACAGTTTTACCGCGCTTCATAAAAAAAATAGCGTCAATTGTAAGGTTATGACCTGGTGACTGTATCTCACGACTGATAACTATATTGAACTCTGTAGATAAACGAGATTATTTTGTATCACATTCAAGTTTTTATAAATCTTTGGTTCCGGATCATTGAAACATTTTAATTTGCCATTTGAATTTACGTTGACTAATAGAGTTAGTGATTTCCTATATACAATTTCTTTTCTATCTTCCAACAATGTATCTATATTTAAATTGCCGAAGTTAAACAATTTACTACCATTTTTCCTCTGTTTCTGAACCGATGTTGTTTTTTTTTTTTGGCAGTAATTAATAAGGTTTAGTGTTATTTAGAAAAAATTAAGGACTGCTGACAGAAGTGAAAACTCAAATCAATGAAATAACTATGTTCTCTTTTGACTTTTTATAATAATTATAGTGTGAATGATAATATTTAAATTTCAGAACTTGTTTATTGTAATTATTAACATTAGTGTGGTTTTCATATCTATTCGCACTCGGAGCAATAATTATATACATTTTTATAAAGTCTATTAATCAATCAACCGTATGATGAGCTGCAAAATATTAATATTACATGTACACAGGCTCCTATACTACGTGTCGCTAGTTTAACGCAAGCCGAGCAAGCGCAATACGGTCGGTCACGCTTATTAGCATGTTATGACGTGAAAATATATATGTATCTCCTGCCAAAAATACCCCTCAAATCGCCTAAAGAAGTTTCTTCAAAAAAATGGAAAAAGTTTTGTTTCACATCATCGACGATTCGACTTACTCGTAAGAATATTTTCATATTACGTATAATTGTTGGTGCTTCGTTGACGCTTGGTTATGATTAGTCCATAGTCTGAAGTCATTTTGAAACTTATTTATACATATAATAAGAATGTAAATCTAACGTGTCTGTACTTTTTAGATTTTTGTGAAAATACATTGTTGCAGGTGTCTAGGAATAAGTAATAAAATACATTTCAATCATTTTTAAAAATGTCGGTCTATTTGTAATGTACTCCGTTCACTATAAAACCTCACCAATAAAATCATAAATCATATCCTCGAGTAACATTTAGTCTTGATTTCATTAAAATCGGTTTATACTTTAAAAGTTATTGTAATTTTAATAACGATGCGGTGTAAGTACGCGAGAAAAGTAGATAAGTAAATGCCCTTAATACATTAATGATTTTTTATTAGTCACTGTTTTGTTATATTAGGATCCACGCGGACGGAGTCGCGAGCACAGTTAGTAATTAGTAATTTTAGGATCGCTTTGCTCTTGTGAAATATGGATTACATAAAAAACAGACACCAGTTCGGTGCAATGCCCCGTTATGAAGACTGGCAAGTAAATCATACGGTCTGAATTACGCTTCTGCGGCGCATTAATATTTATTATGTTTGTTTCTTTTGGGTTTTTTTTGCACTATTTTACACAGCATCTAGCTGTGTAGTGTAATAATATGGCCGGTGTCAATGACACGATTATAGCGGTACGGAACCACCTCCAGACGTTTGTGGCTTTCAGAGCATTCAGACGAATGTTGAATTTATATTGTTAGCATCAGCTGATGTGGCTCGCGTCCGCAGAAGGAGTGTACCTCTCATTCCCTTGCAAGTGCTGCTAAAGAGTAACGAATTTTTTGATCGCTACATTGATCCACATAAATTGAACCTCGCAGCGACAAATGCGAGTAATTAATCAAAAGATGGATATTCTATGTAGCCATAATCTTATATATTAATACGTGAAGCCAACACTTTGTACCCCTTTGTAAGCGAATTGCGCGAACGGATGAACGTGAAATTTGGCATAGTTGTAAGTTTATATAGAGGAGAAGTATATAAAATGTATTAAAAACCCATGAAATCAATTATAATATACATTACACACACTACTGCTTGAATGACACACAACATATACACCCGTGTAAATGAAAATGACGATTCGCCATCCGTCATTTTACTCTTACCTTTTTCCATCCTACATTCAATATTTTTGACATGACTTGCATTCCATTATTGTAGGTTAAATGTAAATTCATAATATACATTAATAATTATTTGGCATATAAATTATCTTTAGTAAAGGACCTTTGGTCGACTACGCTGCCCTTTGAGATATAACAAAACAGTTGAGATAGTAAATGACGCGGACGAAGTCGCGGGAGTTAGCTGGTTTTTATAAAGGTTAGATTTATGATCCGGCCAATTTTTTAAATAATTTTCATTATAAATACAGAATGTACGAGTCGTTTTGTGCCGATTTAACTTACTTTGTTGATCTTCATAAATTGTTTCATATATTACTTGATTATTTAATGCCCGCGGCTTCGCTTGTGTTAATCGCTTGTTATTATTGTGACTTATCTCTCGGGAACATATGAAATACATCCTGTCTTTTTCTGTATGCCTCAAAACATATTTGCAAATCTTAATATATATATTTCTTGTGTGCGTGTGTATGTGACTGAACTCCTCCTAAACGACTGGACCGATTTTGATGAAATTTTTTGTGTGTGTTCGTGGAGATTCGAGAATGGTTTAGATTCACAATTGGACCCGGCAGGTGGCGCTGCGATCGACTTTTAGGATTTTTTTTGTTTTCAAGGCAGGACAACGTCCGCCCGGTCCGCTAGTCTTTATATATATTCATATATAATAGTGACTTGAGTTGGCGTGAAAGCGCAACGAACAAACAATCTCACATTCTCATTTTTATTGTAACATTAGTGTAATGAGACATATGGTAAAACCTGATGAGAGAACACAACTATCATTAAAAAAAAAGAATCATGCAAATCAGTTGTGTAGTTTTGAAATTATAAGCACACAAAAGGACATACAGATAGAGGAGTTGCATTTAGGAATTTGTAAGGAGTATATAGTTTGGGTTCACGGACGCGCACGCCCTCTGTCGTAGACATGTAGGCAATGTTTTAGGACGACGAAGGTCGTTATGAAATGTGTATTTAATGCGCCAATAGTGATGTAATTGTGTTGTCACCGCTCGAACCGGTTTTCAATATCTAAATCGTAAATGATAGTCATTATAATCGATTTAAATATGTTCGTTTCCCGAGCGCAATTTACGCATTTATATTATTACGGTTTTTGATATAAAAAATCATAACTGAATCACTTTCTTGGATATTTTAGTAAAATAATGTTCGCCATTAAAGATTATTACTGCCTCATTATCGAATGGATACTTTTGTGTTGCGTTAGCGCGCAGGTGATTAAAACGCTGTTTGCGTCAATCAGTTTTTAATTATTCTCGGAAGGACCAAAATTAACCTGACTCACTATCACACACACTACGGTCGCTCTTTACACGTATCATGTTGTAATCTTAGTTCGCTTATAGATTTCTTCACTTTCTTTGTACTTTCTTCGTATTCGTTCCGCTGTTCAGAATAGGTCGTTGTGTGGCGCAATTATAAAACGGAGGCCGGAAATCTCTAGAATAAATTTTCCGTCACGGTCATTTTGTAGAGATCCCATATTTTTGTTTTAGAATCGTCGCGTCGATACGATTATGGTAATAATATGTGTATTCCTTTTTCCTTTATGTGTATAAAGGTATATTACACGTTAGATTTACATTCTCATTATACTCTAATACACGGATTCAAATTAGCATTTATAGTTGGATATCGATCGTGCCTGCTATTGATTTCCCATTATCAAACACATTTTCAAATTGTTAAGTTAAGATTTGAAATTGCGATTTGAATACCCTAAATCGAATAACCTTCCGAAAACTTCCAATGAAATGCCTACGATCCAAAAAAAGTTTCACTTGCATCGTGGTTTCATAAAAGCACACAATGTTTTTTTATTTATTAATAACAAGCCGACGGTAAACCAAGCGATGTCACCTTACACCTCGTGATAGAATGATCTAGAACATTGGACACGTAATGCGCAGATGTCTGAGCTGATGACGTCACACGCACAGATAAACGCACTTAAGTGTAATTATTCTGTGAACACGGTTATGGCACAGACCTCGTCAGGTTAGGCATGAATTATCAAATCTATATTTATCTATACTAATATATAAAGCTGAAGAGTTTGTTTGTTTGGTTGAACGCGCTAATCTCAGGAACTACTGGTTCGATTTAAGAAAATCTTTCTGTTTTAGATAGCTCATTTATCGATGAACGCTTTAGGCTATATATCATCACGATACGACCAATAGGAACGGAGCACCAATGAAGAATGTTTCAAAATCGGGCACATTTTGTTCCTTTTGAGAGATTTCGTTAGCGTTAGTGTTATATACGTTGCCATGGTAACGTGGTAAATTTCTATCGCAAACATTTTCAAAGTTTATTTTGTTTTCCTATTCAAAAAGTTTATTCTACTTTAATTTTATTTCCAATATTTAATTTGTAATCTATTACGTATTATAAAAATAAAGTCTGTGTACAATTAAAATAACAACTTTTTGATGAATGGCTTATGGCTACAAATTACCAAAAAAAATGTTTTATTATATTCCGTCTAAATTTTTATATTATTATATTTTGTCTGTTTGTTCGTTCGTTCTGGGTTATCTCTAAAACGGCTGGACCTATTTTAACGATAATTTTACTGGCAGAAATTATAGCGGTTGACATATTCCATTTTATTTTTCCGCGGCTTCGTCCGCGTTGCTATTTCCAAAATGGTTGGATCGATTTTCACGGGGTGTTCACTGGTAGATAGCAGACCTCATAAAAAGTAATTTAGGTTTTTTATTCACGTTCGGCCGCAGTGGAATACCCGTAATGTTTGAACTGATTTTCACGGGACTTTCACTGGCAGATAACTCACCTTATAAGAATTAACTTAGACTATTTTATTTTGTTACTCAAGACTTCGTCTGCAATATCCTACTATCTCTTAATCGGTTGGACCGACTTTCATGGGACTTTTACGGGCAGATAACTAGCGGGCTCGGAAGACGTTGTCCCGCCCCGATAATAAAAAGAAAACCTTGACAAATTATACCTAAACCTTCCCCATGAATCATTCTGTCTACTGGAGAAAACGGCATGAAAATCCGATCTGTAGTTTTTGACTTTATCACGAACAGATAAACAGACATACCAGAGGTCTTTGTTTTTAACCGACTTCGAAAAAGGAGGAGGTTACTATGTTCGGTTGTATGTTTTTTTATGTATGTTAATCGATATTTTCGTCAATCGGGGTTTTTTTCCCTTTTGAGAGCTTCCGCTACGTAACTGCTTTAGCTTATTTTTTTACTGACGGACGGCGGCGGGCGCGTGGGGGGGGGATTGGGGGCTCGAAAAGACAAAAACTGCGTATGTAATATAAACCTTGAAAAGCCTTAAATTTGTAATTCTGCTGGAACGTGTATTTGTTTTTAGTAAATGAACGCCTGAAGGAAACAAAAAAAAAGATCGATACCTGTGTGATGTACATACTGACGAAATTTTCGGAATTCGCGTATATTTACTTATTTTAATTGGTGACACTATCGGCTGACGGTGAACGAAAACATCGTGGGAAACCTGATATTTAGAAATATTCTAGTAGTATTGTGTGGAAATAATGTAGAACTTTTTTTTTTTCGACCAGATTACCCTATTGACCTGACAATATCTTTACAGCGTTACAGACTACTAAATATAGAATTGTGGATTTCTCGGAGTTTGAAATCGCCAGTATGTCGTGGGCTGGCGCGGTGCTTACGCCCATACCTTTCTTCGGGAAGAGGCCTATGGTCCTGCAGTGGGTCTCGTACAGGCTGATGAGGGACCTCATTATTTTAAAAGTGATGTATCATCATTACATAGTATAAAACAAAGTCCCCTACCGCGTCTGTCTGTCTGTCTGTTCGCGATAAACTCAAAAACTACTGAACGGATTTTCATGCGGTTTTCATCGGTGGATAAAGTGATTCATGAGGAACGTTTTGGTATATAATTTGTCAAGGATTTTTTTTAACCAGGGCGGGGCAACGTCTGCCGGGCCCGCTAGTACATACATAAATAAAAGTGAAAGTGGTTTTGTTTGTCAGGGATAATTTCTGAAACGGCTGAACCGATTTTAATGAACTCTTTACTAATAGATAAAGTATCTTTTAGAATATTATATGTGCTACTTATTGTTATGTTTCTCTATATGGGTAATGACAAAATTAGAAAAAAAAAAAACAATTAAAGACAGCTTACACAATTATTCCAAAAAGCAGTTTTTTTAAAAGATCCATTTTAATGGTTTAATTTAATTTTAATGGTTCATATAAAATGTTTATTTTTTAAGATTTCAAGTTTTTATACATCGAGAACGAAGTACAAATTTTGTCGTTCGTAAGGTTTTTAATTTTTTTTCATCTTCATAATTAACAATTACAAAATTTAAAGATATTGAAAAATAACTTATAATACGAACGGCTAAAATTGGATTTAGCTGATTTTGAAATGTAACGACTGAAATTGTATGTTTTATGTACAGAAACACATGTACCAGCGGTCCCTGTAGATAAGTAATGTGGTAATGATGCAGGTGATTTGCATTTTACGCTCGATGTATGTATGTTTTAAAGTCAAGGTGAAAACCATAGAGTTGTACATAAACACGGTTTTACGACTGTTGTGTGAACCTACATACTTACTTTTTACAGTGGTTCAGCAAAAACGTTTCAAAATTTAAGCCAGTTCTGAATCATCAGAAGGTGACTATTCGAAAAAAAAAATGTCTACACGCGGAGGTAGTGAAACTGGTTTGACATATATGTATTAAATCATTACATAGTATAAAACAAAGTCCCCTACCGCGTCTGTCTGTCTGTCTGTTCGCGATAAACTCAAAAACTACTGAACGGATCTTTATGCGGTATTCACCAGTGGATAAAGTTATTCACGAGGAACGTTTTGGTATATAATTTGTCCAGGATTTTTTTACAATCAGGGCGGGACAACGTCTGCCGGGCCCGCTAGTTATATATATAACTAGAGGGCCGGGCGGACGTTGTCATGCCGTAATAATAAAAAATATATCTACAATTCAACCGCAGCGCCATCTACTGGGTCCAATTGTGAATCTAAACCATTCTCGGATCCACTGGAACACGCACACAAAATTTCATCAAAATCGGTCTAGCCGTTTAGGAGGAGTTCAGTGACATACACACGCACAGAATAAATTTATATATAAAGACTAGCGGCCCGCTCCGGCTTCGCACGGGTATAAAATATATAGCCTACGTCATTCACTGAAAAAATGATTAAACTCGATCCAGTAGTTTCGATTTATTCATTACTGCCCGTGGCCCGCCTGCGTTTGTTGCAATGTAGGCGGAACAAATGTAATTATTTACAACATCACATTAGAAACCTCAAAAATAACAGTAGTTCTCCATTATTTAATGGATGTTATTATAGATATAAACCTTCCTCTTCAATCACTCTATCTATTAAAAAAAACCGCATCAAAATCCGTTGCGTAGTTTTAAAGATTTAAGCATACATAGGGATATAGGGACAGAGGAAGCGACTTTGTTCTATACTATGTAGTGAAGAAATATGTATATGCAGATCCTTTTTTTGTGGGCACACACGGAGGCACACAACACCAAGGTGTACATTTTCCCTACAAAACACGGTGCCAGGGGTGAGGAAGCGATACAAAAAATTTTGGACTTAAAACTTTCAGAAGTTACCGTCTCCCCAGTAAAGAAGCGACAAAATAAGGCCTGTGCATATGTTTATATGAGAATGCTCATAAACTATATACTATACGAAGTCCTGTAGTATAAATACCTAACTATACATTTACTCATTTTAGTCTACTACTAGACCCAGCAGACACTTATACATGCTTACACATACATACCTACCTTAATTTTAATGCGTAACGAAAATGTTTCCCTGCCGGGCCATAAGAAGTTTCACTTGAACAATAGATATCACGATTAATATCATAGTATTGCATTTCAACACTTTATATTTATTTTTTGAAGAAAATTAGCTTTTAACTGCAGCTTCCCTGTGAAAAAAATTAGTTCTGGTCTATCACTTGGGAACAGTACAATATTTTTGGATAATATGTACCTCATATCCTTTCCTGTGGCCCTGACAACGTGTATGTGAAAATGGTCTGTTTGACTACAAAACGGTTCTTAAAAATAACTTGATTACTATTAGTTCCTTGTATGTCAAGCTCCACATCGAATAATTTCTCAATCTTTGATCGATTGAAGCCTTTGTTAGTCACGATTAACGTCGTATTTCACGTCATCGGACTAATTACATATGTTGATTAACATTTTTTCTTTTTTTTTTTCCAATATATTATACAAACGTATAAAGAGGTTGTATCTGGGATCAGATGTTCCGCTCGACGCGGCGCTTACGTACAAGAAAACAGATGAGTTCCTTGTTTGTAAACACACGGTATTTTATGAATAATTCATGGTATCTCGACGTATACGGAACACGCATGCGCAGTGCCGCACTCGAAGCTGGGTTCGTTTGTGTCCACTTACGCATTTAGGCACGACTGGTCTTTTAAGTTCTTGGAACTTAATTGCTGTAGATGGTATTAACGACTATACGAGTATGCCAATAATGAATTACCCTGTTTTTTTACATAATTTATGGGTGTTAGCGTTTGAACACAATAGTTGCGGATCTTTGAAGCAAACAAGGCAGACAGGACGTCCCTGGACTGCAGTTTTGGGGGCATTTAAATCATAGTATGATTAAAAGTAAAGAACTTGTTCCTCAAAGCGCCTAGTATACGGTTACCTGGTTAGCTCATCGTCGACTTTTATGAAAATAGAGCCAATCTGGTACCCACTACTAGTGAACTTGTGCATCAGTGCACTGGAACGTCATAGCAAAAATATTTAAAATCTAGCTGTGCTCGCGAATCTGTCCGCGTGGAACCTAATGTAAAAAACAGTGACTTATAAAATCATCTGAATTTATTAAGTCCATTTCTACTTTTATTCTACTTTTCTCTCGTACTTAAGTCGTGTCGTCATTAAAATTACAATGACTTTTGTTAAAGTGAACCGATTTTAATGAAACAGACACTAAGTTACAGTTGAGGATATGCTTTATGATTTTCTTTGAACCCAGTACTTTAGCAGTGATGCGTTTTCATACAAACAGATATTTCTAAAAATGATTGAAATTCTATTACTTATTCCTAGACCCCTGCAAAAAAATTCTACACGTATAAATACCTATATAGGTGTGAGAGAACGAGATAGTATCTTAATGTACTCGAAATATATACAGAGAAACGTTGAAATCTATAGCACATTATTTTGTGGTGGATCGAAGAGACTATCGCATCTTTAAAAAAATATCCTGTGTTGTGTATTATTAACATCATTCAACATATCGACATAGTATAAAACAAAGCCCCCTACTGCGTCTGTTTGTCTGTCTGTTCGCGATAAACTTAAAAACTACTGAACGGATTTTCTTACGGTTTTCACCAGTGGATAAAGTGATTCAAGATTTGTCAAGGATTTTTTTATATACGGGACAACGTCTTTCGGGTCCGCTAGTATATATTAAAATATTACAAAAATAATGCCGAAAAGTAATGTGGTAAACATTACTTCCATAGTGTATTCATCTCATTCTCTTAAAAAATAATAATCAGAATACTAAGTTTCACTTCTACCGCGTGTCAAACTCACACTCGATTTTTTTCTAATAAACTATTAACATGAAATTACGAAAAACTTTCTCGATAAAATAAATATACAAATTCAAAGTATTTCCAAATAGTGTTTACAACACTATATCATTCGATTTTTTCGACAACCCAATAATCTGACTCTCCCATGTCTGATTTGACAATGGCAGATTTCGTATCTAGTAGAGGCCATTTTTAAAAAGTTTATCCCATTTATAGTTAAAATCACGTTTTGTACATTTGTTTAGATCTCTTATTCCTTTGGCGGTGATAGAGTGAGATGTGTTGCATAAGTGGTGAACGTATCGGCCGGACACAAGATGTTGAATGTTTAGGTCGATTCTAGTAATTACATACTCAGATTCGAATCGTATGGCCTTTTTTTATAGCTTTCACTTCGTAAAAGAAGGAGGTTACTATATTCGGCTGTATGTATTTTCTTTTTTTATGTATGTTAATCGATATCTTCGTCAATTGTGAACCGATTTTAATTATTCTTTTTTTCATTTGAATTGGCTATGCTAGGGCGTGGTCCCATATCAATCTGAAGTAAATATTCAACCCCTAAGAGGATGAAATACCGCTTATTTGATTTTCATTCACTTTTCATCGCTTCTTTTTCGTGGTACTTTGAATACCTAAATCCCCCCCGCCCTGAATGGGGTACGTGGTTTGGGTACATTCCCTTATGTTGCATGTCATGACGCGAAATTATAAATTTATCTCCTGCCAAAGATACCGCTCAACGCGTCTCGGGAAGTTTTACTTCAAGAAATATGTGAGAGGTCAGACAATACATGACACAATGGTTCGACTTTTAAGAGATTTATACGTTCCTGAAGACAACAGTGATTCACACATTTCAACAGCTGAATATACATCGGCTGATACTGAAACGTGGTAACACTAAAAGAGGGTCATTGTAACGTCGGATGAGTTCGTAAACGAACTGTACTACAATCAGTCTGGTAATGATTAATTAACTTGTGAATTAACAGAACGTTATTAAATATTGTATGACATTGTAATCAGAATATTATGCGTGTATCATCCATCTGAATAAATAACATTATACAGCGTTTGTACGTGAATTGTTTGATACATATAAAATCGAATGAAAATATTATGGATTTTCCGACAAACAATTCGATATTCAAAATTTTTTTTAAAGATCACTGTTGTACTGTGAGTCTGGCACTAGGTCACAAATTATAGTCACATCTGGGATACGAAACCACAACACTCAGCTCAGTAACAGTTTTAGATCACTGCACATCCGTATAGTATTTATAATGGCGGCACGCTATGATGACCGTTTTGACAGATTACTATAGTGATGTGAAATGTTAATTTATCTTCGACAAAATTATAATCAAATACTGCTTTCTTTTGCATTGACGCGAATTTGCCGGAGGTGCTAGTTGTGCTGGCAAGCGGTCTTATATAAATCATACATAGGATGCAAAACATTACATAGCATAAAACAAAGTCCTCTGCCACGTCTGCCTATCTGTCTGTTCGTGATAAAGTCAAAAACTACTGAACGGATTTTCATGCGGTTTTCACCAGTAAATACATTGATTCACGAGGAAGATTTATATTAATTATATATATGTCAAGGTTTTTTATTATCAGGGCGGGACAACGTCCGCCGGGCCCGCTCGTATATGTGTAATTTCGATTTTTGAAAAATATAAATGCCGAGTTGTGTTGTGAATGAGTACACTAATAGTTATAATCCATTAAAGCCTGGAAAGAAATGTTGGCTGTACCATAGGGTACAATTAGATATAGTAGTAGTTAGATAGATATATAGTATTTGCTTCTTCAAACGTAGTTATTAATTTATACGAATTCTCATGAGCGAATAAATATCTAAACGGCCACCATAGCGAGCCGCTATAATATAGTTCATACCATCCGTGTACCGGACTGCTGATTAGCTATAAGGTAATAGTTATTTTATAAAAGTGACTCCTTTTATTTTTAAGTAAGCATCATGGCTTTCTATGAAACAGTTTAAATAAAGTCTATACAAAATGTTAACGCACATAGAACTCGAGTTTAGTCGGTCTCAAACTCTATGTACACAAACGTAACTAGGACAGCGTTAAATATACAATACATTAATCCTGTGATTATTATTAAACAAATAATAAGTTACACGATTAATAAGATAATCTTAATATATATATTTCTTGTGTGCGTGTGTATGTGACTGAACTCCTCCTAAACGACTGGACCGATTTTGATGAAATTTTTTGTGTGTGTTCGTGGAGATTCGAGAATGGTTTAGATTGACAATTGGACTCGGTAGGTGGCGCTGCAGTTGACTTTTAGGATTTTTTTTATTATCAAGGCAGGACAACGTCCGCCCGGTCCGCTAGTATATTATACTAATTGAGTTTCTATATACTAATGGGAATAAATAATTAACACTGGCAAATACGTAACGAAGGTTTTATAGTAAAAAAAATTGCAGCTTTCAATAACTATAGGTGGTATAATTAATTATGGGTGGTAGAACCACGCTGAAGTTATTACTAGTTTCAGCATGAATGTATCGGCTCGCCCGGGGTACTACTACCCGACATACAAAAACATCGACGTCAAGTAACAGTGCATTGTTTCGTTTCGTTCGATCAGTGAGAGTGCCGGAGGCCCACCTCACCAACCCTCTCCCTCCCCCTTCCCCCAAACGCAGGCTGGCAATGCACTTGCGACTCCCCTGGTGTTGCTAGGGTTTGTGGACGGCGGTGATCACTTAACATCAGGTGACCAACCAGTTCGTTTGCCTCCTATAATAAAAAAAAACTTTCAACCATTGCCTCGTAATCTCTTTTAGTTAATTTCATTTACAATAATTCGCTTTTTTCAGTCGGTGCATTCGGTAACGGTTTGCCGGCGTTTTAAGAAAAAAATAGACGTAACTATTAATTGATTAAGGTATCGTCTCGAGGTCGTTTCTATTGAACGACGCGACGGACGGACGGACGTTTCACCGAAAATATAATGTTAAAATCAGTTCTTTTACGATATATTAAATATTGTTTAAGAATTATTAACACTAATAATAATAATGAATTCGTTAACATGTTTCACACATGTATCAATTGTGGAGTGACATATACATATATACCTTCCGTGTAAAATTCCATTAAAATTGGTCAAGCATTATTTTAGTTTACAGTGAAATAAAAATTCTTAATGCCATGTTTGTTATCAGTTGCATATTACTAAGATACTTATAACAATAATTTGGAAACAATTACGTGTTCATTAATTAGACGATAAATAATTGGTATAACATTTCTTGTATTTTTTTTCGCTGCTTTCCCGTAGATATGTGACAATCGTAATTTGTGGCGAAACATTCTCATTGTTTGACACGTTCAGTGTTACGTGTATCATCGGTGGTACACATGAAACTTGATCTTTAAGCCAGGTGTACCACCGGTGGTATACGATTTGATAACTACTAACAACGAAAGAATTACTTTACTTATTTATGATGTTGCAATGTAATATTGTATGATAATACATGATGTAGTCCGGTGAAGTTGTGAAAGTCCGTCAGGCAAATAGCGTAGACAGTCCGAAAAAAAAGTATGATAACTTATCTATTTTTTATCAAGATATCAAATGACCTGAAGAACATGTCAGGCAAAAATGGCTTTGCACGATTTATAACTTGCTACTGGTAGGTATCAGGGTTATGACTATTTAGTTAAGTGGGCAATAGAATAGCCCTACCTGTATTGTGGAATGGCACAGATTGCGATATCATTTGTTCATTTACCATATAATGTATCCAGCCCGGTGAGGAGTGTGTACAGATGAGAGAGTTCGAGCGTGTTTCAGATAACGCGCCGGTGATGTCATAACTCGCCGAACTGAATTAAGATAAGTGGATCATATAAACAGTTAGGTCATCTTTAACTGGGGAGATGACTTCCTTTCAAGTACATTTCGGCTTTATATATCTCTATGTCTATGTCTGGAAAATATCGCTTTATGTAGGGTTAAATCAATCTATACCGCTCTATTCATCTTTAACTTTGGGACTGTCGCAGTTCGAGATAATATGAGCGGTCCATTTCATTTCAATGGACGTATGTTTGAATGAGTCGGAGCTTTCGGTGGAGGAAAATAATGTGATGAAACCATAGCGTGGTGCTAGGGGCTTTTTCTAAGTCCACCGCCCGCTAGCCACCACCCTCGATGTGAAAATCTGACGCCAAGCATTTGTCGGTGTGTTCCGTCAACTACGCTTGAGAGCCAGTCCCCTCTAGGTTTGAAAGTGTTAGAGCCACGCTGAAGCTATTACAGGTTTCAGCATGAATGGGTCGGCTCGCCCGGGGTACTACCACCCGACCCATAGAAAACCGACGAAAAGTAATAGTGCTTGCACTGTTGCGTTTCGTTTGGTCAGTGAGAGCGCCGGATAACCACCTCCCCATCCCTATCCCCACTCCCCCTCCCTCAAACACAGGCCGGCAATGCAGTTGCGACTCCCCTGGTGTTGTTGGTGTGGTGTCCATAGACGGCGGTGATCACTTACCGTCAGGTGACCCGCCTGTTCGTTTGCCCCTTATAACATAAAAAAAAGGTTTAGCGTGTTTATCATCTTAGACCATATCGTCATTTACCGTCAGGTGAGATTGTGCTCAAACGATACATCCTATAAAGTTTTAAACAAATATAGTCAATCCGAACAAAAAGCTACCACAATTTTAAAGGGTTTAGTTGTTCTACGCGTTGTAAAGGCCAATTGACGACAGATCGCATTCTGACAGTGTTAAAAAACAAGCGATATATATTCAGACAATAGTTCGCTTCTATTATTGACAGTACATAAATATTATCTCCAAAATAATGTTCCTTAAATAAATGACTAATTTAAAAGTTTACTTTTCAAGTGCGTCATCATTTTGAAAATATTTCAATACCTTGAGAATAACATATAGTGCAAACTTATGCAATGTCTTTCGCATTGCATCGCATTTTTTATTTTATTTATTCCGACTGTCTATGCTATTGGCCTAGCAAGCTTCACCGGACTACTAAGGGGAGCATTTAAGACACTCAGCCGATTTATAGCATCACATCAACTAGTTTCTTTATATAAAGCTTGTTGTGGACTTTGAAACTTGGGAGATTCAGTTTTTAAAACATAAGTAATTGTTCTTATGCACTTCCAGTATGTTTATTCCATTTACAATGTAATGCGTATGCGCAATTAAAAGCATTACTGTTTTCCTTTTTTGTTTGTCTCCGTAATCACACGGACAGTTCTAAAAGGGCATTCGTTAACATTATCCATTTATAAATCACGTGGTAAATGGCGCAATCAATCCGCATATGAGGTTTTATGTAGGTATTCTTATTTTTTCCGAATTAAAAAAAGAACAGAAATTCAGTATTTCTATAATACTTTGTCTGTATTTCTCTTTCTCCCTCTCTCTTTATTATTCCATCTCTACTATTTCGGTGTAAGGCTCCTTTTACCATCTTTATCACCCTTCTGTCGCGATATCATTACGGCGACGAGGTCGTAGTCTTCCTGTAGGTTCCTTTTCTTTCTATCCATTCAACAACCGCTTTACACACCTTTTTTTTTTTTAACGTGGAGAGAAAATCCTTCATGGACTGTCAGGCCCCCGGGGGAGAGCCCGACCTGAACCGACCACCAGCCTTTGTGCTGCCACGCAGGGGTGGTGCCATACGGCGACTTTAACCGGCTAAAACTCCACGACAACCAACGCCGCACTATGGGAGTGTCCCGGGGTTGCGTTAGCAATCTCCGCAACACCCCCGGCGGCAGGCGCTTCCCGCGCCACACCCGACTGAGGCAGCCTGGTTGTGAGACTGCCTCCCAGCCCGCCAAACCCGTGCAATGGGAGTCCAGGGCCCCCGCCCCTTTCGCCCTGGGTTCGGCTGGCAGCGGAACAGCGAAGCCGCTCCGCCGCCACCCCGACATTGATCTTTTACCGAGGTTTACTCCTCCTCCGCCTCAGTCACCCTGAGATCCCCTCCGGCCTACGCTAACCTAAGCAACCCCCTTCCGCCCCCCGTCCCTCGATCCTAACCCTACCCTACCTACCTCATTCCCCATCCCCAAACCCTAGCCCTAACCAAACCTACCTACCTACTCGGTCCCTACGCCCACCTAACCCCTGGTCTTGCCTACTTACGCGGTAAGTAGGCAAGCCAGAGGTTTCCTTAACCTACTCCCCCCCCACACCTACGTAGCCTACATGAGAGGTTCTCTCAGGGCGGCCTCTGGTGGAAGTCGCCTCCATCCCGCCTGCGACGCCCTGCGCCGCGACGACGGATGGCAGGCGCTGCTGCGACCCTTTCATGAGCTCTCTCACGACCTCCACCTTTTCTTCCACGTCCGGATCCGTGACAACGTGTCCGTGCTGCCCCGGGGTCCCTTTCTCTAGCTCTTTCAGCTTCTTCTTTCTGGAATATAACCCTTTCACAGAAAGAGACAGCAGCGCTCCATGCTGTTTCATCGGCGACCATAGCTCGAACAGTGGCTGGGAGAGATAGATCTCCCCTGATAGTAGTCGTGAGTGCTGAACGTTCTTCTGCCCAGGCTGGACACGCTTCTAGAGTGTGTTGAGCAGTGTCAAGTGGTTCGTCACAATGATGGCATTGAGTTGTCGGTTCTTTGCCGACTATCTGGTGCAGGTACTTGCCGAAGCAATCATGCCCGGTAAGTACCTGCACCAATCTAAAGGTTAGTGAACCGTGACTCCTGTCAACCCATTCGTCGAAGACGGGGCGTATCGCCTCGATGGCTCTAAGACCTGCGGTGGGCGTAATTAATGCCTCCCGCCATGTTTGCATCATCATTTCGCGTATAATTGTTTTACGCGTTTCCCTTTCCCACGAAGCGATAACCTCTCCTTGAGCAGTCCTTGCTGAACACCACGAGTGGAGTTCGGCCTGATAGTGGGCCCCCAATTCCCATGGGCAAGAACTCGAAAGTAGGCACGCTGCTTCATATGCTGATAGTGCGATAGCCCCGGATAACCCTTATTGCCATCATTCTATGCAAACGTCGAAGTACGGTGCGGTTGACAGTCGTTAGAGATTCGTGCCATACAGGTGCCCCGTACAGTGCGATCGATTTTATCACATTCGTGTACAAGCTGCGACAAGCGGAACCAGCACCACCAAGATTCCCGACAAGGCGGATGCTGTTCGCTTGGCCTTAGGTGCCATCTGACGGAAGTGTTCGCGGAACGACCACCTGCTGTCTAATACAAGGCCCAGATATTTAATCGTGGGTGCAACTTCAATATGAACCCCCTCAATTACTAAGTGGGTGCCAGGCGAAGGTGCTCCGCGAGCACCATGAAATCATATTGCTTGGGTTTTTTGTAGAGCCACCTTTAGCCCTAACCGCCTTATTCTGGCTACCACTTGTGTAACGCTGGCCGTAGTTAAACGGACGGCGTCTCTAATAGTGTCTCCTCTTGCCGTCACCAATGTATCATCCGCGTAACATACACACCTAGAGTTGTGTTTACGTCGGTGCGTGTTCTGCTCTCTGACACTTTTATTAATCTGACTCTTGTACTGTGCGTTTCAGATGAGAAGATAACTGTCAAACAGCCATTTCGATTTGCATTACGCATACGACTTCTTTAAGAAATGTATCGCCAGAGAAATTTCAATATTTTTAAATTATGGTGTATGTTTTATGATCGCCTATAATGCCGTCTTTTAGGGATTCATCTGCTGTTATTGCAATGTTTAGTATATATTATATTCAGAGTCGAAAAAAAGGGTATCTAATAATATTTGTTCTTTACCCATGAACTTCTATTTTCAAATTATGTTTAATTAAAAAACGAATTAGATGTACCTCGGTAAAGGCTCAAACTACAGACTTTTTGAGTTTGCTCGGTTTGTGTTTTAGTTAGATTCGCCCCTTTTCCTAATGTACTGAATACGAAGAGTTAGGTATATTTTTTATCAAAACTTTATTATTACTGAGAGATTAAACATTCAAGAGTGATTAACACAAAATGGCTGTCCGTGTCAAAGGCACTGGGAATATAGATAACTCTTTAATAAATGAAGTATTTATTTTAATTGTTTATGTATACGTACGTACGTAAAAGCTAAATTTTCTATTGCAGTATTTTTGATAAATGATTTTGTATCATTACATAGTATAAAACAAAGTCCCCTACCGCGTCTGTCTGTTCGCTATAACTCAAAACCTACTAAACGGATTTTCATGCGGTTTTTTACCAGTAGATGAAGTGATTCACGAGGAAGGTCCTGATATATCATTTGTTAAGGTTTTTTTTATAATCAGAGTGGGACAACGTCCGGGCCCACTAGTTTTTAATAACAATAAGAATTTATATACCTCGTATTTTATGTTCTTTGATGGGTGTACATTTTTGACAACCAGTGGGTGTAGTTTACGCGGACGTGATTATCTTCTCATTTGAAACGTTAGTGCTCGCAATTTAAATAAACTTTTCACTATTTCTGTATTTATTATTTACTAGCCTCTGCCCGCGACTTCGCGTGGAATAGTTACTTTGGGCTAACGCTAACACGCAGCGGAAGTTCTCAAGAGGAAAGAATACCCCGATTTTGAAACTTTCTTCATCGGTGCTCCGCTCCTATTGATCTTAGCGTGATGATATATAGCCTTGCCATGGCCTGACCTTTCTGGATAAATGAGCTATATAACACTGAAAGAATTTTTCAAATCGGACCAGTAGTTCTTGAGATTACCCCCTACAACGTCACAAACTTTATCTCTTTATAATATTAGTATAGAGATTTCTTGCAAATCGTGAATATGGCAGTTGGCAGGGCAGGTCACGGCTTCTCGGTCTTCAGTTATGCATAAAGCAATGCGTAATTACATAACGCCCACTTAAGTTGTGTAACAGCATTACTTATTAATATTTTCACACCCGTCAAGCGACTGCCGTGATGTTACTTGCATTTCGTTTTGTTCATTACGTTCAGTTTTTATTCTTTTCTTCAATCGGCAGTGCAGTAGTATTTGCCAATTTCAATGATTTTTTTTTGTAATGAAAAGTAATTAGTGAATTCTATTTATGTATACTCAACTAATATTATAAAAAGGTAAAGTTTGTGACGTTGTAGGGGGTAATCTCAGGAACTACTGGTCCAATTTAAAAATTCTTTCAATGTTATATAGCTCATTTATCGAGAAAAATTATAGGCTACTAGCCGACCCGTGCCCACTTCGTTGGGCGGTAATAGGCATTATCAAGCTACAACTTTTCTCTAGAACTCAATCATATATATCTCATAATTAAGGCAGCGTTCGTAAGAAGATAATATAATTAGATAATAGCTTCTGCCCGCGACTTCGCATGCGTGGAATAGTTATTTTGGGCTAAGACGCAGCGGAAGCTCTTAAAAGGAAAAAATACCCCGATTTTAAAACATTTTTCATTGTTGCTCCGCTCCTATTGGCTTAGCCTGATGATATGTAGCCTATGACACTCATAAATAACGTGGCTTTATATTGGTAAAAAAATTTTCAAAATCGGTTTAGTAGTTCCTGAGATTACCCCCTACAACGTCACAACGTCACAAACTTTACCTCTTTATAATATTATAATATAGATTATAGCCCCTGTCCGCGACTTCGTCCGCGTAGTAATAGTTACTACTCTGGGCTAACGCTGACACACAGCAGAAGCTCTCAAAAAGAAAAAAACATCTCGATCTTGAAACATTTTTCATTTGTGCTCCGCTTCTATTAGCCTTAGCGTGATGATATATAGCCTATAACCATTCTCGATGAATGAGCTAAATAACACTGAAAGAATTATTCAAATCGGACCAGTAGTTCTTGAGATTACCCCTTACAACACCACAACGTCACAAACTCACAAACTTTACCTCTTTATAATATTAGTATATAGATTATAGCCCCTGCCCGCGACTTCGTCCGCATAGTAATAGTTACTACTCTGGGCTAACGCTGACACACAGCAGAAGCTCTCAAAAAGAAAAAAACATCTCGATTTTGAAACATTTTTCATATGTGCTCCGCTCCTATTGCCCTTAGCGTGATTATATATAGCCTATAACCATTCTCGATGAATGAGCTATATAACACTGAAAGAATTATTCAAATCGGACCAGTAGTTCCTGAGATTACCTCTTACAACGCCACAACGTCACAACGTCACAAACTCACAAACCCACAAACTCATAAACTTTACCTCTTTATAATATTAGTATAGATATATCATCACGCTAAGACTAATAGTAGCGGACCACCAATGAAGAATGTTTAAAAAATAGGGTATTTTTCCTCTTGAGAGCTTCCGCTGTATGTAGTAGCGTTAGCCCAAAGTAACTATACTACGCGGACGAAGTCGCAGGCAGAGGCTAGTACTCAATAATTGAAAGCGGTGTTATGTGTTAGAAAAAGCGTAGACTTATAAATAGAAGATTGTTTTAGACTTGTATATTAGTTCACACAACAATGAGTTACAGCACAAAGCAAAAAGAGTCAGAAGTTGTATATGACATCTCATTTGCCAAAAGGACGTGATGTCTACGTTTAGGTCTGTTTCACAACATTTGGGTTTAGTTACATATTAGATATGTAATCAATATGTGCCTCTAACCTACTATATCGTTACCACCATACACATGGCATTAAATCCATGTCAATGACTCCCTTAGTTTATAATCATTCAAAATCCTTATGCCGACAATACTACAAGCAGGTTTGATAGCGATAATTTCCAATGTATAGTGAGTGCACTGTGCTTACTATCAGGTCAAATGCATTTACTTTATCGTGCTACAATAAAAAAAAATCCATGTGTAAAAGGACGAACTGGACACTAAGACCTCTTGTACTATAAAGCGTGATAGTGACTCCGATATTGCGCCGTGCAAATAGGATAATACCGGTGTGAAATCATATCCTTGTTTGAATTGTGCCCGAGATTATGTTGTCAAACCCACGCGGAGACCTCATGTTTATACAGGTCCTTGCTTTGTCCACTCCTGACATTTGTCGACATTAAGAAACACGAAAAAGCGTTTTGTAAGTTATTTGTCGCGTTAAAACGGTTAAAACACGATTGCGCATAATTCAGCCACCAAAATTGGTGGGAAACAAAATTGACCTTGTTATTATTGCATACGTTTACGAAATAAAAAACATTCTGCTTCTCACATCTTTCCTCGTGAAGTTATTTATATAAGGGCATCCTTTTTTAACCGACTTCAAAAAAAGGAGGAGGTTATCAATTCGACTGTATTTTTTTTTTTTTTATGTTTGTTACCTCATAACTTTGGACTGGGTGAACCGATTTTGATTATTCTTTTTTTATTTAATTTGGTCCAGTTCCGACAACGGCATCCAGTGCAAAACCGTATAAGTTTTAAATTTGCATTAAGTATGTACACGACAAATAGACGAATAACTCAATATCACGCTAACCGATTTCGATGATTCATTTTTTATTGGAAAGGACATACTTCAAGGGTAGGTTGATGAGACTTTGGTTGGGTTCTGATTATGGGATCCGTGACAAAGTAAGAAAACTTTCAAGAAACGAGCCTACTCCTTTCTTAAGGCCGGCAACGCATCTGTGTTTCCTCTCGTGTCGCAGGTGTCCATGGGCGGCCGTGATCACTTACCATCAGGTGACCCGTATGTTCGTTTGTCACCAATATTATAAAAAAAAACTCTTCAATTCTTAGGAGCCTATTGTGCTTATGTTCGTTGCTGTATTGCAACATGACGCAAGCTTTGTAATTGCATTACTTAAGGTGTATTATGTGTGAAGCGATGGTAGCCGAGTTGGTGGTAGAAACTTTCGCGGATTATTGATAAGGTTGCGTTCGCAAACATTCGCAAACGTTACTTATTGTACAACCAATTGAAACCCTATCTATAATATAAAATTGAATCACTGAATGTGTTGCTAAGCGTAAATCTCGAGAACAGCTGAACCGATTTCGCTAATTCTTTATTTGTTGTGTTTGTTATTGTCAGGAGAAGGTTCTTATGCAAAAAAGCGCATATTTTAATATACTTAAGGCGGAACGGAGTTCGCGGGCACTGCTAGTAAATATTTATGCACACTGAAAATGGAAAAATAAAGTAAATTTTCAAAAAAAAGAATTAACCAACTTCAATATCAATCAAATTGCCATAAAGCACTAAAAAGCGGAAAATAAATAGTTTATTAAATTAACCAAATTAAATAAAAACATATGAATATGTGCGCTACCTAGAGATGTATTGGAAGTTAGTGCCTTTGTACCTACATATGTAGATGATATGATTTTCGGTTGGCAACGACTTCTAATACATCTCTAGGTAGCGCACATATTCATATGTTTTATTTAATTTGGTTAATTTAATAAACTATATATTTAAATTGACTTTTTTATGGAACAACGCAGTGCCTGGCCTGCGCCCCGCATCTATATGGCATTCGAGACTACTTTCGATTCTGAAATGTCAGTCCGTTTATTCACATATTTGTAAATGGCGTTTATACGAGAGTAGAGATTTAAACACGCAGTATATAGTCTATAATTACGTGATATGACAGGTAAAGTTCTACCAAACAAGGTCGTATTATTTATGTTTTACTAGGAGTCGCCCGCGACTTCGTCTGTGTTTGTGTCTTTACGGACTATGCAGCACACGCTGAAATTGCTTTCAGATGAAATTGCCTTACTTAATATTGATCACTAAATGTTCCCGCGACTTTTTGTAAGTGGTAAAGTCACGCAGAAGCTATTACTGGTTTCAGTATAAATGGGTCGGCTCGCCCGGGGTACTATCACCCGACCCACAGAAAACCGATGTGAAGTAACAGTGCTTGTATTGTTGCGTTTCGTTCGGTCAGTGAGTGCGCTGGAGGACCACCCATCTCTCCTCCTCCCATTCATCCACCCGTCCCCCAACATAGGCTGGCAACGCACTTGCGACTCCCCTGGTGTTGCAAGTATCTATGGACGGTGGTTAACACTTAACCCATCTGTTCGTTTGCCTCCTATGATATAAATTTTAAGGAAATTTTGTCCGCGTGGAATTGTTACTTTGGGCTAACGCTAACACGCAGCGAAAGCTTTCAAAAGGAAAAAAAAATGTGTGCGTGTACTAGTGTACACACGTAAGAAGTGAAACTTGTGTAAGGCCTTATTTTTCGCAAAATGATCTATATGCAACTTTCCAGAAATTGGTTAAAAAAAAAAAAAAACCCTTTCTTTCTTTATGGCAAACAATTTCATTAATATATTAAAAAATAAAGTTAAATTAGATAAAGTTTAAACAAAAGGATTTTATTATCATAGACATGAATACAAAAAAGATGGCGCGTAACGGAAAAATGTGACGGTAAATTTTTTCCAACGCCGATAAAGAAGTTTCACTTCAAAAACGATTTTGAAACATTCTTCATTGGTGCTCTATTCTTATGCCTCTTAGCGTGATGATGATGATATATAGCCTCCCTCGATAAATGAGCTATGTAACACAGAAATAATTTTTGAAATCAGACCAGTAGTTCCAGAGATAAGCGCGTTCAATCAACCAAAAAAAAAAATTTTAAGTCTATGTATTATTTTGATTATTTTTTTGTTTTACTTTATCTGTGTCACTGCAAAGTTATATTAAAATCAGGTGAGTAGTTTTTACGTGAAATGGTAACAAATATCCATCCATCCACGAAAACTTTTTCGTTTGTTGGAGTTACAAATGCGGGGCATAGTTGTTTCATTTCACAAACATTCTAGTAGTAATACTCCTAATGGAAATTTAAATAGTTGGTGTAATAAACGATATGTTTAGTGATATTCGTAAATGATGACAAAACTCGGACTACACTCGAGTTAGGATTCAATATTCTGATAACAAAACACTAAGTCTAAAAAGATTTTTCATGATACATTTTACTGAATTCGTGTTTCTCTATTCGAGTTTCTTGCCGGTTTTTCTCTATAAATGGGCTTTTTTTCGAACCGATGGTAGTTTTGATGTCCATAAGCGACTTGTTACGGTTTGATTTATAGAAAAAAATCTTTGAAGGTTCTAAACGAGGACAGAAACCATCTAAAATTGGAAGGTTTTTAATTATTTATGATTAAAATCGATAAACGGTCGTCCCCTCCTATAAATAGCGATACCGCTAGACGCCGCGACCGAGCCCAGAGAGCGGTCCGGAAACGCAGAGCCGCCATCTTGCTCGCGAACCGGATACGTGCGGAAACGAACGGTCCGCGGCGGGAAACCGTAACGCCATATTGGTCTGACGGCACATTACCGGTCATTACATTGATGGTAACGTCGGTTTGATTATGGAAAGAGATAATGTAGATATGTAAAAAAAAGAACATAACGTTAACTACTAGCAGCTGGGTAGCAATGTACTTGAAGCTTGTTATGTTTTTTTTTAAAGATTATGTTAGCTGAATGTGAAAAAAAAACTAGGAAGTCTCGTAAAGAACATGATAGAAGTGATACTTTTGTATTACAGGGAAACTTTTTAATTTTAAAAAATCAACAAATAGCTTTCGTTACGCGATGTTCGCAGATGGTCACCTATCCAAGTACTGACTGCGCTTTACGTTGCTTAATTTCAATTATCGGAGGAGAACCCGTGTTTTCAACACAATACCCGACACAATGCTTCCTCCCACCATTTTTCGTCACATGAAAAGTCATCCTATAAGAAGTTTCACTTAAAAACAAAACTATCTGAAGTTTGGGGTGCTTCAAGCAATAATGGCTTGATTGTACTGTACATATATCGCGTCAGTGTGCGTGTATGCGATCAGAATTGCATATATCTTTGCGTTTGAAATCTATACATAAAAGTGAAATTAGAGTGTCCGTTGATTATCCGACTTAATCCGATTTTAGAGAGACTATTACTCGTAGATACAGGACATAACAGAGTATAGTCTAGGCTACAATAAGATAGCTATATAATACTATTCTTTTTCGTAGATGCTGATAAATACTCACAAAATTGTTACAGAGCTATAAGATAAAGTCAAGCGTTTTCCTTTTATCGAAAATGTCTTAAAATAATTTATTGCGTTTTTGGAATTTTTACTCAGTACGTAAAATAAAGCCTGTGACGATTTTTATTTTATGCATTCCTACAGACATAACAATAGCGTGCACTAAAATATGTATTAAGTAGCTAAAAATTTTGATAATATCTTGACTATGACTTTGGAGATAAACCCCCAAAAATAGAGAAACAATCGTTAATTATTTATCGAACAGTAGGTAAGGTGTCGGTCGTTGTCGTGATTGTGATATATATATATAAGAAACAAGCTGGCCTTAAAATGGATAATAATGTATCTTAGGCGTTGGTTAATGTTGCGAAGCACAAAAGCTCCAACACTATCATGTGTGGTGAAAGCGCACACAGTTGTTGATCGATGTCGCAATCGTTGTGACAAAGTCATCCCACTCCCTCTAATAATGCGATACAAACGAATGAACTCATTAGTTCAAGTGTCTCAGCCATAGACTAACGAACCTGCGAGTAGTCAAATTGTAAATGTAAGCGGTTTCATAATTGTATGGTCTCAGCCCAGCTCTACATGTTGGCTCCAACGTTTTTACAAATGTTTGTGGTACCGCCCATCACTAAATACGCTAAGCGTCCATGTCGGTCGAACGTAGTGTCAACGAAAAAATGTTCGACATGTAAACTGTAGACGCTTTTATCAGATATTTAAAATTTACAAAGAATCTACATCCTAGAAATCTTTGTAGTTATGCATATTTTTATTTGTAAAAAATACAGTTCTTCATCTTTTTATGTTTCATACATCGTATATTCTATTAATTTGATTCGTTTTTTGGAGTGTTAGCCGGATAATAGATTGACGACTGAAGACAGATACTTAGGTAACAGTTTAAGGCAAATATAAAATCAACAGCATTTCTATGTCGCAGACGGAATATGACGGATGCCAGTGTTGTCAGTATAATTGATAGATTGGAAACGGTACTACAAAATCACTTTGATAAAACCGAAGCTCGTCGATCATTTACAAACATTGGCGCAAGTGTTGGAACCAACGTTCGGGCCACCATGTCTAGTCGACCTTACGGTATGCAAACGAGATGGGTGCCGTAGGTGGTTGAAGTGTAAATTACCAGCGTTGCAAAATGCCGGATTATACGGTGTAGTGAGCTACTCGTAACTTGCTTCCAAATTGGCTCTCGACAGTAATGACATGTCTGTGACTGAAATTGGATAATACTACATTCTAGTTAGAGATTATCTTGCTTTAGTGTGGGCTCTTAGCATCTGAATGGATTGCTACCATTAAGCAGATGGTGACAAATTCGTCACGGTTTTTACCTTTGGTTTTGTCACGTTTCGGGTGGCTTCTTCTTTTTCGAGGTCGGATTTACAGCGATCATTGTCGATGTATTGTAGATCTGTCAATGGTTGCTGTTGGACTTGGGATACACTGTAGTTAAATACAATGACATCACTTTATTGTTTATTACAAAAAAAAATCAAGATGATATGTTCCTTTGTCGTAGTGGCTAAACGGTTAACATCTCGATAATATTGTTTTGACATCGTCCGGTTTTACTATTGTAAGTCATATTTGTTTTCCTCTCTCTATGTCTCTAAAGCTGCTTTAAAGATTTTTTTTTATTAGTATACTAATTTCCTATCCCCAAATATAAAAAAGTAATAATTAAAAACGAGACGATCTCCCTCCTTGGACGCTGTATTTTAGATGCGGAACGCTTACGATGAAAGCTATGTCAACGAGATCATTATACTCGAGCTTTAAAAAGCCTAACATTAGAACGTTCGAAGGTCGAGATCTTAATGCATATATACTTGAAACACAACGAAAGTTCAGAATCCATTTCTAGTCAAAAGACGTAAAGAGGCACTCATTGGTTTCAACATTTACATTGTAACACTTACAAATGTTACTAGTTCTGACACTTTTCATTTTGTGTACGAATGAAGTCATTTACATATATTTCTATTACATCCCAACTATGTAATACTTGCTATATATGTGTGAAACCCATTATAGATCATAAACGAATTAATCTATACATATAATAAGAGGGTAAATTTAACATGTCTGTACTTTTTAGATTTTTGTGAAAAAAAAATTGTTACAGGTGTCTTGAAACAAGTAATAAAATACATTTCCAATGTTATTGTCTCAAATATAAATTTACTCTCATTTCGACTACGTAGTTCAGTATCATGAGCGCAGTTGACTGCACAGTCCGCCCTTCTACCGGACACTTATTGAGGGCATGTTTCAAATACGAACACTTGTTTGTATTTTAGTTTTCTCATAGACTTACTGTCACTATTTTGTAGCTATGTTTTTTAAATGATTATTGTTATAGTTCAGCCCTGCTAATGTAAAGGCGCGTAACTATGTGTATAGCTTTCTAGAATTTACTATATTCATATGGCGGAATTGCGAATGTTTAGATGAATGTGTGGTGTAACTAGAATTAATAAGGTTAGGAATGAGCTTTTGGACAGCTGAAGGAGGAGAGTGGAAGATGACATGTTCTGTCGACTCTACTTAGTATGAGATAAAAGAAGATTACATTTATGTCTTGGCATTTGAAAGAAAATATTACGAGGAATCTTAGGAAATATAGAATGATTGATTATAGTCAAATAAAAATAATTATTTGCTATTTGGAATGAACGACACGTCCCACAGTTGGCTTAGCGAGAAAAATAAGACTAGTATTTGTTTTTTAATGACAAATATAAAGGTTTATAGATTTACAAAAAGGTCATCGTTGATTGGAGAAAACACGTTACAAATTTCCCACACGCATTACTAGTTGCGGGACTTGTACTACATCGGAGTTGTGTCTCAATTGTTCTGTGAAACAATGGCCGCTTACGTCGTTTACTTCTCATCCCTAAGTAAACATTTGTGTTACTTCTATGATTCATAAGCTGTTGCTAAGTTATGGACACCTTATAATAGGCTGTTAAACTTTTGCGCTTGAGCAGTGACTGTGTTTTGCCATTTGAACAAATAAGTCATGAATTGCTGCGGTAACTAAGTTGGCGCCTTTACTATCTTCATTTTGAATTTATAGGGCTCGCATGCGGATTCACATGTGTGTCCCACGAATTCTTATATGTATGAATAGCTAGCTTAGTTTAGCTTAGATAGATTCGCGGTGTTGCATCCAAGGCAACAGCCCAAGCCAAGGTTCGGCCACTCTGGCACCCTTGAGCTTGTTCCCAAGCGGCGAAGTGCCTTAAACTCTCGCCTTAGTAGTCTGGTGAAGCTATGAAAGCCCTTTAGGCCAATAGCGTAGGCAGATCGAAAATAACCACCATAATAAAGTTTTTGCCAAATATTAGGCCTTTGTAGACGGTGTTATTCCAATGCGATATCTAGTATTTATTATTATTAGTAGTATGAGAATTAGTTTAAAATTTGTTCTGTTTTTTTTTCTACAATGATTTTGCATAAGAATAGGGCTGAAGCACACATTGAAGATGAGAATCTATGGAAGGACGCGCTACCGTAAATTATCATTATAAAAGCTGCTACATACACTTATTGATGCCAGTACGAATAAATCTAGGGTACAAAAAGAAGATAAATAGGAAAACTAGCTTAACATCGAAATTGATCTTTATTTTTGAATTTACTGTAATTTAAATGAACAAAGAAAAGAAATCAAAAATACTTTTTTAATTCAAGTCCCGAAAAGGTGTTTATGAACGCTAATGCTACCACTGGTTTGGACAAACAAATAAAATCAGTTGAAAAGGGAAGAATCACATACAGCATAGAGTATTTGCATAGATACATATACAACTATATATAGATTATTTTAGTTTCTTAACAGAAATTAAATACATGTTCCGATGTGACAACGTTATACAGTAAAATTTCGCTGTAAAAATAATCATTTACGTAATATAGTTAAGGCATTGATCGTGAAACGAGTGTAGTAAATCGGATATCAGCGTACGTTCTCGAACAACTAGACGACGCGACGGCGGGAAAGTAACGTTCTATTATGTGGAATTTCTCTCGGTTCTCATCCGAACGGTGAAAGTGACCGTCGAGAGGGACAGCTCCCGGACTATATCCGGCTCTCCTGTTACGGAGATCGGTGCTCGAACACGTACCAAGGTCTTTTGTTAGTCTATTAAATAAATAAAAAACAGGCGAGGTAGTCATAATGACTGTCGACAGAAGCGAAAACTCAAAACAATGAAATAAATGTGTTCTCTTTTGAATTTTTATATTCAATTTACTGCGAATGGCAATATTTATATTCCAGTATTTGTTTATTGAAATTATTAACATTAATATGGTTTTCATATCTATTGACACTCGGAGCAATAATTATATACATTTTTATAAAGCCTGTTAGTCAATCAAACGTATGAGGAGCTGCAAAATATCAATGTTAATATATACACAGACCATATAGTACGAGTCGCTAGTCTGACGCAAGCGCAAAACGGTCTGTCACGCTTAGTAGCTCGTCGCTGACGGGAATCATAAGGTTATCTCCTGCCAAACAAATACCGCTCAAGGCGCCTAAAGAGTCACTTTTAAAAAAATCTGTGCTTCGAAAACGCGTATCGAGGGATTCGTGTTACATATTTACCAGGTTATTCCGATCCAGGGGTCCTTATTTTTAGTACGACATACACTCGATCGATTTTTAATAATTAACTTAGCGGAAACAATATATGTATATACTGTAACAATCCTTAATATTTTACTTATCTTCTCTTATTTATAAACATAAGCAACATTATCTTCATGTAACACTTTGACTGATTTTGATGAATTCAGTTTTTGGACCTAAGCTAGTGATACTCGGGTGGTTCTTAGCTATAGTTGGAGCCGGTAGATGGTGCGTTTGTTGAAGCTTTTTTTTTATTTTTCCTTACAGTATATATCCAATGTAATCCCAAATGTTTAACTACCCAAAATTTAAATACTATGTACGCCGATTGTTTTTACGTTCATGTCTTATGAAGGTCTCTACCAAAACAACGTCTATCCAGTTTATTACGACTTAAAATATATTAGCCTCTTATATGAAAGAGAGACGGACGGGTAGACACTGCATAAATTTAACAATAGAGATTAAAGCATAATTTTCTTCATTACATAGAATAAAACAAAGTCCCCTACCGCGTCTGTCTGTCTGTCTGTTCGCGATAAACTCAAAAACTACTGAAAGGATTTGCATACGGTTTTCACCAGTAGATAGAGTGGTTCATGAGGAAGATTTTATTATATAATTTGTCAAGGATTTTTTTATAATCAGAGCGGGACAACGTCTGCCGGGCCCGCTAGTTGAGTATAAAATTACTTTTACTTTTTTACAATTACTTTTTTTAGAAAATTATTTGTAAATGCATAATGCTTTCAAAAATCGTAATTTCTACATATATATACACACACATATATATATATATATATATATATATATATATATATAAGAATAATCTATAGTACACTTAATAAACTGGCCATAAAAAATATTTCGTGGGCTGCCTCGTCGAGCGTTACCGAAAACATTTCATCAAAACGTTGTAATTCAATCTGTTATGAGTTACGTCTTATATTTTAGCATTTTCGCTGTAGTAAAGAAGTAAAGAAAAAAAACGTGACTCAGCGCTCTGCGTCTCCGTTTTTAAATCATAATCGTTATAATAATAATAATCAAATTACATCATCTACTTAAAGAACGTTAACACGCAAAAAGTAACACGTTATTACCATTGCAAATATAGCGTTAAAAAAAACATGTTATACGCTAATTTCCGTGACCTTGGTCCAGCGTCAATAGGAAGTTTAAAAAAGTAATACTAACTTTTTAAGAACGTCCGTACAGTGGCATACCGGTGTGAAGTGAAATTCAAAATAAGAACATTTCCGTTGATCGCTCTGCGAAGCGACAGTGTGACCAAATAACGTAACAACGTTTTGACATGCTACAAAAATAACGTTATATTATTGACAGTTGTATTATTTTTGATTCGATTAAATAATATATGAATTGAAAAAAAAATGAGAATATGGCGTTTATCGGACCGAAGAACAGCGTGCCAGTCATCAAGGATAGTCTACATACGCCGGCGTACGAGGTGAGTGACCCGACTAATAATTTTTAACAGAAACGATTTTCATACGAATGTAAAAATAAAGTAACACTTTTTTCTTGTTATAATTGTTGTTACGTGTTCAATCGTTGCTGTGTTGTAATTAAGGAGGTAATTATGCAGTAGCGTTGTATATTGCGTAGTCACAGATGATTTTTTTTAAGTTACACTTTGAATACAATGTATTAAAGAGTTGTTATTGGACCCTATTTTGTATAATATAATAGAATTTAGTTGAATAATGACTTTTATGTGATTTCTAAACCAATGCAAATAGTCATTGGAAAGTTCTATTGAGCGAGTAACCGTTTTATTAGACCCTTGAAGTCGTTATGAAACACCAATTTTATAATTCGGAAATAATTACTCACGAGGATGTATTAGTCTAGTCAACAAGTGCCTTTTTGGGCAACTTTTTTCAGCAGTCTCCGAAAATTATGATTGAGGTGTCATTCGATTCGGAATGGCATCTAGATGATTTTTGAAAAAAATGAAGTTCCGCTTGCAAAAATTGCAAAAGTTATTAACAATTAACTAAAAAAAAGGGGGTTTAGTTTTTTGCAAATATCTCAAAAACTAATAAAGATTTTGCAAATTTGAAAAAAGATTCAAAAAGAGGAAGAAATTTCCTAAAAAAAGTCTCGACTCCCGGAATTGCAGGACCAATATTTCTAATTTTCCCAGAGGGTTGAAAATACGCCCGAAAACGGGTACTCCGGCTTGCGCAAGCCACGCCCCCTTCGGACCTTTAATGAATAAATAATATATAAACTTATTAAATATGAAAATAAAAAATTGAAAAAAATCAGGCGCCTACAGGACAGATCAATGAACAATAATCCGTGGTCAAAAAATTTTTATCGCGATTTTTCAATAAGTTATCCATTAATTAATTACCATTTTTTTGTAGCATGAACATTAACATTGCAAGTGCGATCATTGTTAAACTATTAATCTGAGATTTTTTTTCCTTTCGTGGAGCTATTTTTCAAAGGTCTTAGAATAAATTCCCGTTGGAAAAATTAAAAAATTGTTAATTTTCGTTTTGTTATTAACAATTTTTCCTTGTCAGCAATTTTTTTTTAATCCATACTTAAGTTCTTCGAGATATCGATATGATATCATTGAGTTAATGATGATTTAATCATGAGATATTAATAATTCATTATACGACTATCTCCTTCTGATATAAGATATAAACGCTTAACTTACAGATTCCTGTAGATAAGGCAAATAATATGCCAAATGTGATGAGGACTCGATTATTCGTATCTGAGCGGTTCATTCACTTGAGCGTGATCGTGTGTACGACGTTTTATACTTATATGATTGTACAATAAAAAATGTAGATAGAAAAATATGAAATAAAGCAACACATTATAAATACTAATGTAAAAATTATTCAAATTGTAACCGACGCTATGTTCGCGTTAGATACGTGAGTATAAAATATTTAGCGATACGAGCGGCGCGCTGAGATACTTGTTAATAATAGAAAACTCTTTGAAATTAATGATGCAGACATTACAGAGTTCATAGAGCCGCTTCAGTTGCGCAGAGACATTGCCTCACTGAGCGTGTTCTACCGTCTGTATCATGGCGAGTGTTCTGAAGAGTTATTCAACTTGATCCCTTCCTCTCCTTTTCATAACCGCACCACGCGCGCTGGTCTTCGGAGCCACAGTTTTACGGTAAATCCTATCTGGGCACGAACTAAAAAGTTCGCAACATCTTATCTTTGCCGTGCCGTGAAGCTATGGAACAATCTCCCGGCCAGTGTGTTTCCTCCTTCCTATGACATTGGGTCCTTCAAGCGCAACGTGAAGAGATACTTACGCAGGCCGGCATGACAGCGGCGACCGGCGAGGGATAGTATGTCTCTCGGTAGTCGCCATTGTTTTTGGATTGTACTGTGCTTACCATCAGGCACGGTACAGTCATTTTGCCGAGCTACGATAAAAAAAAAAGAAAAATTACTTGTTTGTAGTAAAATTTGTTTTTCAAGTGAAACTTCTTTAGGCGCGTTTAGCGGTATTTTTTGGCAGCATATGATTAATTCCTTGTCATGACATGCTAGTTAGCGTGACGGAACGTATATCACTTGCGCGTATTGCGTCACATGTGTATATCTAATATTTATATTTTGTATTGATGTTGTGTGAAAGTGCCAATAAATGTGAAAACTAGACTAATGTTATTAATAATCTTAATATATATATTTCTTGTGTGCGTGTGTATGTGACTGAACTCCTCCTAAACGACTGGACCGATTTTGATGAAATTTTTTGTGCGTGTTCCAGTGGATCCGAGAATGGTTTAGATTCACAATTGGACCCGGTAGGTGGCGCTGCGATCGACTTTTGGGATTTATATTTTTTATTATCAAGGCAGGACAACGTCCGCCAGGTCCGCTAGTTTCAATATACAAATTATGAAAATTATATAGTTCATTACGTATATAATTCACTAGCCGACCCGTGCCCACTTCGTTGGGCGGTAATAGGCATTATCAAGCTACAACTTTTCTCTAGAACTCAATCATATATATCTCATAATTAAGGCAGCGTTCGTAAGAAACGTTTTCGTTCGACCATTTTTCTCCGACTCCCCAGATATTACCCCCTACAACCTCACAAACTTTACCTCTTTATAATATTAGTATTGATTATAGATAATATAATTAGTTAATAGCTTCTGCCCGCGACTGTGCACGCTTGTAATAGTTATTTTGGGCTAAGACGCAGCGGAAGCTCTCAAAAGGAAAAAATACCCCGATTTTAAAATATTTTTCATTGTTGCTCCGCTCCTATTGCCCTTAGCGTGATGATATATAGCTTATGACACTCACAAGTAACGTGGCTTTCTATTGGTAAAAGAATTTCAAAATCGGTTCAGTAGTTCCTGAGATTACCCCCTACAACGTCACAAACTCACAAACTTTACTTCTTTATAATATTAGTATAGAGATTATAGCCCCTGCCCGCGACTTCGTCCGCGTAGTAATAGTTACTACTCTGGGCTAACGCTGACACACAGCAGAAGCTCTCAAAAAGAAAAAAACATCTCGATTTTGAAACATTTTTCATCTGTGCTCCGCTCCTATTGGCCTTAGCGTGATGATATATAGCCTATAACCATTCTCGATGAATGAGCTATATAATACTGAAAGAATTATTCAAATCGGACCAGTAGTTCCTGAGATTACCCCTTACTACGCCACAACGTCACAACGCCACAAACTCACAAACTTTACCTCTTTATAATATTAGTATAGATTTAAATATTGAAAAGAGAACACAGTTGTTTTATTGTTTTGAGTTTTCACTTCTGTCGGCAGTCCTTATGATTGCTTCGCCTTTTTTTAATGTTACTATTATTTTAATTACCAGCTCGAATTTGATGAGATAATAGCCCTTGTAACGGTTTCATTGGTATCTTTAGAGCAGCGTGCAGTTGTTCGTAATAAAAAATATCAAAGGATTTTTGGATGATCATGTAACTTTTTGCCGGTTGTAGACGACTAGCGAAATGATTACGCTGTGTCGGTGCGATGGTGATTGCATTTCATATTAAATGAACCGCGCGGCTCTAAACAATTTGACCTTAAAACGCGCCCACACGATCTCGAAAGACCTTACGTCGGTTTCCTACACACGACATTACACGACTTATATAACTTATCTACGCAGTCTCATGTTTAGACTCCCATAACGTGCCATAACCCATCTACGTTTCATATAAATTAAAAAAATACCACATGGTATGTCAAAAAGACACACACTAGTAGTGATTTTTTTAAATTATAAGTAACATTTTAATTACAAAAATACAATATAAAAGTCATCGTCACTCGGTCTTCGCAGGCGGTCATACTGACTTTGCAAGTTGCTTAACTTCGGTGCTCCGGCGAGATCCGGTGTTTTCAACACTCTATCCGGCACAGTGTTTACCCCGCCACTTTTTCTCCAAGGAATCATAGAATGTGTCAGTTCCGAGGCTGGAGCGTACTCTGTAAAAACGATCGTTTGATATATACTAGCTCACCCGTACAGCTTCGTCTGAGCCAAATCGGTTATTAACGGTTCCAATTTTATTTGCAAACGCGAAAAATCTTAAAAAGCCTAAAATCCCGAATGTAGCGACACTTACCGGGTCCAATTGTGAATCCAAACTATTCTATATATATTAGTAAGAAATGTCTTCCCGGTCTCCCCTGGATTGCTCCTGTGGCCCTCGCGTCCGCGTCCCATTTACTATCCTCACAACAACGCAATAATTTTACCGGCTTATAGTTTTTGTTATTATCTTCTAACCAACTTCATCAATTAACATGCTGTGAAAAGTAAACTTTATCTCCATAAAAATATCATTTCGATTTAGGTATTTGTTTTAATAAGAATTTATAAAGTATACATGAAACCCGTGTCTAATAACTTTAGTAATTTTTAATTAGCAATTGTAACATTTATTTTCTTTTTCACATAAACATAAAAAATGTTTTTGGCTGAGATACTATACTAAGATATATGTGTGTTGTATTTTTTTGTAAAGCTAACAGTAATGGATTTTGCTATGGATGTTATTACTTTATTTCAAATCATGCCAGCAACGCACACGATTTAGGCTTGCTAATTTGAATTACGTTTATTGTGATCTAGTATTGGAATTATATATTAACCTAAATAAAAAGTAGTATAATATACCTTACTAACAATGTAAGAATTTTCAAAATCGGATTAGTAGTACATTACACCGAATATCCAAAATCACAAAGTAGAACTTCAACTTTTTAATATTGGAGTTTCACAGATACGAATTCTACCAGTGTTAAGTCATTATGGGAGAGTCACTTTATAGGTAGTATTATTTTTGTTTTATATAATTTAGTTTTCACATTAGGCGTCTGAGATACACAAAGGTAAACATCATGTCTTAAATAAATATATATTTACATAATAATTACTGTTAGTCATTGTGTTATGTTAAAGTTTAATTTTGTTAAAACATATAAGATTAGCCAGAGTATTGACAAAAAGAGAAAATACAGACCTTTGTGCATTTGTTAAAATCAGACGGACGTAGCATATTGTTACGTAAAATATTATACAATACAATACTAAATCGGGGCAATTGAAAAAATCTGTTCTAGACCAACCCACATTAACATATTGAGTTGTCCCAGATTCTGAACTTTGTAAGATGGACTGGAGGGCACACGTCTACAGATAGATCCTCGTTCTACAGATAGTAGACGCAGCAAACTTGCAACAGTCACGAAACTTATATGGCCATGGCTTATTAGGAATGTTTTTGTGAATGGAAGCATATGATTTGCCTGTAATTGGGTTGGATACATTCCAGTTTGAGTTCCATAATGAAACAAATCAGTCTTGTCCTGAACAAAATATCCTGTAATCAAAATATCCAGTCTGGATAGCTTCTTTATCCAATATCACACTATGTCCTCGTATCCATGCCAGAACTACATAAATTCCTAAACAATGACATTCATACAAATCGAATTGAATAATTGTGATAACCTGTTTCATTGAAATGTGTTAAATATGTCAAAACAATATCAAATGTAGTGTAAAAAGTTTCAATAAGAAGAAAAAGCCCTTCCTCTCTTGAAGCAAACAATTTTATTAATAAAAAAAAACATTTATATATACATAGATTTTTTGGGCCAGGAACCATCTCGGGCGTCCACAGAACACGCTAGTAAATTGTTATCAGAATCTGTTCAGTAGTTTCGGCATGCGTAGAGCACAAACATACAAACATTGATTTATCTTAATATATATATTTCTTGTGTGCGTGTGTATGTGACTGAACTCCTCCTAAACGACTGGACCGATTTTGATGAAATTTTGTGTACGTGTTCCAGTGGATCAGAGAATGGTTTAGATTCACAATTGGACCCGGTAGGTGGCGCTGCGGTTGAATTTTAGATTTTTTTTATTATCAAGGCAGGACAACGTCCACCCGGCCCGCTAGTATATATAAAAAGAAGATGATAGACAAAGGGTGTAAATAAGCACATGTCTTACGATACTGAAACTATGCGTATATTGTTTTAGTGATGTAATATATTACATAATTTTCATTTACATGTCATTTACGGCCACTCAGCAATCTTTTACTCGATACTACAATTGCTATCTGAAAGATCGTTGTGGCGAAGTCACGGCCAAGTCTGGTAAGAGTATGTCGGGAGAATCTTTGCGTGTGCGGTTTTCTATGGAAGTGTGTTTGAAGGCGGTACCACATAGCGCGTGTTGTACCGCGCCGAATCGGTCTACCGTTATCGCCGTGTCGACGCCTAAACGTTATAAACCATCGGAACAGGTTCTCGTGATGAAATTGAGAGTGCACCAGATTCACACTGCGGTAATTACGCCACGGCTACTATGTTATATTATATTTAGCGATGGTCTAGTTTTACAAATTTGAATATGTTGCGGTTGTTTTCAGGGACGTATCTTTCGTCATATCAGCCGTATGATAAGGAGCTCGTAGCGAATTCATAATTAAAATAACGAGTGTTCCTATGTTCTTTTTTTAAATTATTTTTAAAAAGCTTTGATATTATACCTCTTTGAACTCGCTAAACCAATGTTTTTTAATTATTACAGGACGTATGTTACAAGTGTGGTATTCGAACCCAAATACTTTGATTATTATGTTCTGTAGCTTCAATGAAAACACAAGACAGGAATCAGGTTTTACAAATAAAAATATGTAGGTAGGTGTGTACTAATTCAACACGCGAACGTTATTAAGAATTTAATCAGATATAAGAAATTATATGTATACTAGCGGACCGGGCGGACGTTGTCCTGCCTTGATAATAAAAAAAATCCTAAAAGTCAACTGCAGCGCCACCTACCGAGTCCAATTGTGAATCTAAACCATTCTCGAATCTCCACGAACACACACAAAAAATTTCATCAAAATCGGTCCAGTCGTTTAGGAGGAGTTCAGTCACATACACACGCACACAAGAAATATATATATTAAGATTGCGCGGGAAAAAAACGTGCGTTTTTATTCATTCGCATAAGAGTGGCCCGAAACAATAAATGACAATTATGTTTGTTACCGAAATTGTATCCTTAATTAGTGTAGTGTAGCTAGATGAATGAGAGTATGTTACTTTTTCATCGCAAAAACTACTGAATCCACTCTACTCTAGGAGGAAGAGTAGAGTATTTAATAGTCAAATGTATTTACGTATAAAGAATTGTGGTATAATCTTACGGTTGGTGCGATTGACATCATGACGGTGGTATGTGAGTGTGACGTCACGGGCCCATAATCCACTGTTGAATAACGATCAGGTAATATTCGCTGTCGGAATACTAATGTATTGTCTTACGATATAAAAGGACAGCTGGAAGTCAACGACCAATATCATGGGTATAGGAAGTGATAAGTTAGTTTTCTTGGAATGATTTTTTTATACTGGCTTACGGTAAAGAAGTGATTGGTAAAAATCGTCACGTAAGAGAAAAACATTATGCTTCACTGTCTCGCCTCTCTTTACGCGACTTTCGCTTTGTCGCTTTGTATTGTATATAAGTGTCCGTGCGTATAAAAGCATCTAAATATAATCAGACGAGCATTGTGCCCGCGGGTTCTGTATTCTCATTACTGAAAGAGGAAATTGTATTAGAACTTTTCTTTTTCATTTAACATTTTTTATATAAGAGAGAGAGAGAGCATTACGAAAATAAACAAAGTAAACCTCCATATCGAATTACATTCAGAATTGAAGTGAAAAGGTAACGTAGAAAGAGAGAAAGAAAATATACCTATTTATTGTAGCAAATATACTGACAATACAATAGTGAAAAAATAGTTACTCGTACAAAGATATACATAACATAAAATAAATTCAATGTTAGAAGATATTATTACAATCAAATACGCACATAAGTATTTCTTAATGAAGAAGGTTTTTATCCTATTCATTTTACTACGACTCGCCGATAGGTGGCGCTGAAACACATCGACTTTGTGGTAGAGCCACGCTGAAGCTATTACTGGTTTCAGCATGAATGGGTCGGCTCGCGCGGGCATCTACCACCCGACACACAGAAAACCGACGTGAAGTAACAATGCTTGCATTGTTGCGTTTCGTTCGGTCAGTGAGAGCGCCGGGATCCCACCTCCCCTCCCCTTTCTCCTCTCCCCTTCCTCTTCCTCCCCCGACCTTCCCCCAACACAGGCTGGCAACGCACTTGCAACTCCACTGGTGTTGCCGGTGTCTATGGACGGTGGTGATCACTTAACATCAGGTGACCAACCTGTTCGTTTGCCTCCTATGATATAAAAAAAAACAGTCCCACAGGTCGCTATGAAATGAATCCAAAAAAATATATACACAATATTTATTTTATTACAACAAATAATAATCATTACATAGTATAAAACAAAGTCCCCTACCGCGTCTGTCTGTCTGTCTGTTCGCGATAAACTCAAAAACTACTGAACGGATTGTCATGCGGTTTTCACCGGTGGGTAGAGTGATTAATGAGGAACGAACGTTTTAATTTGTCAAGGATTTTTTCAGGGCGGGACAACGTCTGCCGGGCCCGCTAGTGTATACATATAATAAGAATGTAAAACTAACGTTTCTGAACTTTTTACATTTTTGTGAAAAAAATTGATGCAGGTAACTTGGAATAAGTAATAAAATATATTTCTATCATTCTTATAAATGTATGTCTGTCTGTCTGGTTGTTTGAACAAACATCACTGCGAAAGTACTGCGTTCATGAAAAACACAAAAAACAAAACACAAAAAAGCATATCCTCGAGTACGAATTAGTCTTGGTTTCATTAAAATCGGTTTACTTTATCAGAAGTTATTATAATTTTAATGACGACGTGACTTAATTACGAGAGAAAAGTAAAGAGACTTAATACATTCAGATGATTTTATTAGTTCTTTTTACATCAGGTGCCGAGCGGACGGAGTCGCGGCCACAGCTAGTAACGAATACGTGCGGAGTCACGGTCACAGCCTAATTAATATACTTCGTTTAAATCAATGAGCTAACAAAGATAAAGAAAGAATAAACATTTAATTTGTCAGTTTTCATGCAAATATTAACAATGAAATTAGTATGATGTTCGAAGAGATGCGATTTCTAATTACACATGAATGGATTTGAGTCACGCGATAGAAATTCTCGGAATGTGGTGTTCGTAATCGATTCATGGGCTGCAGTGGCTTCTGTTTTAACTACAACATTTAGTTACAAACGAAAAACCGTTGCCAGATTCGACGAGCTTGATTGACGTCATAATGTGGACCTTTGATGGTACTGCTCTCACTAATATAATTCTACTAACGAGTGAGAGATACGGACTTAGATATCTTCATAATATTATTGAAGTGAAATTTATTTTGGGTCGGTGTGAATAAGATTTTATGAAACGAAAAAGAGACTATCTTTTTAAAATAAAAATCAAAAAACACTTTATTCAATTTAGGCTCTAACAAGGCACTTATGAACGTCATAACTACCACCGGTTCGGAAAACAACCCAGTCATCGGGAAGAACCGGCAAGAAACTCGATCTGGTTTATGTATTAATGTATGTATGTAAGCAGAATGAGATATCATATTCCTAATGTACTCGAAATATATACAGAGAGAGAGAGAGAGAGAGAAATGTTGAAATCTTTATTCTACAAGTAGATAAAGTGTGTGAAAAAGTGATTCGTTTTGGTGGTTTTAATACGTAATTGGTCAAGGATTTTTTTTTGTAATCAGGGTGGGACAACGTCTGTCGGGTCCGTTGTCGTTTAATAACACTATTTAATACAATTCTTAATATTGATTGACAGACAACGTATAGCTTAAATTAAGGGAGCTAGAAGCATGAAATATTTTACACAATACCCTTAATTTATTTCATACTAGTGGGTTCGGCGGACGTTTTCCCGCCCTGATAAAAAAAACCTTGACCAATTATATACCTAAACCTTCCTCATGAATCACTTTATCTATTGAAACCGTATGAAAAAATGGGGATTAAAAACAGATGACCATAGGAAATTCCATCAAGGACACATCAAGTTCCGTAATATAGTAAATGTTTAAGTGAAACTTAACACGGGCGACGACAAACAATCGTTTCCTGGCCTTGTCGCCGACCGACCTTTGTCAATGACGAGCTGTAATCCAAGGACATCTGTGCCCTGGACCGTGATCCACAGCCGGCCTTGCACGTCGACCTTGTCGCGTACCGGTTTTGTTTACGGATTCCAAGGATACCGGATTGCTATCGTTTGTGGAGGTCGCATATCTTGTTTTTAACCGACTACGAAAAGGACGTTTTAAATTCAGTTGGGATTTTTTTATGGTTTGTTACCTCAGTACTTCGTCATTTATTAATCGAATAGCTTCTGCCCGCGACTTCATCCGCGTGGAATAGTTACTTTGGGCTAACGCTAACACGCAGCGGAAGCTCTAGAAAGAAAAAAAACCCTTATTTTGAAACATTTTTCATTGGTGCTCCGCCGCTATTGGTCTTAGAGGGATGATTGCCTTCCTTTCTCCTTTATCTAACACTGAAATTTTAAGCTATTGCATAGCTTCTATCGCGGGCCTTGAGCGTGGGGACCGAATCCAGAAATTCCGTAACGAAAAAAACGTAACACCCCCACTCCGACCGGCACAGCGGTGATACTTTTTAGTTTTTCCATATGTCGATAAATACCAGAACTTTTAATGACTTTTTGAAATATCACGCTTGTCTCTTTAGTTCAGCAACCCGCCTTTAGGTGGCATTGGTTGTATTGGAAAACTACCGTAATCAGCTGTTTGTGAGAAAGTATATAGGTGTATAGGTATTTATCATCTATGTACAACAGTGAATATCTGTACTCGTATAATTTGTGTTTTTTGTGTTTTAAATATGAATAAACAAAGTGCATTTATTAATGAAGAAAGTCACGAAAAAATAGTGAAAGAAAATGAGTTAGTACTCTATATACATTCATTTTATTATTATTATCACAAATGCAGTATTAACAATATTTTAAACAATATTAACATCTCATTTATTTAATAAAAGAAAAAAAATTGTTTTTTTATCGGTCATCACGCTCAAAGTGTAACTTGAATTAATATCAAAGAAAAAAAAACAAAGGAAAAAAAATACTGCATTAATAAAATAAATAAATAATTATAATCGCATAAGTTGATAAAAAATGCTATGCAATAGCTTTACCGCGGCAGTCTCCGAGTGCCACACGTCTTTTTTTTTTCAAATCGGACCAGTACTCCCTAATATTAGCGCGTTCAACCTTACAAACAAATCATCCAGCATTATAATCTTGACTATATATTTGGAAATTATTTTATTGGAAAGAGGACATTTTCAAGGGGTTCTCGTCTTAATTTCATTAGCATTTGACTATGGAGACCAAGGTTAAGAAATGCCTTGACTCATTTTTGCCCAGTTCGAAGTGTTAGCGGTGTAAAAAATGGTGGTAATACAAACATTCGTGAATGGGAACTTCGAACACGGCTGTCACTATGTAATTTATAATAATAATATTTCAACTAAACAGCTTCAGTAATACACAGTAATTGATACTAGTTATTAAATATGATACGCTTATACTTTACCTTCGCAGGCACTATAACAAAGAGGCGATTAAAATCAAGATTAATAGAGTTGTGACACTGCATGCTTTAAATTATTAAATTCAGGGACTTCTACCTAAAGACCACTATGTTTTGTCATAACAAGCTAAAGACACTAAACTACTATATTATTATAGAGGTGATGGTTTTGAAAAATCATAATTATAGTTGACGATTGTCAACTGTTTGTATCATTATTCGGTATCCTTTTCTGTAGCCCTGAGAATGTCTATGTAATATATCAAGACGATTGGTCGGTCTAGTACAAGGAGTGAAAGCGTAACAAACAACCTCTTATTCCCATTTACGTATAATAGGGTATTCTTTATCTAAGAAGTTGGCTTTTTCGTCTTTCGTATCGTTCAAATCCTTAGTTTTAGCGTAACAACATTTAAGAAAATAAAATTCCGATGCCGTCAAACCGTGCCTAAATGACGATACTTTTCCCATTTATTTAACATTGTTTTTTTTTCACATTTTAGAAATTAATTTTTATCTTGCTTCTTTATTGAATAACTTACCAAATATTATTTATACTTCATCTACTATGATCCCTTGGGATGGAGAAATTTTAATATGAACGTTAAAAATTTGATCTGGATATTTTGATAAGGTCAAAATGTATTTTTACCGTTTTTTCTAATATGTTTTTCTAACTTTGAAAATTATAGATAATTGCGATACGGATATCGTCCAATGAGACGTTCTATACAGTTTAATGTCTCTTAATAGACAAGGTACATGCGTTACGTCGAGTATTATTGTATATATATGCGTAAATATAGCAAACAATTTACTTTAGAGACATGTACACGCAAGGCTCTTCTAGGCGGCGCTTACTCAAACACCACGGACCTTGTACGAACTAGATAACGTTCAGGGAGTGAGATAACGAGATATTTACACTTGTTTTATATGCTGGTTTAGTTAAATGACTGCAATGCGTATAGAATATTCAAAATCATCATTTTCATGTCAATTATGTTTGATTTGGCATCCCAAATACGACCTATTAGCGTTTGTTTCTAAATTATACTTCTTATGGCAGGGCTTTAAAATTCTGATTAGCGACATTTTTGTGTGACGATGCAGTGGTGGGAGTAAACAATAAGTAAAAATAAGAAGTTCCAAGCACATGACTATAATATTCCCACACCTGTATTTATTGCAACTATAGACCAAACTTCATGGCTATACACGCAGGCGTGGGAGTAACATAACTGCATAAAACTTAACCATTACCATAAGGTCACTTTACTGCAATCAATACTTAAAATGTTCATAATGAACATGTCAACAAGCAAACAAACAAACGGAGTATATTCATTAACTTTTTTGTAAATTGTCACCAGATCAAATTGGAGACCGTGCTGGGACTGACTGTAGGCAGTAATGCGGCGCTCGACTGCGATCCGAACACAGAGGTGGTCGCCTATCCTGCTGGGTGAGTATCTACATATATGTCTTAAAAACTACTACTCATTTTTAAACATATTCTTTGAAATCTAACAATGAAATTCTTGATATATGATCTCTGTAGTAGATTTGCAATCCACAAATATGAAAGAATAGAATAGGATATTCTAATTTGAAAACAAAATACACTATTAGAGATATATAGTAAGTAGTAGTACGCAAAGAAAATAGTGTAAATGAAACACAGCAATTAAGCGATGATGGCTTAGTCGATGGCATGTCAGACATGGTAGGTTCGAATCCTTGCAACGCAGTCGGAGCATTCGATGAAGGAACACGTCGTGAGGAAACCATGGCATGGTGGTAGGGCTTTTTCCAAGTCCGCCGCCCGCTAGCAACCACCATCGAGTTGAAAATGTGTCGCCAAGCACCTGTTGGTATGTTCCCGGAGCTGTGCTTGAGAGCCAGTCCCCTCTAGGTTTAGTTTGTTTACGGTATTAGATCACATCATCGTTTAAGATCAGATGAGATTGCGGTCAAACGCTAAAATCTATAAAGTATATAAAAAAGTTATTAGCAATTACATTTTTTTTAAGTATGTCAACCTTTTAATAACATAAGACGGTTACTTCAGTACCCCAGGAAATCTCAAAATTTATGAGGAGTCCTGGGAAAAAATATTGCAATATCTTCAAGCAAATAAATGCTTTTACCAGTTTTACGAGTTCGCATTATTAAATACGTGTTGGCTGAAAATCTAAATAATGTATGTTATCTGTGTGCAAAGAATGACATCCTAGGATCAAAAGTCCGTGACCAACTTGTTTCAAAGATTATAAATATCGTTGTCGTTTTGTGGTACCCACGTCATTTACTTGTTAAATTATGTTTGGTTTCTATATATTTTTTACTAGTAGTCGTCCGTATCTTCGTCTGCGCTTATATCGTTGCAAATGATTGCATCATACATTATTTTCCTGTAATTCTCGACAGTTCTTAACACTGCAAGGTACCTACGAACAGATAGATCAGATTGTAGGATTTTTTCAAACTCACTCGAAACTTCTCGATATATTTTATAAACGATATCTTTATAAATTATAGTTTACGTGCTATCCCGATGTACATGCTATATTACTGCATAGTTTCATCAAAGTCCTATAAGTATTTTTTGCTTAAAAATATAACAGTTTAATTCATCGTCACAAACTTTTTTCGTTTATAATTGAATAGAATTTAGCACTTAAAAATGTACATATTCTAACTGATATAATAATATATTATATCTTCATACATAAAAAATAGATTTAAACATGCAATATAGCTCTCTGAATTTTTCAATTTGCATCCATATTACACGCGCCGGCTGGTACAATTTTCCGCGTCTCGTCTCGAGCAAATCCACTTACAGAATTTGATTTATTTTTCTCTTCAATCGGCGTCGTAGGAGCATTTGCCAACGTCATCAACATTTTGGTTTGAAATTTACCTTGTCGCAGATAGTGCCAGATGTTTCTTAAACGAATTACGATAAATACTGATCTTACCTTCGTAACTACTGACCTTAGAATGATGACACACTTTCTCTGAAGATATTTTGATTTATATTGTGGTGGTTATCGAGGTTAAAGATATTTAAAGCGCTATACTAAAATGCACAACGATACCGTACATTTTTCTTTGCACTTCCATTGTCATGCTTCCTGGCATTCTTCTGGTCGGAAACTAGTATACTATGATCTGGCAATTGATAGAATTTTGAAAACCAACGAATACTCCTAGACCATGGAGTGTAGGAGTAAGGAGAATCATCTCTCTGTATGAAATAGTGTCCGTCAACGTGCGTTATATTAGGATGGTCCTTCAGAAGCTACAGGGTTCATTATTGTTCAATTATTTCAACAAGTTCTATAAAAGTAAACAATCAAAAATCACTAAACGTATTATTTGAAGTTCACAAAAGCTCTACCACACTCGACGTTTTTTTACAGCAGTTATTTTAGGTTTTTTTTACAAGATTATGTCCGACTATCCATAATCTTTGTCTATGATAGCGCCATTTCGGAGGGTCTTCGAATAATTATTTTGTGCATAGAGCTGGAGACTTTGTCATCATGTTCCCCATATGGGATAGTTTTTCCTTCCCTCTCTATTCTCTATTCTCCATTGCTCAGACAGTCTCCATGTATCCAGTCTTAATGCCTGCTTCATAACAAATTATTACCCAACCTGTGAGCGTGTTGCTGCAGTTGCTATTCCATTTAGTTTTTGTGTCTCGTAATTATTAAAATGCTTTTACCATTTTTCCGTCAACGAGCAGTAAAAACCATACCTATAGCTTAGTTCAATGTACTTAGTCGAGTTATAACTCGTCCCGTGTGGTTAGAGGGAGGGTTGGGAGGTAGGGGGGTGCGGTTGGTGGTTGCATTAGGAGATTACTTCGTTGGCGCATTCCCTTCGCAACTTATTGAACTTATTTCATATAGAGGTCAATATATTTCATATTTTGAAGGCTTTTACCAACGGATACGGTACAGTATATACCCATGCATATAGAAGTATGAAATTTTATACATATTTTTCTTTTATAGAGTAGATATGTTATTGAGAAATATTTTTTAAATCTACATAAATACTAGCTGACCCGTACAACTTCGTCTGCGTGAAATTGGCTATCTGCCGGTTCTAATTGTATTTCCAAATTCAAAAAATCTTAATAAACCTATAACCCGATTACAGCGACACCCACAGTTTTCAATTGTGAAACCAAACAATTCAGGAACTCACTCAAACTCATACCTAGTTGGTTTAATGAACGACTTACGCGTGAGTGATGAGGCGAACATAGCGCCATCTGTCATTCGGCAACATCAGTAATTTCGTTTTGTTTGAAATACGAACTACCGTTGAATCATATGGATTGTTCATACAAAAAAACTAAAATCGCGAACAAAAAGTGGAAGGTTGGGGTTAGGAAGGTGAAAATTTGGAGTTGTTGATATTTTTTGATGGCAAATAAAAAAAAAATTGGATTCGGATACCATATTCACCCAGAGGTATAAAATATACTTTACTACCTATTCTCATACCTACCAAATATATATTTAAAATTTAATAAAAACTGTTTCGGAGTAGTTCAAACACTAACAGCGTGACACGAGATTTTTATATATTTGATAAATCAATTGTCGAATTTATTTAAGCGCATAACTTCAAGGTTAGGTTTGAATAAAAGAAAACGTTTGAAAAATGACACGGGAAACTGAGTCTTTACATCTCAAAATGAGCTAAATCCAATTTGAATTGTTCATATAACATGTTTAATGTTTTTAAGATAACCAGTTTTTATATACTGAGAACGAAGTTCAAATTTAGTCGACCGTAAGGTTTTTAGTTTTTTTTTATAATGTTCATATTTTACAAATTATTTGTAGATGTTGAAAAATAACGTTAAATATCAGGAACGGCTAAAATTGGATTTAACTCATTTTGAAATATAACGACTCGGCTATAACAATTGTGTTAAAAAATCTCTATATAAAAAAGTGATTGAGTGAGATAGATCGTAGTAGGAAAAGATCTTTTAAAATATTGACAAAATTGACAGATCGGCGTTTAGTTGTCATTTTATTTCATTACATAGTCATAGTGTAAAGGGAAGATTTAATCTCATTTTATTTGATACTAGCTATAGATACTATATAGATATACTATATATATATTAGCTTCTGCCCTCGTGGAATAGCTACTTTGAGCTAACGCTAACACGCAGCGAAACCTCTCAAAAGAAAAAATCCTCGATTTTGTAACATTCTTCATTTGTGCTCCGCTCCTATTGGCCTTAGCGTGATGATATATAGCTTTACTCGATAAATAAGCTATCTAACATGGAAAGCAGAACAAATCGGACCAGTAGTTCCGGAGATTAGCGCGTTCAACCCAACAAATAAGTTTTATAAAATTAGTATATACGTAAATTACTACTTTTCTCTCGTACTTACCTCGAGCCGTCATTCAAATTACAATAAATTTTGATATGAGTGGACCGATTTTAATGAAACAAAGACCAAGTTACAATCGAGGATATGCGCTATGATGTGCTTCCTGAGGTTTAGTCGTGAACTCAGTACTTTAGCAGTGATGCGTGTTAGACAGACAGACATTTCTAAAAATGATTGAAATGTATTCTATTACTTATTCCTAGATACTGGCAACAGTTTTTTCACGAAAATCTAAAATGTACAAACACCTTAGATTTACATTCTTATTATATGTATAGATAGAAGATAGATAGTACACCCGTACGAAGCCGGAGCCGGCTAGTAATAGTATTAAACACGATGTATTATTCAAATAGTTTGATTAACCGCCAGCTCCCTCAGGTCACCGCTCATTTACGTATATGATAAAGCATTAATTAAAAGCGATACTTATATAATGACGTACGAAAGTAACCACCGCATTAGGCGCCGTTACATCATTCAACTGATTATGGATTTCCATACCTTATTGGTCGTGCTGGAGTTGGCTATGTTTGGGCAAAGGGTACGTCAGAGAGCGAACCGTGAGAGATTTCGTGTGACGGTGAGTGGTCGCTGCTATCTGTATACTACTAGCTGCCCGTCCCGTCGTCACGCGATGTACATGTCAGACTGTCATTTTTTTTTTAAATACTCTTGTCTTATTCACTCACTCACTTTTTGTGTGGAGATTTTTTAACCCAAGTATTTCACTTTTATTAATCTATACTAATATATAAAGCTGAAGAGTTTGTTTTTTTGTTTGTTTGGTTGAACGCGCTTAAATCTCAGGAACTACAGGTGCGATTTGAAAAATTCTTTCGGTGTTAGATAGCTCATTTATCGAGGAAGGCTATAGGCTATATATTATCAAGCTAACATCAATAAGAGCGGCGCACCAATTAAGAATGTTTCAAAATCGGGCTAATTTTTTCCTTTTGAGAGCTTCCGCTGCGTCTTAGAATTAGTATTATTTATGTTGCCATGGTAATTTAAGCTAGCGGGTTCGGCAGACGTTGCCCGCCCTAATATTAAGATAAATTATACCTAAACCTTTCCCAAGAATCATTTTATATATTGGTGAAAACGGCATGAAAATGCGTTCTGTATTTTTTGAGCTTATCGCGAACAAACATACAGACAGACGTGGCAGAGGACTTTGTTTAACACTATGTAGTGATGAATTGTTACCCGTGGTCAAAAATATGTTATTTAGTGTAAACATGCGCGTGAGACGTGCGTTGCACTGGACTCCGAGAATAAATATAATTGAAAGTCGTATGTTTAATTATGTATTACCTTTATGGTCTATTTAGCGGTCATTTTGTTTTATTTACCGCGCTTTCGTCTACATAACTCAGTGATTATAGGAACGTATAAGATTAACTTAATTATATCGACAATATGAGCATATTATTTCTATATAATAAAAGGGTTAACCATATTGTTCGATAATGTATAGCTTAATATTTTCATTACTTTCTTATATAGTGTAAGTGAGCACTGAGGACGGTATATAGTAGTTTAGAGTTCCAGGTACGTTGCTGATGATAAATCCGATCCCATTCGACACACTTTTAGTATTCACATATCTAATGTACATGTTACAGTAGATGACGTGCGTGTCGTACTTACACATATTTTTGAAAGAGCATTTCTGTAATTTACACGTCTACTCACAATTTTACATTTATTTTATACATTAGAAAAACGCGTGCGGAGCCGCGGGTAACAGCTAGTAAGATTATAAAGCTGGAGGGTTTGTTTGTTTGGTTGAACGCACTGTCTCAGGAACTATAATTGATCCGACTTGAAACATTAATCCAAAGTAACTATTCGTTAGTAAGAAGTCGCGAGCAGACGCTAGTTTTTATAACTCTGTAGTGGAAGGCAGATAGTGGCATGATAAACAACTCTATGGAGACGTAAACCATGATGATGCAAGGTAAATGCATACGAAGTGGCAGACCGCGACTAGTATATACTAAATGTAATATACACGCGAGTCTGTAAAGCCTTAAAGGTAAACAACATTCTCCCTAGAGGGTGAAGTTAAAAAAGTAATAATATCAGCCGCCCTAACCGCACCCCCGGGGTGTGGCCGACGCACCTTCTAATCTACATAATGTAAACGTGAAAATACCTGTTCTATATACAATATTCATGTGTGTGTACATTAGAGTGTATGTTATTTACCAAGTTGATTTTTTTAACTTGGCTATCGTTCAAATAAGATGCGAGAAATTCTGATATGAGCGTCAAAAATTTAGTTTAAAAATTAAAATTTAGTTTTACTGTTTTTCTAATTTTGACCTTATCAAAATATTACAAATCAAATTTTTAACATCCATATTAAAATTACTCCATCTCAAGGGATTATAGTAGATGAAGAATGAATAATATTTGGTAAATTATTGTATAAAACAAACAAAATAAAAAATAATTTGTAAAAAGTGATAAAACCCCATGTTAAATGAATGGAAAAAAGTGTCTTTAGGTACGGTTAAACTGCATCGAAACATTTTTTCTTTCATAGTTTTAGGCTATAATCTAACGATTTGAACGATATCCAAGTCAAATAAACCAATTACATGTGTACATTTTATGTGTATAGAAACACCCCTTCCGCCCGACTGTCAGAATTCTTCATTCCTTATTGAATAGTGTCTGTTATGTGCCAACAATAAAAGCCAATTATCTCAGATGTCTTAGTTTACAAATGTTTCTATGAATTCGGCTGGAAAATTTTGGAAGCGACGGTTGCTTACTAAGAACGGTTTTGAATTATTTTTTTCAGATTTTTGACGTTTCTAGAACTCGAATCTTACTAAGTTTAAAATAGTGTTGCCAAACTTACAAGGAACAGGGTCGATTGATGTGTATTAAAAAAAATGAAAATTGCCCATTTTCTTGCTGACTGTATATTTTGCTAATCAAGCACGATCTAAGATTTCTCTCTTAAAGCTGCTACAGTTAAGGTACCCACTCTTACTGTCTTCTCCAGTAAGTTCTACAGTCTGTTTTAATTGGTTTCCTGTAAACCGCTCTAACGGTCTTGATGACATTCTGTGTTCTAGTAAGGTCCAAATCTATCCAAATAAACGACATTTTTGAGATTTTATTTGCTTTTGAAAAAAAAAATGAGTTGGGTGGTATTTATTTGTCTAAATTCTTCAGAGTGAAAATATGCTAAATGAACTATAGACTCAGGTTAGGATCAAAAAAATATTTCAGGGACGTAGGTTACGTAGGTTTGATTTATTTAAAGATCCTGAGTTTTCGTGGATGGACAATATCGTTCAATTGACGCTTAGGTAAAAATTGGTCGAAGGTTTCTTGTTTTGTAATTTTTTTTTTTAACTTTATTTTTGGCAACCAATCTTTTAGATTATTACTGCCATTGTCAAGTAGTTAATAGTATTACAAGTTCTTCTTCTATTCCATTTTCGGCAACCAGTCCTCCAGTAGAACATCACCGCCATTGTCAAGGAGATCGAAACAAGTTTCTTTATATAATTTCAATGAACATTCCTCTTTTTAAACCCATGGAATTTTTGTGGCATCTCAGAATTCATGGTCCGTGGCATTATTTTCATTGTATGCACATGCAAATAAACAAACTTTTCAAAAACACCACAATTTAAATATAAGTAACAAAAAGATTATGTAAAAAATAAAATCACCCTATCAAGCAAGACCCAAAACTCCTTTTTATTGTATGCACGGCAGAAATATTTTCGTACAAAATAGTTATCACCCTATCACACGACACTAGGATGAGATGACGCCGTCTCTTTCTAACCGTGGTGGTGGTCAGCGAGTTCCGCGACCCCAAGAGGACATACCGTTTGACGATTCAGACCCATTAACCGGTGCACCGGCGGAAACGGAAGCCGCGGCTGCCGACTCGTAAGGTGAACGACCATAATACCATGGTGATCGTTTTGTTATGAGTAAGATCGCGTCAAGTGGACCCCCCTTTTCACACTTCATCATGGAATTAAAATTAATATATCTTCTATATATATATTAGAGATTCCCACCTATATATTGACTTATCACGATATCTCTGGAACCATAAGGCGTAGCGACTTGAAATATGGTAGGAATATTCCTTTCGCCGAGTAGAGGTCAGCTAAGAACGGATTTTACGAAATTTCACCCACAAGGGGGTTTGTGGGGGGGTAATCAGGGCGGGACAACGTCAGCCGGGCCCGCTAGTTTCAATATAAAGTAGTCACTCTCAATAATGATACCCTAAAACGGTTTTTTAAACTTTTCATTTTTAGAACAATTTTTTTTTGTAAATGAAAATTTTGGAGACTTGTAATTATATAGTAAATTACAGAGAAACCGTAAAAGATATTTCAATGAAATTTTAAGGATTTGTTGTTTAATCAATAATCGATAATTTAAAAAATATTTATTTATTAACATATTGTTAATAAACTTTTAAATAAACAAATGAAAATTGTAATGATTTCTCCCTCAAATTATGAAGAAAATGTTTTTTCAGGAACATGCATTATACATTAAAGTTTAATATTTTGAAAGAAAATTTCACTGTCCGCCATTAGTTTACACAATATGAATTTATTTATTCCAGAGCGGCGAGCACTGTCAGTACAGTGAACAGGCGCTCGCTGTAGACACTGCTTAAACGTCAATCAGTGTTAATAATAGTATTTATTAATTGAGTATGAGTTTTTACAATGAAAAATAATGTTATTTAAGACTAGCTGTACCCGCAGCTCCGCACGCGTTTTTTTAAATCGTATTAAAGAATTATTAAATTATGAGATTATGTACAATTATAGAAATGCTCTTTAAAAACAATTGTAAGTACGATACGCACGCCACTAACAGTAAAATGTAACGTGTACATTAGATATATAAATACTAACAGTGTGTCAAATGAGGTTTGTCATCAGCTGCATATTTGGAACCTTAACTCACCATATAACTACCTCAGTGCTCACTTATACTGTATAAGGCACTAATGAAACAATAACTTAAAATATTATTATAAAGATTTATATTTACATTACCTATAATATACATTGCCATTATAATTAAGATTTTGTGACTATACCAAAAATAGACGCGTGTCTGTTCCGCAAGAAATTCTATTATGGAACTCTTTACGTCATACGTTTATAATCTAAAATCTTATTAGGAAGGCCTTTATATCATTAAAGTTATTAATAATTATAATGTCGAATTGTAAACAATAAGCTGTTAATTATTTTTTAAATTAAAAATATAGAATGCGTTGAAATCTTGCTAAATTTTATGCAGGCAAAGCCGCAGGTAACAACTAGTCGAAAATAAAATAACCTCAATTACTTTTTATAAGGTTCGCTATCTGCTGGTGAAAGTCCCGTTAAAATCGGTTGAACAGTTTCGGAGATAGCACTGCGGGCAAAGCCATGGTTAACAGCTAGTATAAACTAAAATTGCTTAAATTACTTTTTACAATGTCAGCTATCCGTCAATGAAAGTTTCGTGAATATCAGTCTAACCGTTTTAAAGCCAAGGTTAATGGTTAGTTTAAATTAAAATAGACTAAATTACTTGTTATGATGTCCGCTATCTGCTGGTGAAAGTTTTATAAAAATCTGTCTAACCGTTTTGGAGATAGCATTGCGGGCGAAGCCGCGGTTAACAGCTAGTCTAATTTAAAGTAGCCTAAGTAACCCGCTGTAATTTTAGCTATCTGCCAGTGAAATTCCCGTTAAAATCGGTCGAGCCGTTTCGGAGATTACCCGGAACAAACAGACAGACAGACCGACAAAAATTTTAAAAATTGCATTGTTGTTATCGGTTGCGTGTATACTATCACACCCAATCAGTGAAAAAGTGTTTTTTTGATATTACATACAGACACTTCATTTTTATTATATGTATAGAAGAAGATATATAATAGATTTTTTTTTAATTAAAATATTTATAACAAACAGATATTATATTTATTTTTATTTATCAACAAAAACAGGAAGGATGGACAAATAATTAAATGAAATACAAATTTTACAGCAACATGTTATTTATTTCTTTTATTTTTAAAAATTTGATTAGTTATTATTTTTTCATCTTCTGAAAAAAGCTTACATTGAAGTACTTAATGAACTTTTGAAAGCTTTAAAATAATGAAATTGACGAATATTTTTTATTGTTAAACATTATTCAAAACGTTTATATTTTAACTCATGCGAATCATGTTCTGTTGTAGAGCAAAAACCAAAAGCAATCTTTTTAAATGAATTTTGAGCCCATTCAAAAAGAGACTGCAGTCGTAATGTGCTTGTTATTGTCGCGTTGAAGATTAGCACGATACGCTTGTCTTTTCACGCTTCCTCCCCAAGCCATCACATGATCTTTTACCGTGGGATGTGGCGAAAAAGTTCCATTCAGCTTCAACATTTAAAGTCCGTTTTATGATAAACTAAATTTGCAAAATTATATTTATTTTTGTACTGAGAAGCCGCTCCGTCTGTAAAGTAAGAAATATTTTTAATGATATTAGCAGCAATTTTTTTTTTAAATTCAATTAATTTAAAATTAAAAAGGTGAACTGAACTTGCGTCACGATTTATTTTTTCTAAAATTATAACGTAATTTTCGTGTTTCATTTCTTCATTCTCTCGATAATAAAAAAAATCTTAAATACCATTATTTTTCATTGTAAAAACTCATTAGTATTTAAAGGTTCTATGTCACTAGGTCCAACAGACTGAACTATTTTCCGAAAGTATAATTTTAATACAGTTTAAACTGTTTATGGCGATATCGTATAGAATAACATACCGGTTATATTGAGCCAGAACAAAGGTCCCGGTTGAATGCGTATCTCGAAAACATCACCGGTTGATACGACTGTCGGTTTTTACGACTTTATATGAGTAGTCCCTTCGATGTCGTTATAACAGATTTTGACTGTATTTCTATCAAGTAGATTTGGTCAAAAACGTACCCTAAACACAGTTATCTACGGTTGACTTTTAAATAGAGGATTAGAAATGGTCGGAGTTGTATAATTGAACGGCGTGATGATACGATTCGTATAGACTTTAAATCCAAAGAGGTTCGTGTCAGTCTTAGTACGAGAGGGGAATACGGTAGGACAAAAACTATAGGTCGTGCGCCTGTCGGTACTCACGTTATTTGCCATAGAAACGATAGAACAGCTTTAGGACATTGCAACAAGCGATAGCGATTATTTCAAAAAAAATTCAAGCGGTTTTGCAGATTTTGTTTCATTTTTATGGGGTAGTGGAAAAGTATTGACGATAATTTATACTGTTACACTAATAATTTAGAAGAAGTAGTGCGCTTAAAAGTTTTTATTTATAATTTTTCAACTGCTTCCCATAATATAAAAAATATCTACGTATTAGTATATGTAGTTTTTATGAAATGTAGTTATTAATCGTAGAATTGTATTGATGATTGTGTACTTTCATAAGCTTGAGGAAGAATTTATTTATTGTGTTTTACAGAACTTAGCAACGAATTATCATCTCCTGCAATTTCCTAATTAAAAATTGACTATTTTAAGAAGAGGCTATATCTTACTTACTTCGTACTAGTGACAAACTTTGATGGTTAGTTCCGGACATGAGTGCTGTTCTCTTTAATGAGGATTATAGATGATGTGGTTTTAATGTCGGTCATTGTATGACTCTTCACCGCTATTCTTTTACGAGATATAAAATATAAACAACTCTGGATGTATCGTTTAAATACACGCTATGACAAAATTGAATGTTACCTGATGTAACATTGACGTATTACATAAACACTGATGTTTATATAATAATTTGTTTTAAAATATGACTGTACCATTTGACAATATAAAACCGCATCGCGTGTGAATAAAAACTGGCCCTTACTTCACCTTATTCGTATGTACGACATAAAGTGTCGCGCGCGGCCTTTCTCACGGCCGCAGCGGACATGCCATCGTGTGCCATCGGCTTAATAAACCCCGTACAGATAGTTCTTTGTATTTTAGTATAGGCCAATCGTTATAATTATAATTTACTAGCGGGCCCGGCGGACGTTATTCCTCCCTGATAATAATAAAAAAAAATCATTGCGTGTAACTGCCACACGCGATTGGAGTAAAATTTTTGAAATATTTTTGATTTTGTCAATAAATAATTTATAAACAAATCAATCAAATTTTTTTGAAAATAAAAATTAATCAAAATATTACATTGAATAATAATAAAAATCATACAATAGAATTGATTATGTATAAGTATATGGGCGCGTGATCGTACTGGTATCTGGTTTCAATGTAAGTAACAAATTAAATCAAAGCTTCGTTATCTGTAGTGCCATCTATCAGCTAATTCGGAACTTAAATAACACAGGAAATATTATTAGCAACTCTTTGTTATAAAGTAAATAAAATATAGAAAAGTATGAAGAAATTACTATGATAAGTAATGAATTAAATTAATTATGATTTAATAAAAGGTCTGGTTATGTTCAATTATTACCTAACCGGATGGTACAGAAACGCCATATTGCCGTAACGGACTTCCGTTGCATTGTCGTCCTGTTACCTCCTAGTCGCGCCTAAAGAAGTTTTACTTCAAATACCTTGACAAATCATATACCTAAACATTCCCCATGAATCACTGGTGAAAACCGCATAAACGTCCGTTCAGTAATTTTTAAGTTTATAGCGAACAGACAAACAGATAGAAGTGGCAGAGGACATTGTTTTATAATATGTAATGATTCAATTCAATAGTTATAATTCAATTAATTAATTTAATAATTCATACATCAGATGATAAATATTGCTTGAATTTTGTGATCCATGTGCCATAGAGTCTCTTATAAATAAATACACTATAGTATTTATAACATTTCTACATAAATATTCTTACTGACTCTGCAAAATTACATAACTACTAGCGACCCGTCCCGGCTTCGCACGGTTGAACAATTGTTTTAAACATTTGGGTTAAACATATGTGGATTGGCTAAAATTTATTATATTCTTGAAAATCTTGTACCCACAATCCAACCCAGAATCGAAAATCTTACAGAAAGAAATGTCTTCTGTTCGAGGGTTGATGATTGTGCTAACGTAACAAAATGATAAGGTAAAAAACTACCCGGTGAATTCATCTGTTTTGGTGCGTGATAGCTTAGCGGGAACTACTCTTTACTGTATCTGCCAAATTAAGTCACAGTTAAGCTAAACACTGGTGAAACACGTCATAATAAAAACGCCATTTTTAAAAAAATGAGTGGATTATCTGTGATTATTTGCCAAAAAGGTTTTTTATTGGTTCTGGTGGTTCTTCAATATTAGGAAGAAGTACTTTTCCAGATGCGCAGCACATGCCATTTGCTTCATCACTCCATTTTTTAACATAACATTTAATACAAATCTTATTTATTGCCCCAATTTGGATGTTATTCTGATGAACATAATCAATTTGTGGATTGTAACTGAATGCTGACCTATTACTATGAGCTAAAATTCTATTGCGCGAATAAGCCGCGCGGTTACCTACGCTATAGATGTGCACGCCCCTCTCCCGTGACCCCTTCATCGCTGCATAGCCCGCACGCACACACCACACCCCGGTAACGACGCGAGCGGCATATTTTGTTTAGATTGACAACTTTAAACTCGTAATATGCTTTGAATGCAATGGCCGATTTTAATAATTCAAAAAGTTATCTGCAGGTACTGAAACAGTCTTAAATTAAAAATAATTTATTTGGATAAGGATTAATATAAAGACATGAATAATATGGTCTTTTAGGCATGGTCTGATATTTGTTAAGATTTCTTTCAAAAATGTAGTTATAGTGACTTAATCACAATAGCTGGAATATGGTACCGCGAGGTTTTTATAGATATTGATATGTTCCTTAATATTGTAGAACATATTTTTGTTCTATCATTCATAGTTTCCGCAGCGCATGCGATGAAAGTTATTTTATGGCCATATTTTTCATACCTTGGATTACATTATAGAAATTTTAGTAGGGATCCCTATTTTTTTTCTAGTAAAAAATATAACCTATGTTACTCAGGGATAATGTAGCTTTCTAATGACGAACGAATTATTGAAATCCGTCTAGTAGTTTTTGAGTTTATTCGTTATAAACATACAAAGATACAACATTTCCTCTTTATAATATTAGTGTAGACTAGCAGTGTCTGTGCGTGTGCATAAAAAAAAAAACAATCTTCTATACATATAATAAGAATGTAAATCTAACGTGTCTGTACTTTTAGATTTTTGTGAAAAAAAATATTGTTGCAGGTGTCTTGGAATAAGTAATTAAATACATTTCAATCATTTTTAGAATGTAATAACCGAGCCACAGCAATGCGTGGATGAGTCTACTAGTTTCTTAAATAGTTAATTAATGTTGACAATATATTTTTATAATTTTCCAGGTGTACAGTGGTGTTGTACAACGTGAGGAAAAATCGCCAGAGTCACGTGTTGAACGCGTCACGCAAGAGCGTCACTTGCATCGCGTTCTCGCCCGATGGAAGGTACCTCGCGACCGGTGAATGCGGCCACGCGCCCGCCGTACGGGTTTGGGATTTACAGGTATATCACTAATCACCGTTACTAACGCCATCTACTTTACATAGTCAATGTTACTTAGTTTCAGCGCCATCTGTTATCGAGGCGTGTTAATACAAATTGAATTGAATATTTTTAGTTTTGATATGAAATATCTATAGCGACTGGTCATCCCAGATTTTTTTTTTATTTTCAATGTTTTATTTAATGGATATAATCGTTATTATTGATTATGCCATATTTATTACCTGTCGTAAATATAGATCAAAACTGCCCTTAACAGTATTTTATTAACATGTATATCTGCACATTGCACCCGTGCGAAGCTGGGGCGGGTCGCAAGTGGTGAATAAACAATTGTGTTTTTATCCTTTATGCATATTACCTGTACAAAATAATTTTGATGTTTCACATCTGCAAGGTGTCCCGCGACAGCTCAAAAATTTTATTATAATTTCCATGAACTTTATACAATGTCATGTCCAACTAAAATTAGTCAAATTATATTATTTAACTAGCTGTACCCGCAGCTCCTCACGCGTTTTTTTTTATCTGTATTAAAGAAATACAAACTTGTGAGACCATCTACAATTATAGAAATGCTCTTTAAAACAATTGTAAGTACGACACGCACGTCCCTTACAGTAAAATGTAACGTATACATTACATATATAAATACTAACAGCGTGGCAAAAGAGGTTTATCATCAGCAACATATTTGGAACCATAGCCCACCATATCCCCTCAGTGCTCACTTACAGTGTATAAGGACCTAATGAAAAAATGACTTAAAGATAGATAATGATATAATATACCCATAGTATTAATAAATAATACGTTTATGGTCTGATATATTATTAGAAAGACCCCTTCTATCTTTAAAATTACTATTAATAATTATAATGTTGAATTGTAAACAATGAATGAGCGGAAATTTTGAAATTTTACATAAATATAAATCAAGATATAAAACGTTATATTTATCTAAGCAGTTTTCAATATTTGACAATTTAAATAAAATAAAATGGCCGCCAAAATGACCAAAAAGACAATATAATTTAGAATACATACATACAGATATATGAACTTCAATTATATTTATTCTTGGAGTCCAGTACATCGCACGTCTTACATACATGTTTACAGTGAACAACATATTTTTGCTAAATTTCATGCGGACGAAGTCGCGGGTAACAGCTAATCTAAAATAGAATAATCTAAATTACTTTTTATACGGTCAGCTATCTACCAGTGAAAGTCCCGTGAAAATCGGTCCATTCGTTTTGGAGATAACATTGCGAGCAAAGCCACGTTTAACAGCTAGTCTAAATTAAAATAGACTAAATTACTTTTTATAATATCCGTTATATGCCGGAGAAAGTCCTGTATACATCGGTCGAACCGTTTTGGAGATAGCAGTGCGGGCGTAACCACAGTTAACAGCTAGCCTAAATTAAAATAGACTAAATTACTTTTTATAATATCCGTTATATGCCAGAGAAAGTCCTGTATACATCGGTCGAACCGTTTTGGAGATAGCAGTGCGGGCGAAACCACGGTTAACAGCTAGTCTGAATTATAATAGATTAAATTACTTTTTATATTGTCCACTATCTGCCGGTGAAAATTCCATAAAAATAGGTCGAACAGTTTTGGAGATAGCACTGCGGGCAGAGCCACGGTTAACAGCTAGTCTAAATTAAAATAGACTAAATTACTTGTTATGATGTCCGCTATCTGCCGGTGAAAGTCCCGTGAAAATAGGTCCAACCGTTTTAGACATGGCATTGCGGACGAACCCGCGGTTAACAGCTAGTCTAATTTAAGGTAGCCTAAGTAACCCGCTGTAATTTTTGCTATCTGCCAGTGAAATTGCCGTCAAAATCGGTCAGCCGTTTCGGAGACTACCCGAAACAAACAAACAGACCGACAAAAATTTTGAAAATTGCATTTTTGTTAACAGTAGCGTGTATACTTTCATACCTAATCAGTATTTAATTAATTTTATATTGATATTACATACAGGCACTTCATTTTTATTATATGTACAGGTGTTAATCAAAAGTTTGATCTTTATTAATCCTAGTACATTTATTGGTTATTTATTAACAAAAAGGACTGAAATTAACGTGTATAACTGTAAGTGTAACTCAACTAGGTAACGGATCTAATTAATGTATATATGAGAAATTTTCCTAATAATTGTACATTTTTTCTAGGCTCTGATATATTAAAAGAAATAAATGATGCCGAGCGAAATGTATTACGATTATTATTAACATTAGTATTTGCTTTAATAAAGTATAGTACATACCAACTCATAATCTAATTTTAGGAGAATTTTATTAGAATTCATACATTAGTTGGAGTGTAATGGAAGAACACCAACAATTTTAGTTTTATGGCATTGGTTAAAGACATTATATTATATAGTTTTTTTTAATTTGTACTTTCAGGACCCGACCGCGTCTGGCGCCGTGCAGATAGCAGAGTTTCCAGGACATACTCACGGAGTCAGTTGTGTGGTGAGTAGTCGTCTATATTTTCAACTATTTCGCAATTCATTGAAAACTAAGTTTATATTTTTACACTTAAAATACTATAAAACAGCCTATAATAAAAATACGTTACCTCTGAATACGAAAGATATGGAATATCTTGGAATGTCATATAGTGGATTTTATATTTTATTGATAATCTTGTTATTATGTTATTTTACTCTATATTTTGTAATATTGGTGTTGTTTTACGTAATATAGTTTGGCCATCGTGCACAAGTGACGTGGATGGGACATAATACCTCGGAGCATGTATTCTGATTCGCCACAAAAACTGCCTGGAAAGTTCTAACAAGAGAGCCACCATCTTGTTAGTTCAATGAAATGATCGCAAGAAACTTGTAACATCATTACGTACTCGATAATCAGTAATAATCTACTAGAAAATTGAATACCAAACATAAATAAATATAAATTCTGTTCTAAGACATCAGTAAAATTATCGTCTCTCTATAACATGGAATCTCCAATATGAATTGTATCTCATATATAGATTCGTTTGTTTATTATACATTAATTCTAGTTTGTTTATTATAGATTGGTCTAGTGGTTTGATCGTTGGAATATCGTTCCGATGTCCGCAGGTTCGAACCCCGGCATGTAGCAACGAATTTTTCGGAATTCGCGTACATTTCCTAATTTAAATTGGTAACACTATCGGAAGACGGTGAAGGAAAGCATCATGAGGAAACCTGAACCTGAAAAATGTTCCTTTAGTACCAGCGTATGTGGGAAAACATAGAACTGTGTATTTTTCTGTGTTTGAAATAGTCAATACGTCGTGAGTTGTTGTGGTGCTTATGCCCATACCTTCCTTCGAGAAGATGCCTATGGCCCTGCAGGGAGTCTCTTACAGGGGGATGATCATGTGATGAAGTGATCTGTTTGTATGACATTAAAAACGCCAACACTTTAGGAGACTGATTTTGCAAGCTTATACACTTTTCAATTTCACGTGTCTAAGTTTACCAGTGCGTCACATACTACAGTAGGAATAACATTAAATTAAGTATAAGAATAAAATGTGTGTTTTAAACATTACAGGCGTTTTCGACATCATCAAAGTATCTAGTCTCTGTCGGTTCCCAACATGACATGATAGTGAACGTGTGGGACTGGCGCGCAAACCTCAAATTGGCCAGTAATAAGGTAATAAATACTCTTCTCTTGGTATATAATTTGTCAAGGATTTATTTTTTATCAGGGCGGGACAAAGTCTGCCGGGCCCGCTAGTTATACATATAAACCTACCTCTGGAATCACTCTGTCTATTGCTGATAACTGTATTAAAATCCGTTGAATAGTTTAGAAGATCATTTATTAGATTTAGACAGCGGGAGCGACTTCATTTTATACTATCTAAAGAAGACTAGGTAATACTCTCGTCTTTCTACTTCTATGATACTTTCCTTCACCTTCATACACGACGACTTAGTTGCCATCGCTGAATAAATTGATTATTGAATATGTGTTCCATTGTTGATTTCCAGGTATCCTCAAGAGTGAAAGCAGTCAGTTTCTCAGAGAGTGGCAATTATTTTGTAACCGTTGGATTCAGACATGTTAAATTTTGGTATCTCGAGTACTCAAGGAACGCGAAGGTAATCATCATTCATCTTTACAATCTTAATACGATTTATACTGTATTATTTATACCTGCTGTTTGACTGAATTTTATTTTTAAAAGCATCTATGAGGTATATTGTTAAAATTTAAAACTTAAGGTATTTATAATGTGTACTTAAAGCATACATAGGTGTTAAATTGTAACACACAGTGTTGTTATAAAACAGATACTTCTTGCTCAGGGCAGTTGTATACCCTGTGCTTATTTTCAGTTGAAATAGTTCACATAATTATCTAAATACAAATTTAAGATCATTTGTTGTTCTATTAATTATCCTGTGGTTGATAAAATTTGTAATCCTATATGTATTTGGTGATTTGATTGTTACGTAATCTGATAACTGCCTAATACGGGCATCAGTAAACGATTCTAATTTTCAATTCTTTGTATTTATAGGACACTAATTATGGCTCATTTTCACAATACCTTTAAACTATTCTTTATTTATTGTATGTAGCTCATAAAAACATTCAATGATTAATGTTATTAATTGGAAACTTAAATATTACTAAAGTAATATTATAAAAAGAATAGTGATTTGTTGTTTGTAAAAAATATTTCTTTATAATAGTAAATATTTCTTTATATATAGAAAGTTAAATTAACGCGAGCGAAGCCGCTAGTAGATACTCGTTTGTATATATAGATAAGTAACCTTAACTGTTTGTTCTCATTAATTTTCTGCATATAAATAGAATCGAAGTATCCTGTCTGTCTGGGTTGATAAGTGTAAAGATTGAATTGATGTAAGTGAGCTCTCTATTGGGAAATGGAAACTTTGTAGAGCATTATCCTAGTTATATAATTTTGTAGTTTTCCCTGTGTGATAAGAAACAAATGATAAAGTGTAACAGAGTATCTATAAAAAATTCTAAGAGGGTGTAAGAAAATGTTAAGAAATATAATAAGCAAAAAAACCTTATATTTCTTGCAAAGTGAATAAGAAAAAAAAACTTCTAACTATGTAAAATTGTTTATTTATTTATTTGCAAGAACCCCACCTCGGGTAAAAGCATCCTCCTAAGAAGTCTATTGATCCTTATCTTGGGGCACTTTTAACCAGTTCGAGTCGTCCTCGTGATCTCGTCCTGCCGTCTTGTGTGGGGTCTTCCTCTGTATCTTTTTCATTTTCGACTAAGAAATATGCAATTAAAATTAGTCTACAATTCATTGAGATATCACAAAGATACCCTCGTGGAATAATAAAACCGTTTGTATGGCAATGAGTAAATAAATAAGAGAACCATTTCGTGTATAAGTTCAAGGAGCCGGTCCCACTGATGGGCCGGTCCGCGATACTGGGCGAGCAGAAGGACAACGAGTTCTGCGACGTGGTGTGCGGGCGCGGGGACGCGGCGGACAGCACGTACGCGATCACGCGCGGCGGACTGCTCTGCGAGTTCAACAGCAGGAGGCTGCTCGACAAGTGGGTCGAACTCAGGGTACGCACTGATTTATTTCTAACTCCGTACTCTTGCTCTGAAGGGCTCTCCCAGTTAACCTAGCTCGGTTGTGGACATAAAAGACATTTATGCGTGTTTAAAAATAGCAGAAGGCCGTAGTTTGGCTTGGACAGCTCCTGTACATGTAATTCTAGAGTAGTAGTTGTAGTTCGGATTGGGCGTTGTTTTACATGTAATTTCTTCATGTGAGTGACAGTTAGTGACATCTAGTTTTAAAGTGTTAAAGTGTGCGTGTCACGCCATCTCTTATCGAATAGAAGAAATAATTTATGTATACATTTTATATCGAATAAATTAATTGAGTCGTTACATTTGAAAATGAGCTAAATAAAATATTAATCCTTCATGTAACATGTTAATTTTTTTAAGATTTCCAGTTTTTGTACACCGAGAACGAATTTCAAATTTTGTCGTTCATATGGTTTTAAGTTTTTTTTTTTATGATGTTCATATTTTACCTGTGCAAACTTTGAAGATATTGAAAAGTAACATAAAATATTAGGAATTGGTAAAATAATGAATTTAGCTAATTTTGAAATAAAACTCATATTCATCTAGATCAAGAAGTCGTGGTGGGATAGTGGTTTGACCGATGGAATATTATTTCGAAGTCCGCAGGTTCGAACCCCGGCATGTACCAACGAACTTTTCGGAATTCGCGTACATTAACTAATTTAAATTGGTAACAGTATCGGCTGACGGTGAACAAAAACATCGTGAAGAAACCTGAACCTTAGAAATGTTCTTGTAGTACTACTGTATGTAAAAAAAAATAAAAATATAAAACTGTGGATTTCTTAAAGTTTAAATTCGCCAATACCTCGTGGGCTGGCGTAGTGATTACGCCCATACCTTCCTTCGGGAAGAGGTCTATGGTCCTGCAGTGGGTTCCTTACAGGCTGACGATTATGATGATATTCATCTAATACTTATTGCTTTATCAGTGGTGTTATAGATTTGGATTCGGTTTGATACGTTACAGACGACATCTGCGAACTGTATGGCGATAGGCAGCAACTACATATTCGTGGGGTGCGCGGAGGGGATAGTGAGGTGCTTCGCCCCGGACTCGCTCCGGTACATCACTACGCTGCCGCGGACTCATTACCTCGGCGTTGACGTCGCGCAGGGTGTTAACATCAGGTCCACATTTAATTAAATCCAATACTGTGCTATCTAATAACAAGTTCACAAGTTTCCTTTTACCGCCATCTATTGGGCAATAGTATATTTATGAGCTGTCAACATGTCATTAATTAAAATAATGTTAACAACGCGATTGTAGAGCTTTTAACACTTCGATCAACAATAACTAGATATAGGGTCGGCGCAAAATACGTCTCGGTAAATATCAGCTCACTTGAAATGTGAGCTTTTATTTTTAACCGACTTCAAAAAAAGGAGGAGGTTATCAATTCGACTGTATTTTTTTGATGATTCTTTTTTTATTTGAAAGCTGGTGCTTCCCGTGTGGTCCCATTTTTATTTGGTCCAGTTCCGACAACGGCATCCAGTGCAAAACCGTATAAGTTTTAAATTTGCATTAAGTATGTACACGACAAATAGACGAATAACTCAATATCACGCTAACCGATTTCGATGATTCATTTTTTATTGGAAAGGACGTACTTCAAGGGTAGTTTGATGGGAGTTTGGTTAGGTTCTGATTATGGGATCCGTGACAAAGTAAGAAAACATTCAAGAAACGAGCCTACTCCTTTCTTAAGGGCCGGCAACGCATCTGTGTTTCCTCTCGTGTCGCAGGTGTCCATGGGCGGCCGTGATCACTTACCATCAGGTGACCCGTATGTTCGTTTGCCACCAATATTATAAAAAAAAAAATCTTCAATTCTTAGGAGCCTTTTGTGATTATGTTCGTTGCTGTGTTGCAACATGACGCAAGCATTGTAATTACATTACTTAAGGTGTATTATGTGTGAAGCGTTGGTAGCCGAGTTGGTGGTAGAAACTATCGCGGATTATTGATAAGGTTGCGTTCGTACCAAACGTTACTTATTGTACAACCAATTGAAACCAGTGAATCCAAACCATACCGAAATATACCATACCCCAAAAATGCGCATATTTTAATATACTTAAGGCGGAACGGAGTTCGCGGGCACTGCTAGTAAAATATATTTATGTAAACTAAAAATAAAAAAAAGAAATTTTCAAAAAAGATTAACCACTTCAATATCAATCAAAAACCCATAAGCACAAAAAGCGGAAAATAAATAGTTTATCAAATTAACCAAATTAAATAAAACATATGAATATGTGTGGTTGGCACCAATTTCCAATACATCTCTAGGTAGCACACATATTCATATGTTTTATTTAATTTGAATAATTTGATATTTTATTTTCTTTTTTTTTTTTTTATATTTTTTTTTTTTTTTGAAAATTTACTTTTGTTTAGTTTGTTTGAAACACAGCCAATGTAAGCACGTTTCACATGCCGCAGTGTATTCAAAAGATGCAAAAATAATACCCGAAAAGCAATTTAACAGACGGAATATCTTACTTTCGCTAAATACATGTTGAATAAGTTATATTTTAAGCTTTAAACTAACAAATAATATCAAATTTTGAACAAAATTACCGATGTTAAACCTGTGGTACAAATGTTTGGTCAAGGCTCGCCAAACACGCACAAACACGCACAATAACGGGAAAAGTACTTTATTCATTGCGTGTTAATGTTGAATTCACACTAAATGTTGTTTATGTTGTCTTTTCATTTGTAAGTGACGGGGTAATTTATTGCTTTGCTCGTTTTATCGTAAATATTTGATAAGATTTTGAACATTTGTGACTTTATTACTAGTTGTCATGGTTGTAATTAGGTTGAACTTAAAACTGTTTTAAAACTTTTTTTCTCCCTTTCTTAGTAAACAAATTGCTACATATTTACGCGGACAGCAGTTAGCTTCGATTTTGTACGTGACCCTTTATCTAGTATTGTTGATCGAAGTTTTAACATCAACACAGCGTGATCTATCGATTACTAGTGATATTACATAGAACGGTTTGGACAGAATTCAATATATAAATAGGCAGTAGGGAAAAGGTTAAGAACATTGCCCTACTTTGTTTCTTCGTCAATTTTGTTCATTCTCTTTTGTATTTTGTTTTGTAGGGATACAAATGATTACTTTGTGATAAGCTTGTTGTAACGGCCAGTCAGTCAGTTATTGTTACGGCTCGGTTCATAGACGCACGCGTGGAATAAACAACTATAGTGTATGTCGTCTAACATTTGATTTTCGAGATATAGCCCATACGACGAACACACGAGTACAGACACGGAAAGTAATAAATATAGTAAAGACTTTACAGTTTCTATTGACGAGCTTTGGTTTTACCGATTAAAAATTGGAAATAGATTTTTTATTCTCTATGATCGAAGTTCAGGCATTGGATGAGCAGTCGTAAAAAAGTATATCTTCCTCCTCTGTTTCTCAATTGATTTTCTTTGCTTTATTTTTGTTTAATAGATATTGGCAAGCTGTAGTGTTGTCATTAAAAATTAAGGAAGTATTATAAGGAATTGAAATTTGAAAAATGGATGAATGAGTGTCGAATGAGTTGGAGTAGAGGGTGGTTAGTATAGATGGTGTGCCGGTGTGTTACAGCCACATGTTCTCCCAGCCGGCGGAGGCGCGCTACCCCGACGCCGTGGCGCTCACCTACGACGAGCGGAACCACAAGCTCACGTGCGTCTACAACGACCACAGCCTCTACATCTGGGACGTGCGGGACATCAAGAGGGTAAGCACTTCCATCGGTAGCCACATACCCAGAACGTTTACATATACTCTCTCAACTACTAACTATTTCATGTTCTTTCAAAACATTACAAATAAATAATCCAATGAAGTGATGACTCTTAACATTTGTTTTAAATCTGCCTCCACACCAGACAAGGTGTTCAATAGAAAATATATGTGTATTTTATGCTGCCAATGATTTAACAATTTATTACATCAAATAATTATGTATAATCACCAACTCGTAGGATTTTTTTAAAATTTATTTGTAACCGATTTAAAACAGTGCACGACTGAAAATACACACGTTTTTTTAGTTGAATAAATAGTACAAAAAATGAGTGCGTGTCGTCACATGCGATTGAAGTAAAACTTCTTTGGCGTAAACATAACCAAAACTTCTATTTTAATTTAATTCGTTACTTATCATAGTAATCTGATCGTACTTTTCTATATTTTATTTACTTTATTATAAAGAGTTGCTAATAATATTTCCTGTGTTATTCAAGTTCTGAATTAGCTGATAGATGGCACTACAGATAGTGAAGCTTTGATTTAATTTGATACTTACATTGAAACCAGATGGCAGCACGGTCGCGCGACCATATATACATAATTAATTCTATTGTATTACTTTTATTACTATTCAATTTAATATTTTTTATTAATTTCTTTTCAAAACTTTTTGATTGATTTGTTTATAAACTATTTATTGATAAAATCAAAAATATTTAAATACCGGATGGTAGAAAAACGTGATGCCATATTACCGTAACGGACTTCCGTTGCATTGTCGTCCAGATACCTTCTAGTCGCGCCTAAAGAAAATTTACTTCAAAAAATAAAAATAAGGTGTTGCACAATATTTAGAAATCTTATATTCACGTGCCTCATTGGGGCATAGTTCGGGAAATACTTGAAAAAACCCTAATGTTTGAAAGTTGGCGTTATTGAAAAAGTATATGAATTTGTCACTAATCGCGCCATCTATCAGACATCCGAAAGAGTTAACGATTCACATAATAGATATACAACAATTGGAAATTGTGAAAATCCCAAAATATGGGACTGAATCATCGTATTAAATCAGAAGGCTAATAGCTAATATTGCGTTTGTAATTTAAGTTTAATAAAAATCTGGGGTTATGAATACAAACACAGACGATTTCAATAATTTCAACATCATATATAAAGTTGTTCCGAATGTTACTTGTAACGTCAGGTTGGCAAGTCCCACTCGGCGTTGTACCACAGCGCTTGCATATGGGGCGTGGACATGGTGGCGGGGGACTCCCCGCACTCCCCGCTGCCCGGCGGGACCTTCCTCACCTGCTCCGGCGACGACACCGTCAGGCTCTGGAGGCTCTCCCCGCAGCCCAACAACATATACAGTAATGTGAGTTACCAATACAAAGTTCATTTTAGCGCCATCTCTTATTCCTTCTTTGTATTACATTAATACTTGTACATGTCATAAATGCTTAATATTTCATATGTTATCTGTAAATTTATTTTTTTAGTTTTTTGGTGGGATTTTAGTCTCTTATTTACTGAATTTCATATTTTATTCATAATCTTGTGTTATTTCACTCTATATTTTGTAATATTTGTGGTGTTTTATGTAATATAGTTCAGTTATTGTACACAAGTGTAGTGGATTGATAATAATAGCACAGAGCATGAATTCTGAGAAGCCAACAAAATTCCATGCACAGTTCTAACAAGGGAGCCACCATCTTGTTAGACCATTGAAATAGTCACAAGACGTTCGTAGTATTATTGTCTACTCGACAATGACATTAATAACCTAGAAGAGTTTCCAAAAATAAAATATTATATATATGTATTTTTAACCATCTTCACAAAAAATTAATACATGTTATTAGAATTATATTTAACCTTCTTTCCAAGACATCCTACAACAGCTTACTTTATTGTTCTATAGACAATTTACTGATAATATATGTTTTTTAGTCTGCAATATAAATGATTTTTGTTTAGGAATTGAGCAAGATCCTCTATGTGGACCCCGAGTTGAAATTCCTGAAGGACGTAGACCTGACGACTGTCAACGATAAGGACAAGTCTAAATCTTACGACGATAAGACTGGTGTCAGGTAATATACGTGCTCATCGTTTTTATATTGTTTACTTTGTCATATAAATACTATAGTGAACCACATGGAAGAAAAGTGTTCTATAGTTCTCTTATATAATTTTATGATGGGATTCTGGAATTATAGCGTGGTACTTATTTAATACGATTATATTACTGTGAATTTTGTATTACTGCTATTTCACTGGTGATAAGTGGAAATTTGCTATTGTTAATATGGTTGTTTTTATTTTCGACTTTTACAGGTTATTCGTATGGAGTATGTTTTGCAATAGAGAATTTATGAATTTCGATATAATAAAGTGGATTCATATTCAGATGTAGTGAAGTGAAATTATTCTCATGTCATATAGAGGGTGACTGATTGAACACTGACAATATTGATAGAGGGTACAATAATCGATTCTTGTTCTAATTTATTTAAAAAAAATAGGTGCTTAATATTTGATCTAATTATCCAGAGAAATACAAATATTATATTCAACCCAGACGATCGGCAGGACGGTGTTAGTGCAGACGTACGTGCCTCCTATGAGCCGGCCGGACGTGTTTAGTGAAAGAACTTGGAGTCAACGATTACCCAAGATTTATTTTTGTAAATAACTATGATTCTAAGCATTACGCGAGACAGTCAACATTTTGAATTATTATTAAAATACGTGTAATAGATAGATAGTGTAATTTCATAAAACATAAGTAAATTGTTGTAAATAGGTATGATTCATATGCCAAAAATCGATTTTCGTATTACATGTCTTTACTGTCGATTTTTAAAATTGAATTACATAGTAATGACAACAATATTACCTCGTCCCATGCTACTTTTGACTGTCCTAAGCCAGGTAAAAAAATATGAAGGAAAAACGGGCAATAGCTCTTATTATTAGCGAAGGTTACGCCGAGGTCGCGTCCTCGTAGGATTGGTAATTAATAATTAGGTTTATACCCATACTTTTGAAAGTCTTAGAAGAAACTGTAACTAAAGTTCTCCTTGTTGTTTATTTAGTATTTGTTTGATATAATTATTTTTAGTTTAACATGTAATATGAGGAATAGTAGTGATGCATCGAGCGGTCCGTGTTCGGTTCTGAATATGGCATTAGAGGAAGTGGGGCGGTGTAAAGCAGTGCGAGTCGGTGCACAGGTGCGTGCGCGCGTCGCCGGACGGGCGGCACGTGGCGTGCGGCGACCGCGCGGGCAACGTGCGCGTGCACTGCGCGCGCGCCGGCTCGCTGCTGTGCACGCTGGAGGCGCACGACGCGGAGGTGCTCTGCCTCGAGTACGCGCCCGCGCCGCGCCTGCTGGCCTCCGCCTCGCGCGACCGCCTCATACACGTCTTCCGCGTCGACAAGGTACGCGATCACCCGACCGTGGTAGCGTGCTGGTGCCAATACGTAATAACCACAACTGGAGCGGATTAGACACATATTGCTGAAATCGTGACGTCATCATTGATAATCGAATGATTAACATTAAAATATTTCGCCAATAAATAAATCCCATGAGAAATTAATGGTAAAAACAAATATTTAAACTAAATAAATAAAAATACTATATTGCAAATAACTTTGCTACTTCTATCTGACATTCATAATTTATATATGCAACCAAATATATAAATATAAAACACATTCTGAATATACTTACAGAATATCTATAGATATATAAACAGTCAGACGACAATTTAAGTACAAATATATCGTACTTAGTTATCAGCTGTCATTTTAAGCCATCCAACTAATAGGCTCTGTTAGGTTCTGTTGGTATTACTTATCCATTACGAGCCACTAGCAATTTACTGTACATCAATACAATCTAATCAATAGAAGTTCATGAGTACTGATGCACAGTTGTTAGAAGTCTTTAGTATGTCATTTTTGTCCATCAAATTTATTCTTAATTTTCGGTTGACAGGGCTACCAAATCCTGCAGACCCTGGACGAGCACTCCTCTTCGATAACGGCAGTGAGGTTCATAATGTCCAGTGGAACACTACAGATGGTGTCATGTGGTGCGGACAAGACCATACTGTTCAGGCAGTTGCGGACGGTAATTTAATTCTTTGTTTATCTTCTTTGAGAAGCTTGTAGCAAATAGGTGGATAGTCCAAGTAATGCGAGGTGGTCAATGCAACTCGTATACTTTTCAGACTGGAATGTATTCTATATTTTATGTTTATTCATGATTCAGCTGTGATGGTCTTAGGGATGAACTTTGAACAACTTCTCAGTGAGTTCTTATATGTATACACGCTTTGGGGATATATTAAAAATGTCAGGAAAGTGATGGTGTTACTGAGAGATGTGCAGTGCATTGACAGTTGCTGTTGTTATACCGACCTGCAGGCTTCACTACAGCTAGGGAGTCGTTTATTAATTACGTGAGGTGTTTTTGAGGATTTTTTAATCCCTCCTCCCTCCCTCTTTCCATAATCTTCCGTAGGATCTTTTAAAATTTATATTTTGAGTATAATAAAAACATTAGATTTATTAAAAAATACAAAATTTGTTTTCTTATTTTTACTGTTATTGTATTTAATTACAATTATTGTTACATTACTCTCTCTCTGAAACTGAAATTTACTTTCTCCTCCGTATGACATTTAGTGAGATATGGCTTGACGCCCTCTCCCTGATCCCTTCATATAGTTAATGAACACACTGTAGTTTATATTACATCGTTTGTGCTGGAATAGGAGAAAGTAGAAGAGTCACTGTGAGGAGTTTATCATCTTGTGACGCCTATGGTGGCAAGTAGTGGTGGTATTACACTCGGTGTATGGTTGTTGCAGCCAAAGGATGGGGTTGGGTTTTGGTAAAAATAAATTAGGATTGAATAACAGTTTTAATAAGAGACGTTAAAAGGTTACAATAAGTAACACATGACATGTAGCGTTCAGTGTGTGCGTGGTTCTGGTTGCAGACGGCGGAGGGGGGCTACCAGTTCGCGCGCGGACAGAACGTGTCGGGCCGCACCACGCTCTACGACATGGAGGTGGACGCGGGCTGCCGGCACGTGCTCACCGCCTGCCAGGTACCTCTCCACCCACTCCACCCACTCACTCACACTACTCTAGTACTCTAGTACGTGTCGGGCCGCACCACGCTCCCCCTTTATTTAGTACGTGTCGGGCCGCACCACGCTCTACGACATGGAGGTGGACGCGGGCTGCCGGCACGTGCTCACCGCCTGCCAGGTACCTCTCCACCCACTCCACCCACTCACTCACACTACTCTAGTACTCTAGTACGTGTCGGGCCGCACCACGCTCTACGACATGGAGGTGGACGCGGGCTGCCGGCACGTGCTCACCGCCTGCCAGGTACCTCTCCACCCACTCCACCCACTCACTCACACTACTCTAGTACTCTAGTACGTGTCGGGCCGCACCACGCTCTACGACATGGAGGTGGACGCGGGCTGCCGGCACGTGCTCACCGCCTGCCAGGTACCTCTCCACCCACTCCACCCACTCACTCACACTACTCTAGTACTCTAGTACGTGTCGGGCCGCACCACGCTCTACGACATGGAGGTGGACGCGGGCTGCCGGCACGTGCTCACCGCCTGCCAGGTACCTCTCCACCCACTCCACCCACTCACTCACACTACTCTAGTACTCTAGTACGTGTCGGGCCGCACCACGCTCTACGACATGGAGGTGGACGCGGGCTGCCGGCACGTGCTCACCGCCTGCCAGGTACCTCTCCACCCACTCCACCCACTCACTCACACTACTCTAGTACTCTAGTACGTGTCGGGCCGCACCACGCTCTACGACATGGAGGTGGACGCGGGCTGCCGGCACGTGCTCACCGCCTGCCAGGTACCTCTCCACCCACTCCACCCACTCACTCACACTACTCTAGTACTCTAGTACGTGTCGGGCCGCACCACGCTCTACGACATGGAGGTGGACGCGGGCTGCCGGCACGTGCTCACCGCCTGCCAGGTACCTCTCCACCCACTCCACCCACTCACTCACACTACTCTAGTACTCTAGTACGTGTCGGGCCGCACCACGCTCTACGACATGGAGGTGGACGCGGGCTGCCGGCACGTGCTCACCGCCTGCCAGGTACCTCTCCACCCACTCCACCCACTCACTCACACTACTCTAGTACTCTAGTACGTGTCGGGCCGCACCACGCTCTACGACATGGAGGTGGACGCGGGCTGCCGGCACGTGCTCACCGCCTGCCAGGTACCTCTCCACCCACTCCACCCACTCACTCACACTACTCTAGTACTCTAGTACGTGTCGGGCCGCACCACGCTCTACGACATGGAGGTGGACGCGGGCTGCCGGCACGTGCTCACCGCCTGCCAGGTACCTCTCCACCCACTCCACCCACTCACTCACACTACTCTAGTACTCTAGTACGTGTCGGGCCGCACCACGCTCTACGACATGGAGGTGGACGCGGGCTGCCGGCACGTGCTCACCGCCTGCCAGGTACCTCTCCACCCACTCCACCCACCCACTCACACTACTCTAGTACTCTAGTACGTGTCGGGCCGCACCACGCTCTACGACATGGAGGTGGACGCGGGCTGCCGGCACGTGCTCACCGCCTGCCAGGTACCTCTCCACCCACTCCACCCACTCACTCACACTACTCTAGTACTCTAGTACGTGTCGGGCCGCACCACGCTCTACGACATGGAGGTGGACGCGGGCTGCCGGCACGTGCTCACCGCCTGCCAGGTACCTCTCCACCCACTCCACCCACCACTCACACTACTCCCCCCCCCCCCCACCCACTACTCTAGTACTCTAGTACGTGTCGGGCCGCACCACGCTCTACGACATGGAGGTGGACGCGGGCTGCCGGCACGTGCTCACCGCCTGCCAGGTACCTCTCCACCCACTCCACCCACCCACTCACACTACTCTAGTACTCTAGTACGTGTCGGGCCGCACCACGCTCTACGACATGGAGGTGGACGCGGGCTGCCGGCACGTGCTCACCGCCTGCCAGGTACCTCTCCACCCACTCCACCCACTCACTCACACTACTCTAGTACTCTAGTACGTGTCGGGCCGCACCACGCTCTACGACATGGAGGTGGACGCGGGCTGCCGGCACGTGCTCACCGCCTGCCAGGTACCTCTCCACCCACTCCACCCACCCACTCACACTACTCTAGTACTCTAGTACGTGTCGGGCCGCACCACGCTCTACGACATGGAGGTGGACGCGGGCTGCCGGCATGTGCTCACCGCCTGCCAGGTACCTCTCCACCCACTCCACCCACCCACTCACACTACTCTAGTACTCTAGTACGTGTCGGGCCGCACCACGCTCTACGACATGGAGGTGGACGCGGGCTGCCGGCACGTGCTCACCGCCTGCCAGGTACCTCTCCACCCACTCCACCCACTCACTCACACTACTCTAGTACTCTAGTACGTGTCGGGCCGCACCACGCTCTACGACATGGAGGTGGACGCGGGCTGCCGGCACGTGCTCACCGCCTGCCAGGTACCTCTCCACCCACTCCACCCACTCACTCACACTACTCTAGTACTCTAGTACGTGTCGGGCCGCACCACGCTCTACGACATGGAGGTGGACGCGGGCTGCCGGCACGTGCTCACCGCCTGCCAGGTACCTCTCCACCCACTCCACCCACCCACTCACACTACTCTAGTACTCTAGTACGTGTCGGGCCGCACCACGCTCTACGACATGGAGGTGGACGCGGGCTGCCGGCACGTGCTCACCGCCTGCCAGGTACCGCGCAATACATTACTATCGTAAGCCGCGTTAACGAACTTTCTTTTCTGAAAGTGTCCACAAATAGGAATCCTCATGTACAGAATGATTGTAAGAGAAATAATGTATTATTGTTATCTGTTCCGTGTGAAGGACCGTAACGTGCGTGTGTACAGCGCGGCGCACGGACGACACACGAAGACCTTCCGGGGAACCACCGCCGAGGACGGGACTCTCATTAAGGTGAGTCATCTATGAGCATGCATGTGCGTGCGTGCGTGCGTCCGTTTATACGTGCGCGCGCTGTTATACGGTTTTCTTTAGAGACTTTTAAAAAAATCGGTGAAAATAAACTTATTTATTTACTTAAAATACCAAACATTATAACTATAATATAACTGATTAACAAATTAAAGACATTTTATTTTTGGCACCAAATCTCCCGTAATTCTACTGCCGTTGTCGAGTAGGTAATAATATTACAAGTGTTTTGTGATCATTTCAATGTTCTAACAAGTTAGTGGCTCCCTGTCCATGTCACTTGTGCTCAATAACTGAGGTATATTACATAAAGTACAACTAATCTCACAAAAAGTGGAGTCAAATAATACAAATTTATGAATAAAAAATAAAATCCACTACATGACCGACTAAAATCCTGCCAAAAACTCCTGAAAATGTTTGATAAGACAGCTAAATGTTTAGAAATGCTGATTCGGGAGAACTCTGCCAATTCCTTAGATACTGGCTCGAGAAGGCTAAGCATTATTCTATGAACAAATTTAGGGTATAACAGTCCGTGTTGTTGCAATATATTGCGATATATTCGATGCTTAAGTAACAAGTCATTTGTTGAAAGTTATCATAAATAAATATTATAGGTCATAAATCTTATCCAAGTCACCATGAAAAGGAAATTAATTGCACGTCGAAAATCAACTAGTTGTAAAGTAGAATTATAATTAAAAAAAATATCAAAAACGGTGTCAAGAGTTACTGTTTATTTTTAAAGTAGAATTCAAATATCTCAAAGCAGTGCGTACGTATGTGATTGCGTGCGTGGGTGCGTGCAGGCGTGTCCGTACGTCATACAATTGTTAGAATTACTTGGGTATAACCGTTCTTACTTATAAACCTTGATTACATACCAGGAATTCTATATTTAAATGTATTTTTACAGTAGTAATTAAACAAAGGAGGATATAACTTATATAAGCGATAAAGTTTGACAAATTTGAAAGTAAGCCTAAATTTTTTAGTGATCAAGGAAATCGTTCTTGATCATTGGTATAGCTCAATTTTGAATTTACGAGTACAAATACTTCTACATTTCTTATTATTAATTCGCAATTTTGAAAGACGATAATCTCTATACATCACTTGTACATATGCCTTAGCTTCCAATAGAATGTGTCCATATAGTTGGTAACTCTGTATCTTCCACCAGGTGGCTCTGGACACGAGCGGCATCTACCTGGCGACCTCGAGCACCGACAAGATCCTCAGTGTGTATGATTACTACTCGGGGGAGTGTATGGCGACTATGTACGGACATTCAGAAATAGTCACCGGTCTTAAGTTAGTATTATTGTTATTGATAATCACGAGAATGTAATTAGTGAATTGCTCCTTATCTCTTGTTCTCATCTTCTTTTCCCTTCCTTTGTCTCTCCCATTCTCATTGCTCCTCTCTGCTTCTTAGAAGGAGCTCTTCTCGTTTCCCCTCCGCTAGCCTCACTTTATCTTTTCTCACTTCTCCTTGCGTAAATTCGATATAAATTTGTAAAGTAAATAATATAGCTTTATCAGTAGACTAGCTGTTTCCGCGACTTTGTCCGCGTGGAATAGTTACTTTGGGCTAACGCTAACACGCAAGCTAAAGCTCTCAAAACGAAAAAAAAACGATTTCGTTAACGGTTTTTGCGGTAAGAGTTGAACGGTAGAAATCGTCACGTAAGGAAAAAGCGTTATATTGTTTTTTAGTGTGATTGTGAAGGTGTATGCATGTGTGTATGTATGTGTGCAGGTTCACGCCGGACTGCCAGCACCTAGTGTCGGGTTCGGGCGATGGGTGTATCTTCGTGTGGCGCGTGCCTCACGACATGGTGGTCACGATGCGGGCGCGCCTCGCGCAGCAGGCCATCCGGCAAGGCAGGTCCGTATATTATACTTAAATAATATACCATATTCCCTAACCACCAAACCCTTCTCATACAATATTCTGGTTATAAACCTCTCTAGTCATCTCAATTTACATATTTAATGTTATAATTTAAAATTAAATGTAAAACCAAAGATCTTCGAAAAAGTTCTAGAAGCTTTTCTTTTAGTTTTTCACATTTTAAGTAGTCCTTAATTGGTGGTGATTCCTTCGATCAGGAATCACCTGTGATGCGAATCAAAGGTGATGTCAGCGAGAACTAGTTGCAAATGTTGTGATCACTTACCGGCTGGTGCGAGGTTCGATGCCGGCGGTCGGCGCCGACGAGTTGCGATGGTGCAAATAGGTTCTTGCGACAAGAGGAGCGCGCGATTCCATAAAGGCGCACGCGCTTTGCATACGATGTGTGCGATCGAACTGGTGCGGCGTGACACGCGCCTGGAGCGATCAACAAACAAAGTGCTCCCACCCTCGCTGACACAATTTTTCCTAATTGACTATTTACGCGGCCGCAGCATTAATCATTTTATCCTTTTCTCATATTACTATTTTCATCACATGAAATTGTATGACTAATAATGTAGCTTGGCCCGAGTGAATTTATGTCACGCTTGCTGCTATATATAGCGGTCGTTTCTGTGTCACGTAATTGACGTGACGTGATATTTTTTATCACTTTTTATAAACCCAGCGATATGTGATATTTTTAACTGTAAGTAAATCAGTATTCAGTTGTTAGTTTTATACTTTACTATAATAGTGTATAGAAGTAAATTCCACTAATCGCTACCTATTCGTTCCAATGAAATCTGAAATACGATGTTGATTTAAAATAAATTTCAAGAAGAGGTTGCCTGATGTGTTTATTATATTTTTAATCTATTTATTTTTTCATTCCATTTGATTATTCATTGTTTCCAATGTGATTCCCAATGTTCAAGAATATATGTCGAGTAATATAAAAACGTGTGTATACAGTACTAAAGCGAGTCTCGAATCTTACATTTATATTGCTCTCGAAACGACAATGTACTTTTGTGTTTTCGGATTCTCATGGTATCGTATTGTGTAAATGTAATTGTTTTAGGAGACGTAATAAGATTATTTGTTTGTGAATGTGTTAAAATGGTAATATTGTATATGTTGTTAGGAAAGTGGGTGTGGGCGGCAGCAACGGCGCGTCCGGAGTGGACAGCGAGACGGACTCGCAGTGGGGCTCCTCCCCGCGCGACCTGCCGCCCCCCCACCGCGACGCCTTCGCCGCGCCGCACGTGCCCGACTACACGTCAGTATACACGCACCTATACCTGCCAATATACCGATACCTATGCTCAATACATCATTTTAAAGTTTAACAAAAAAAATTAACTAAGCTAATAAAAATATCAGATGCAGCGTTTTTTCCTGATTCTAAATATATATAAAATTGTATATTGCAAGATACGGTAGATATGCTTATTTTAGAGATAAAATCCAATAAGGTTTATGCAACACTTTTAAAGAGAAAAGGAAAGAACATACGGAGATGTATAAACTGAAAGAGAGGTGAACACAATACCAGACGAGGGATGTTTTATTTACCCTACATGTTATTATTGTTTGTATTGTTTCAATTATTATTAATTAACAAATTTTAGAGTAAAAATCGATACAGAATTATATTCCTTTTCTTATTACATAACGTCCATTCTTTAATTATGGTAACTTGAATGGTTCCAGTTTGCGTATCGGTCGGCTGCCGTCGTGGGCGAAGAAGAGTTTAGGCGATGAGCTCCTCCCGGCGGAGTCCCCGGCGCGGGACCAGCAGCAGCCCGACCCCCCAGCACGGGGCAAGTGGGCCACCAGGATACACCCCGCCACAGGTCACGCACCGTTACACCACTTTTACACTACTCAGAGAAAACCCCTCCCAATCACCGCCTCGCACTACTTCCCCTCACCCTTACTGTTACCCGAAACGTGAGTGACGTTTCCCGTCACCTTTCCCCGTCAAACCCCCCCACCCAAAACTAATGTCCAACTGTACATTTTCTGCATGCTCAAAATAACTATCGAAATTATAACCATATTAATATGAATACAATATGTATTATCAAGTTATTTTTTGTTACCACTATTATATAACAAGTGATAAATCACTAGTTTTACTTCATATATTATGGTGATTTGTAATAACATAAAACCTAGTAGGGTATACTCAACACATGAAATATTTTTTTACATTTGCAAATTTCAGGCTTATTTCAGAGTATACCGTTGTCCAGATACAATGTAAGTTCCCTTAACGAGGTTGTCTCTTCTAGCTGGTGGTATCATTTTATTTCTTTTTCACGGATTGTTTTCTCATCACAATATGAAATTTAGAGAATAATGACAAAAAACTAATTTCATTACGCTCATACTACATACAACTCGCGCTATTTCACGTACTTAGCTGACGTGACACGTGATATATTTTATTATTGGCTAATTAACTCGTGATACGCGACATCACTGATCAGTTACACAAGTTGTAGTGTTGGAGGCTTAATATCGATATATCGCTCATTCATATAAATAATACTTAGGAATTGAATCGCCGTGTGTAATGTTCTGCTGTATGAACGTCCACAGACAAACGTGGCGATTCTGACGGGTCGAAGGACAGTTCGCTGGACAGCGGCACCGACACGCGCTTCATCGAGAAGCGGAAAGACCACTCTCCCAAGCAGGTATGTGGCACCACAGCACTACTCCCTCCTTTCTAAATCATCCTGTCTCCTCTCCCCCCCTCTCGCCCCCACTACCTTAACGGTAGCTATTCGATGTAATTTTCCACGTCCCAATAGTTATTCCGTTTTTGGTGGAATATTCCCCAGTCATTTATCGACTATATGACTGATGATAGTTTAGTGACAACGCCCCGGAATGCCGCTTCGAAGATTGCTGAGTCGAGTCCAGTAATTAGCTCCGTATTCCAATTAAACAATATATTGATTTACAGCCACAGTTCAAATTCTTACAAATGTTTTCTGGAAGTTTGTGTCGTCATTGTGAAGTTCAATGTACTATGGTGTGTGATTGTCACCAACCGTCATAAAAAATCTGGGGATATTATCAAATTCAGGATCACTATTGGAAAAGATTTATGATATTTATAACTGTTCTAGAAAAATGTATACAAGAAAACTTACATTATTTGTTTTATCGATATTTGTTCTATATTCTCCCTTGCCATAAACAGTGACGCTTTGTCTATGACTTGGCGACAAGACCAGTTTGAGATACAATACAATTATTTTTTTTATTTTACTAAGTAAATCAAGTTTTGTTGTTACCGAGAATTGAATACGGAACTAGCAAGAAACGCATTTGTAGTATCGATTACACTAATATGATACCAGAGTTTGTTTTAATTACCTGTGTACATATTTCTAAGTTAAACTGCAGTTGTGTTGAAATAAAGTAATAGTTGCATTTATTACGTGATACCATTATTATTTCAATCGATTCCTGTGTATAACGGGAGGGTATGTGATAAAAACCCAGTAACGATTACTCGATTTCCGAATCGAATCAGTTTCTGTCAGATATCTAAACGTTTTATTTCGTAACTATCGATTTTTATATTTCTCAAGCTGTTCTTCATTTTGCTTGTATTACGTAATTATAAATATTATTATTTTTATGTATACTTAATAAATCTATACCCAGCGTGAACACTAGTGTTGTCGATATATTAAAGAAATATCGATATCGTATCGACTAAAGGAGTTTAAAAGTGGTTGAAAAACTGTTCATAGTAAATTACATGGGCATTACAATTAGTTCGATATTATCTTGTTTAGTATATTATATTTCAACACAGCTACAATATATACGTGTGTTAGATATATATTAATAATTTGTCTATGTGTAATTCACTCACATTGGTTTTGGTTTTGTCTGTGGTGTCGGTCTGTGTGTTTCTATGTGTATAGAAATTATTTAATAGAATTAAACACAATCAGAAATATAAATATCCATATACTACGTAAAATTCGAGTTATCATGTCTAAATCATAGTGTTTCAACAGTGATTCGTATCGACTAATTATATGGATATTATAGACTACATTTTAATTGTTTTAAATGTTGAAATATTAAAAAAAAATAACTTTACGATTACTGCCCTAGTGGTCATGCAGAGAAAATAAAATGAAGACCTCTAATACATATACCTACTACTTGAAAACTGAAATCTCATAGTAGAGGTTTATATTTTTCACGCATGATTGTCGATATCATATCGCTTAATTAAGAAAAATTATAAAAAGATTCTGATTTCTGGTTTTGATTAGTATTATTAATTTTTCTATAATGTAATCATAATTTTGGTTTTTTTCCCTGATATTTTATTTTTCTTAATTTATAAGTTTTTATTTCTCTCGTGGGCTGATCAAATTTTAGATTGTTTTTGATTGAATCGAAAAGAGTTTTATAAGTACAGTACATTAAAATATAAAATTTCTGAGCTTATAATTTGCCTCCAGTAACATATTCAATGAAATACTAGTTGTCTTGATACTTGCCAGATAAATATTAGTATAGTCAAATTTAAATATGGTATATAATATACAAAATTTAATAATGTGTACAATTTATTGAAAATTTAATTGCAAGGCGTTATATATAATCAAATTATATTATTAAAAAAAATAGTAATCGTTTGCACAGTATATTTAATTTAAACTTAATCTCTTATATAGAGTGAATTACTAAAAATAATCTTGATCGTTGTTTATCTCAACTGAGATATTCAATAGTATAAAGGATAAGATTCTTCATACTTGCTCAGTAAAATGTATAACGATGATATATAATGAAGTCTGATTACAATAAAAGTAATCTTGATCATTTCTAGTCTGTAATGAAGTACTTAGAAGTGTTTACACTTATTAATGTTTTTGTGCGGGTGTCGACCGATATCTGTAACGTTTGATCAGTCCGCGTGTATGTCTGTACGTGTGTTAACTGATTCGGTTGTGGTCGGGTCGCGACGTCCAGCGCCCGAAATCGCTGAACCTATCGCAGCTGCCGCGGGTGCAGGCACTCTTTCGTAATTTCGATGCCTCTATGCGAAAGACATACGATATATTGACTATATCGCCGAGATTTGAAAAGGTTTTTTTTATTTATTTTGTTTTTTTTTTTCGCATATGTTTTGTTTGTTTGTTTTCTTTGTCCGTAAAATCACCGCTTGTGTATGTCGCCACTTGGTTTTCGTTGTCCATGTTTATGGCATGTCGTGCATTTTTGCCAGTGTCATGTCATATTGTCATTATGTTTTCATTGTACTATTGTGCTATTATAGTAGAAATATGGATTTTATTTATAAGAACAATGATTGTATTACACTTTACTTCATTGTGCACTTATAATTCCTTGGTTTCATAGTAAATATGTGTATATGTTCACTAGTATCGCCCTGTGATGCAAACATTCCTTCAAATATACATGTCTCACGAATTTGCAGTACAAAAAGAGAATAGACGAGTTATCAAAAATAAATGCTGCTACCAGCTTGTTAGTGACATGTGTTCTTTTTCAAAATATATATTTGGCACTCTGTAGATTAATTTGTTATAAAGTTGTCTGTATTGATTGGATTCGAATGCATGATTCCGATGTGCGTATTTGCCATACTTGCACGTGATTTAATTGTAGCTACATGGCATTTGAACTTGATGTATAAATTACTGAGTGTATAGTAATTACTTGAAGCATTAGGTTCACGTGCGACTTTGCCTAACTGTAACAGCATGACTTGTTTATAAATAAGGTATGTGCATAAACTCGTATTCAGAATATAAATTGTATTACGTCAAGCGAAGCTTTGTGTTTCATTTTGATGTCTTCATCATATTTCTTTGTCGGTTTGTTTCAATCCAATGTAGAGTGCAGAATTCTTTCATTGCATGTCATTTAGGTTTGTATAAGTAAGTCTTCATTCAAGTTGTTAACTGAATCTTCATCCCATCTCATCGGCGACATGCCCATGCTTCTACGATCACTTCGGATTCTCCACTTCATGTACTGCATTGTTTCACATCTGGCATATACAGTCCGGTATCTCTTTAGAGCTACGACGTTACAGCTCTGTTCTTGTCATTGATATTTGAAAGAGCAGGTTCTAAATACCTATTGAAATGAGCTAAATAATTATTTAAAAAATGCTATTAATTGATGCGTCAAATATTGTTGCAATAATTAGGGTCGAATTGGAACTTGTCAAGAGTGTCTTTTAATACCTGAATGGCTAATTACCATTCTTAACACTTAAATGCATATTGTTGCTGTTGTCAATTAATAATTGTACAAAGTAAATTAATTAATTATTGTATTGAAATATAAGACAGTGCAAAAGCCTGACAGCACTTAACAAAAGTCAGTCGGAAAGGGAAGGAGCGGTCGAGTGTTGCCACTGCAATCTTATTTCATTTAAAGTTTCCGAAAGTTATAGTTGCCAATTGTCTTCATTCCATTTCCACTTAATTTTATTCAAATACCTGAGTATATTCCTTAGAATCTTAGAAAATACCTTTCGTGTGAAAGAGAAATTTGATATTACTTTTGGCGGGTAGGGCTATATTTTTTTGTTGTTACTTTAAAATTAATTTCAAAATTCAAAACAGAAATCATGCATTTAAGGGTTAAGTTGAAAATTTGTCGGCAAGTAGTTATACTTGTGTTCCGGTAGCTGAGGTTGACAGTCACTTTTGGTAGACATAGCATGCCACCACCTCTGGCCACGTCGTAACTTGGTATCAGATGAGGTCGCAGTCAAATCTATGAAGGAAAACATAACTACTTCAACTACATATAGTAGTCGTTTTTACATTGTCGGTTCATGTGGAAGGTTTTCTCCATTATTATTGGGTTTATTATCTGTGCTACATCTACTTGTAAGCTCCGGTTCGTTTGTCTATGATTACGTATAGATATTTCGCTTAGCACTATCATCTGCTTTTGTTTCCTAAACACAATATTGCACCGCTCACGATCTTCTGCTTTTTGCGCCCACATGCTTTTTTAAACTCAATGTGCTTGCTTTATATGATTTGTTTTTATTACAATTTTCGTTTGTATTTTAGATATTTTATTTTGCTTTGTTTTTACACTGTGTTCTCGTTCGATTGCTAGGTGACAATGAACTTGTCAAAGGGCCGCCCCGTTGACGGGAGAATTAGGCACCTCACTGACGATTCATCGCTCGGAAGTTTCAAATATGAGGTTTGATTTATTATTTATATTTTTCATTTACTAACATTGACTTGCGCCAAATTTCATGTTTGCCAAACTAAAACCATTAACTTTTGTCTTAGGATGGAATCTATAGAGCATGCTCAGCCTTATCTTATCTTTAGCTCAGTTTCAATACTGCGTCGAGTCTGTAAAGTGTCTTTAACTGTAAAAAATAGATGGAACCGTGCATGTTGAAAGAATAAAAAAAAACCCAGACTGAAACAAACAATAAGCCTTCTTGATAGTTCTACAACGAAGGATCAAGTCAATGACAAACAAGTAATAATGATAATCGAAAAAGTATAGAAATGCCACAGTTACATTATTATTTTGTTATACATTTTTTTATTTCCATAAGTTAATACCCAAGTTTTTCGTAAGTCGTTGTATTTGATGACTTGAACTTCGCTCAGTCCAAGCTAAGTGAATGCTAAGCTTGCGATTGTAAATTTAAACCGTGGACTTAACGCTGAGATAAGTCTGAGTGCGCTCTGTAGGGTTCACCCTTAGACTCTTTCTAACCTGATCTATTTTATGCATCTTTTGAACTAATCGTATCTTTGTACCATTGCTGTGTTTGGGGGTGGGCGATCCTGTACAATGAAATTCTACTCGTCTATATCTGTGTAAACATTTATCGTTTTCTTCATATTCATTCATTTTGCAATTTGTTGAAATCATTTCCTGCAATAATTTTTATATGATGTTTTTACTGGAGAGATATTAAAGAATGAATTCGTCGCAGGATCAAGAGTCGACAGAGCACGATGGCGATATTGAAGACATCTCGGACGGTGAGAGGACTTCCTCCTCAGATCGCACGAACCGACCGACTTACTATCCTGGGAACAATGATGTCGAGACGCCTGGGTTAATATCATTTTCCTGTTATAAAAGACTTAATGACTTACACTTAATAATGTTAGGTTCGTAGGGATTTATATTGCATTTTCAGATGGGGTTATAGTTTTTGTTCAAAAATGTCTTAGTATTCGATGAGCGATAACGTTTTTTTAAAGATATTAAATATTCATAAACTTATCATATATATATATCATCATGAACACTTTTATCGAATTAATAAACGAGCAAAGGATTGTATGAGTGAACGAAATACTGATCTGTTTTGTCTATCAAATAACCTGATAGTGTTTATAATGACATAATATTAGTATCGTACTTCCTCGTCGAAATGGAATGGAAATTCATTTCAATAATCTAGGGGAGTTTTTGGTGGGATTTTAGTCTGTCATGTCGTGTTATGTCATTTATTTGACTTTATATTCTGTAATATTGGTGGTATTTTATGTAGTGTAGTTCGGTTATTGTGCATAAGTAAAGTGGACGGGGAATAAAACCACTGAGTATGAATTCTCAGATGCCACAAAAACTCCATGGAAAGTTCCAACAAGGGACCGCCGCCTTGTTAGAACATTGAAATAATCACAAGACACTAGTAATATTATTACTTATTCGACAATGGCACTAATAATCTAGAAGATTGGGTGTCAAAAATAAAAAGAAATAAAAGTAATCTAGGGGTATTTTCTAAGAATTGATTTCATATAGGAGAAATTTTGTACAAGGCTGTGGGGTAGATTAAAAAGAAGCAATCTGAACACTTGAAGGAAATACGACGTATTGTTATAAAGAGTTCTCGTATATGAATGTGCTTAGAAACCCTATTCTGGTTAGCATAGTCAGCGCTTTAGAGTTTTTGCTACAATTGTTTATATAAATTAGTTCAGTTTAAATCCATCATCGGTGCGCGTGACACTTGCCCTAAACCGAGCCTTTTTTTTTTTTTTAACGTGGGGAAATCCCTTATGGATACTCACTCTCTCGGGGGAGAGAGTGGGTTATGTCCGACTCGCACGGACTAAAACCCCACGGTGTACCGACAGACCGTTGTGTGGGGGCGGCAAGGGATCGTTCCAGCTAATCAACCTTGTAGAAGGTGACCGCCGGGCTCCTACCTATAGAGAGACAGACCGGGTACACGCCGGCTGCCCCCCCTCGTCCGCCGGACCTGTGCAATGAGAAGATGGGTCTCATTGCATAGGTCTGGCGGACGAGGGGGGACAGCCGGTGTGTACAACTTCAGTGTATTTAACGATTACTTTGTTCAGTTGTTTATTAAAACGATTATTTTTATAACTTCGTTCTTTAAAGAGGCCTTCGGTCAAATTGTTGTTATAGTACGTACGTATATTGCGCGCGCACGTGTTTCTAGGGGGTTATGTGTTGATGTAATATGAGTATTGGAATTTTTTTTTTGTATTAGATCCACGAAATTATGTTTAATCTTACAATTTGAAACTATATATTCTATAAATTTCTTTAAAATGAAACAATTTTGGACGTAAATACAGCTTACATTATTGAAACGATTCGTATGTATTGTTTCAATGTCTATTTATTTATGTGTTATATCTGAATATCAGCTCTGTAGGATAAATATTGAGCGTTACAAGGTATGTATATACGTTTATTGGCGTGAGTGACCGATACAAGCCGCTGCGCGATCGTGTCACTGGTTGACGATTTCATAATGCCTGAATTAACGTTATAATACCCCAAATAGGAAAATATGAAAGAAAAATAATTAAAACCTCAAAATTTACTTAAAAAAACCCTAATTGAGAGGATAAATATACAACCCTTGGAGAGACGTGGGCGCGCGTGCGTGCGTGCGTGCGTGCGTGCGTGCGTGCGTGCGTGCGTGCGTGCGTGCGTGCGCGCGCGCGCGTGGGCAGCGGGTGTAAGGTGTGCGTGCGTGGTGTGTGCGCAGCGAGTTCATGGTGAACGCGATGGACGCGGAGGAGCTGCGCCAGTCGGTGCGCCGCTCCAAGCGCTGGCGGGCCGACGCGCCGCGCCCCGGCCTGCCGCGCCTCGACCTGCCGCCGCCGGACGCGCCCGCCGCCGCCGCCGCCGCCGCCGCCGCCTCCCTCAGCGGCTCCGGGCACGACTCCGACGACGACGAGGTGACTAAACTGTAACACGCTCCTCGTGCACATCCCGTAACGACGAACGGTCGAAATCTCTACAAACTTCATGATACCGATAGCGCTTTAAAACGAAACCTAAGGTTTCAAGACGCCTAGTTTATCCGTGTGCTGTTTTACGTTCCGCGCATCCATGAGTCACTGTCGTGCCTTATTTGTTTCTACAAGTTTATTTGTGATTCTTATAAGTAGTTAGGATTTTTTAGGAGATGCTCTGCCACTGTGCTACTGCTCGTTTTAGTGAATTGATACTGCTGGATGGGAAGGTACAACTATTATGTTCAACTAAGTCATAACTATCTTACAATGGCACGCTTGATAATGAGGCACGACGTAGAGTGTATAAAGATTACTGAAAAACTGTCACAGTGTTTCTTGGTTTGTCGCATTTTGGGAACAACCAATATATATGTAGCAATCAATATATGTAAAAGTGACGACTCTCCATGAATTGTGATTTTTTTATAGGAAAAAATAAATAATTTGTTATTGGAAAAATCATACAATAAAATTCCAAAAATATAGCCATTAAAAATGACACTTGAACAAAAAAAAAAGACGAAATGTCCAACAATTGGTAAACTCATTCAACAAAATATGCAGTACAACTCATATGATGATAAACAGACACTCAGTCAATGATATTAATGTTATAACACAACATGAAAGGACAAACAAATAACACAGACACACATAACACTTCACAGATGATTACACTAAGTAGGCATAGCTATTGTAACTACAGATTCAAGACTAAATAAAACAAATATAAATTTATAAGAACAAATACACACTAATAAAAAACGCTTAAAATAGAGTTGCGTGGAATATGTTGTACGTATAGTCGCCGTTGTTTTTGTTTACCGTGAGGGCCAGTAATATAACCTTGAGTGACGGTATAAAAAAAGATTGTTTCGTGGTAAAGGTTTCGACCCCGTCCGGGGACAACGCGGACCGCAACCCGCTGTCCGGGTCCTGCGAGTCCATCGACACCGCGGGGCGGCGCGAGAAGTACATCAAGTCCGCGTTCGACAGCCTCGGCGGGACCGAGCCCGACACCGCGCTCGCCGGAGGTAACTACCCGCATCGCAACAGCGTCGCGACGTACCCACGCGAAATACTATATACTAGTGGGCGCCCAGTGATCGACATTCGACCATAGTTCATTGAATTTTTAAAGTTTGAACTTTATTAAGGTTCTTTTATCAAAGGGTATAACCTCTTTAATCAAAGGCTTTCATCATGCCTACTCAGTTATTTGCCACTTTTTTCAATTATATAAACATAAAAAAAATCGATGTCTAAATGAAAATTGAAATTAATTATAAATTTGAAACAAAAAACAGGCGGTTACATAAGGTGGTAAAGCTCTTAAATACTAAGTAAACATAACGTCACGAAAATAAAAAAAAAATATCGGGCCCCCTCATGACACAATTTTCAATTATTTTTACACGACATCATGGGCGCGTGGTATTTCTGGGTGATATTGAATTAAATATAGTCTATACATTATGAGGAATAGTGATATACCCAGTATCATCACTTGGAAAAGTAATGGATACACAATAGAATCAAATTATGAATCCAATACAAAGATGTTTATAATACTACCATTAACTTTTGAAAATGAATTCATTTTTGTTCAGAATTCATCATCAACTGTACTAAATATAATTGCTACATCAAGTTGAACTGCATCATTGTAACGTCAGTCATGTTAAAAATATTTAAAAGGTAATTGGTACGTAAGAAGGTTGAAGGATGTTCGAAACGTCTTTTTCATTTACTTTATAATATCATTATTGAATGTAGAATAAAAAAAGGTAATTGCAACGTAAGAGTAAAAAAAAAATACATACAGTCGAGCATAGCAACCTCCTTCGCAACCTTTTTTGAAGTTTGGCAGTATGGATTAATTCCTTCGCCTGTCCTACTGGACGAATATTATTACTACTTTTTTGAAGTTCAATATCATTTTTATTTACATGTGTGTATATGTTGTGTAAAATTGGAGCAGTAGTGTGAGTAATGCATATTTTAATTAATTTAATGTACTTATAATGCATTTTATATAAAATAAATAGCTTTCTGCACTTCTCCTCCATATAAACTTTAACTATGCCAAATTTCACGGTCATCTGTTAGCGCATTTCTTTCAAAAAGGGATACAAAGATTGGGCTTGGCGTATTAATATATAGATACAATTCACAGATACGTTAACAGTATTTTACAGATTTCAACATCACACGATTACTTAACGAACGGGATAAACTAGCATTATCTTTAAAAAAGTTCAGTACAATTGACGTTTAGTGATCACGTGTTCAAGGTCTGAACATTTCAAAAGTGAAAGCCTTTTAAATGCGGTTAAAGAAGTAATAGATCCGGAATGGAAATTGAAAAAAAAAAAATGAGTTATTACATTAAAAAAGTGACTACATCCAAGTTTAGGCGTCCAATTTTTTTTAAATTTGTACTTAGGTCATTTTGGAATGTAACGACTCAAATGCCCAACCGACGTAGGTACTATAGTTTCAATGATATACTATTTGTACTAAGATTTCCGTTGGAGTGAGTGTTGGTAACGTGCACATATATATTAACGTTGTAGGTCACACGTCGCTGTCCTCGCAGCACTTGTCGCGCGCGCCCCCCCTCTCCCCCCACGCGTCCCCCGCGTCGCGACCCTCCCCCTCGCCCGCCCCCTCCCCCGCCCCCCGCCAGACCCCTACGAAGCTGTTGGACCCTGAAGCCGCGAGGAAAAGGGAGGAGCTCAACAGGAGGATATTGGAAACCAGGAGGCAGTTGGAGAGCGTGAGTTTTACACTTCTATAAAAAACTTCAATTTTTGGTATAGAAAATACAGTGTCCGTTATTTCCCAAATTGGTTTTTCTTTTTGAACGCTCCATATATTTTCAGTTTATGATGAAAATATGTAAACATAAAATCCTGGTGTTTTTATTATCTATGCTAAATATCTTTGTTTGTCTATGGTGGACATCTGTCATTACTTGCACTTTTTATTGTTCTGGTTAAGTCAATTAAGACTTGTATGCTCGCATTCCGGAGTAAAAAGGAAAGCCTATGATGCCATTGTCATTTCTAGGAAATAAAACAAACGTTTATTCCATAATGACGTAAGTACCAATTTTGATGTAATCGGACAAGAGGCCCTATTCAACTAAAGTATACATGTGTGGGTGAAATTCGAACCTCTGCGGCCCTTTTGAAACTAGAGATGCCATACTATCCATGTAGTGTCGATAAACGTCGATAACACGTATTTACAAAAAAAAAATCGTTCATTGTCATACAGTTTATTCTATAATTTTTCCAAGCATATATTTAAAAAAAACAACGATAATTTATTTCAATCATTTATTTTTTTTATAATATAATGATAATTTATTTCAAATATATTTCCTTTCCGCCTTCGCCCGCTATTCTTCGTTAACAAAGAACCTAAAAATAAAGAATATTCGTATAGTTTTTTTATTACATGAATAAGCATTATTATTACTTTTTTAATACTTTATATGTTTTGAATGTACGGACTCATATATAGGTATAACATACTTACAAACTGTGTAATAGTTCCCACCCATCTATTTCGAAAACGAACTCCGACGGGCTGGGAGAGGGTGAGCCAATTATTCTGACGATTCCTATAAAAATAAATTATGTATTTTAGCTTTTACCGCAATAAAATTACAGCAGTAATAACCTCTAAAACTATACCCTTAATTAATCCTATTATATGTGTCGATAATAATAGACTAAAACTTCGACAATTGAATAAAAACATCGATAATTTTATCGACAGTAGCTTAGCAAGCCTTTCGTATGAAATTACAAATTATCATAACAAAAATAAATCTAAACAAATGCGTCCATATTTATAAATATTTACATTAGCGTGATACGAAACTATTTATACAAGTAATATTACATTTGAAATCATAGGTTCTCAACATTTTGAGTGGAAAAAAACAATATATTTCATCATTTACTTTTATCACCGAAAACATGTAAAAAATTACAAATAGGTGTAAATAAGCAGAACCATATATGTATATTATAAAATATATTCGAAAGACTTACCTTTTCGAACAAAAAGATGCCCAAAAGTCAAGAAAAAACGAAAAACAAAATAAATACACTGTAAACAACAATGGCGTATTTGTTTACGATGCCTACATATACAATATAAAGTTTATTTTAAAGGTGTGTGTGTAGGCGGTGTTAGTACCACTAAAGAAGACAGAACTGTCAAACGGTAGCTATCTAATGTCAAAGCTATCTATTTCGTAGATAGCGCTTCCTTTGTACTCCGGCAGATCTGCCGCTCCGGGAGCTAACAAGTTAAACTACATCTTTATAACTTCTATCGTGGTATCGTTTATCATTTCTACAGTTTATACTCTAAAAATAAATACGAAACCCAAATAAGCCATTCAGATTCATATTAACCCGTGCCTAACCTTAATACATTCCCCCTTTAAATAAGATGGGGTTTTTGCAACCTCATTTTTCTCTGAAGTTGTGTTACAACCCAAATCAAGGCATATTTCTGTAGGAGACAAAAAATGCTCTACAAAAAGTAAATTTTCAAAAAAAAGTATTAACCGACTTCAATTTCAATCAAAAACCCATAAGGCACTGAAAAGCGGAAAATAAATAGTTTATCAAATTAACCAAATTAAATAAAACATATGAATATGTGTGCTAGCTAGAGATGTATTGGAAGTCGGTGCGAACCGAAATTTCAAATTTGTTCCAGGTAGAAATGTATTACAGAGACGCGAGAGTGGACTTAAACTTTGTACCTATGTAGATGATATGATTTTCGGTTGGCACCGACTTCCAATACATCTCTAGGTAGCACACATTCATATGTTTTATTTAATTTGGTTAATTTGATAAACTATTTATTTTCCGCTTTTCAGTGCCTTATGGGTTTTTGATTGATATTGAAGTCGGTTAATACTTTTTTTTGAAAATTTACTTTATTTTTTGTTTTTTTAATTATACATTATTTTTGGTGTTATTTTTAGCTACATTGAGTTATAGTGTTACGGCCGGTCTCAATAATCTAACTCTAGTTAAATGTAGTGTAAAGTAGCTATCTGAGATAGATCGTGTCTTCTAATCTATCTATGACTGGTGTTTTAGGTCTTCTAACTCCAGTTAAGAACGTCCCTCAGACACGTTTTGTTTTGCCGTTTAAAATATTTAGTGTTATGTTTAAGACGAACATTATAGGCACATTTAATATTTATATTTACTAAAATTATTGTGATTCGGTAATAACAAGATTTTAAAATAATTGTTATTAAAAATTTATATTTATTGACCACTATTTGCTCTTGTCACTTTATAATTTACTAAAAATTCGAAACGTAAAATAACAAAACGCTATTCTTGACTTTGTTGGAAAAAGTCGTCGTGATTTGCCTCTGTTTGTGCTTTTTCTAAGAATATAGTGTCCTAATATTGTTCATATTTACATATTATAAATATATAAATTCAGATTCTGCAAATTGTATTTCGTAGTTTACTCGACTATCAAAACTATGATCTTCAAATTCTTCATCCGAGTCTCAATTAAATACACCGGCTTCATACAATTCAATATAATTAATATCACATAAGAAATCCATGATTTTTTATTAACATGTATTTTATTTAAAAATCCCACCCCAAAAAAAAAAAAAATTTATACCTTTCTTTCTTTCTCAATTCATAACAGTAAAGATAGACCCTCCCAGTATTTATAAACAATAGAATTCTTTATCTATCTGTGTTTATTGAAACATAGAATCGGGCCTATAGTTAGCTGAGGTAGTTGTTTTAACTGCCAGTTACAGATAGATAGGCTATTGGAACCTGCTGTTAGAGATCGATTCACTGGATAGATTAGATGTTTAAAATAATGGCGTTTATGTTGAACAGGTTGCGTTCCGTTCGAACCTGAAGGGCAGTCAGTCCACGACGGACCTCTCCTACATCCCCGAGAAGGACAACCCGCGGCGCAGCCGGCCCGTCTCTATGGCGGTGCCGTCCAACTCGAGGCAATACGGTTGGTTAAATTACTTAAGTAAATTAAAAAAAAACATAATTAAGAAGCTCGCTTGTCTATGGAACTGATTTTTTTTGTACTTTCAAAGTTTTGTTTTCATTTTTCATATTTTCACATTTCATTTCAAGTTTTTTCATTCATTCATTAAAAAAAAAAACACGAATATTACAAAACATAAAGCCAAATAACACAAGATTATAAATAAAATATTAATTCCGCTACGTGACATTCCAAGATTCCGTCAAAATTCTTAACTTTCAAGGTCATATCAGATGTGTGTTTCGTTGAAAAATATGAAATGAATGAACCACTATATGGTATTTATTAATCTCTCATGTAGAATTGAAAATCACAAATAATACGTTCTAGAACTAACATCTATGCGATATGATGTGAAAGAAGTAATTCAATTATTTTATAAAAATAATATGACATCTTTGACGTCTGAATGTTGTATTCTGGGTTGCCATATAAATTTCTACACCTGTTTAAAGAAATTTTGGACATGAATTGAACCTCAAAATCGTACTTTCCTGTGTATTATTAGCGGTAATAAATAAAATAAAACACAAATATACAGTGTCTGTTGCCCTTTGTTATTACCGTCTTTCTTCATGAACTTTCATTACCCGATACTTTATTTTTATTTCATATATTTTCTATGTTAATAGTTAATTGTATGTTAAAACCATATCGTCTTGGAATCGAAAATAATTGTAAAATCGTACGAAATATTATGCCAATTGTTAAATTTTCTGATAAAACTCTATAATGCGTCAAAAACAGTGGCCGAATAAGGTAAACAAAATTGCGGTAGCCATGTCCGCACTGAAACATAATTTTTATTGAAAGGTTTTAGTATTTAATTCAATATGCATATATTTTTTTATTTCCAAAGTTGTTTATTAATAATAATAGATCGTTATTAAGTATGCTGTTCAATACACAACATTCAATATTTTTTTTTAATAGGGAAATATTACTTCCTAGGTTGACATTAATGTTTGTCAGTGGTTCTAAATGTAATATACCCAACTATTCTTGTATATTGGTTTGTTTTCTCTAAACAAGGATACAGGATTTTGTTTACATTTGAATACGAAAAAAATCAGTTTCTTGAGGTCAAAAATATCGCCGAGTAAATTTTTGTCTGTAGTTATTTTATAGTATTATGCCGTGTAAAGCCAATTTTCTAGAAATTTCTAGTTGAAAAATGAAAAATTTAGATGTTAAACATCCGTTGAGTATTTGGTTATTAATTAAAACGATCCTTCGAGACTTAATGCATTACCATAAAATATTTTTGATCTTACAGTGTAATTATTTTAAGTACTAATATTTCATCGGCTACTGTTTACTTATAATCGTTTTTGTGGTCTGTTTTAGCATTTCTTTAAATTGTTAATGTAGATTTAACGTATAATAAAGCCTTTTAAGAGCGAAATAAATCTAGTTCTAATAATAACAATTCTAATAATAAATTGAGTAGTCGTTGATCTAAATTATGTATATGAAATATTGCTATAAGTTAATAGTAACTTTGTGAGGTGATAAAAAGGAATACAATAAATAATAACACTTTAAGATGGTAATTTTACCAAGCCGCCTGTTATTCATATACACATACATGGTGATATGTAGACGTATGAATACAATGAAGAGTTTGATTTGTCAATGATTTTTGAATGTGACCACTATAACATTTATAAGTAAATCATACATCTGTGTTACTAACCAAAAATCCGTCGCTTTTTCTCCCTGAACGCTGACCAGGATTCGCTAATCCGCTACCGGAGGATATCCCGGACAGTCTTAACTCTAATTACTTCGACAGTCTAAACGTATATCAACAGTACAACCGAGATTACCGTAACAAGAACCCTTATGCCATCCCGGCAAATTTAAATCATAGGCTTCCCGATTATACCGACATTAAGCCGTACGTACCGCCGCATGCAAATATATTGACGATTGAAAACGAAAAGCGTACTATGAACTACACTCCTTATTTGAAACCGATGGTATTTAAGGAGCAAATAACCCAAAATCCTTTAAATTTCACCGTCGACATTGCACCCGTGCAGTCGAAGGTCTTCGATAGACTATTCCCGGGTAAAGATACATCTAAAGTTATGCCGTCTAAAAACTTCCATCTTAATCTCAACAAACCAGACGAGAAACCTACACAGAAACCATCAAAATCGAATGCTAGGAGTATATTTAAAAATTATAAGTCTTGTCCAGTTTCACCGGTCTCAGAGGAGTGTAAATGGGCTGATAAAGTGCCCCAAGAACAAAATGATACTGAAATACAGCAGACGAATTCATTGGATCCTAAAAAGAGAAATTCCTTAAGTTTCGTTGGACTTGGTAAAAGAGATTTGAAAGACAGTGGCAAAAGTATAGTGGATACAATAAAAAGTGACACGGAGAAGATGATAGCGGAGATTACGAAAAAATATGGAGATTTGGACGAATATGAACCAAATATTCAAAATGATTTAGATTTGCAACCTACGAAGGAGGTTGAAATAAAGGATGATGGTAATTTCTCGTCTGATTCTTTAGAAGATTGCAGCTTGAGCCAAGACGCGAGCTGCAAAAATAAATTATATTCAAAGAAAGTTTGCAAGAAGCACAACAAGGCAAACGTTCCACGTCGTACTGTATCCAATTACGAGATCTATGGAGAGACATTCGATAAACCTCTAGTGCCTGTAAAACCACCTAATTTAGGTCAAAAGAGTTCAACTCTTCCAAGGAACATGCCGTCAAACGTCGAGGAGATGGTCGAGAATGATATAAATTATAACATATATAGATGCCAAAGCGTTTTGACGAAACGATGTGTTACTCGATCTAATGAATCAGTTTTGAGCGACCATTCGAATTGCTCGAGCGTCTCGAATGAAATATTCCTAAAATATGGAAACGAAGTAGCGTTCCAGCAGGCGAAATTTGATAGTAGATACCATTTAAACGATTCCCAGAATTGTTCCTTCGAAAATATAAACGACGAAATCTATTTAGATAATCATAGACACAGTAGTGCCAGTTTTTTCTTGAATCAGAAAAAATATATGAAGTCTAGTTGCAGCCAGGAGTCTGTCTTATCCGATGATATGTTTTTGGATAATCACCTATCGAGAACAAATTGCAATTCGTTAGAGAGCGTTTTATCTGATGACTCGGAATGTACTAAGAGTGCTCCTTTGGAGATGTTATTCGAAGGTGCCAGGCCGAAGAGACAACAGAAGAACCAAGTTATCCCAAGAGACAGTAAAAGTTGCTATGAATTTGACAACGCCTCAAAAAGCTACGGATCTAGTCCGAACAACGCGCCTTATTTTGGCTGTTACATGTATAATAATTATATAGAGGAATCAGCTAGTCCTAAATATAGAGACCAGATGAATTTAGCTCAAAATGTGGTAGTCAATCCCAAACCACCTGTGAATAAAGTCTATGGTTTCGACATTCCAATAAACGAGACACCTGTTCGTAAAACAGTCACTCGATCTAAAAGTCTTTATGATTCTACAAATAAGCAAGTTACGCCTACAAAAAATATAGCTTATTACTTTGACGGAAATAATGTACAGCAATATACTAAGGAGAAGAAGCCGAGTGACGAAATACCTCGGTTGAACAGAGCTGACTATATGTTAAACACAACGAAATCGTTGCAGCCAAATTGTACAGAAAAACAAAAGTATAAAACAAACCTGAGTGGTGATGAACAAAATACAATGATAAAATCGAAGAGTTGCAGTTTTGAAGTTGTCTTAGAACCGGCATCAAAACCGAATCCTCTTAAAAATTTGATGGAGAAAAGAAATTCTCATGTTCAAAAGAATTTAGAAAAGTTCGAAGAGCAGATAAAGAAGAATACCCAGAACAAAGTGATAAAAAATCAAGTAAATAAAGATAAAGCTAATGGGACTAAATTACAAAATACAACGAAGAGTTTAGAACGTGGGCAGAAAAATAATAACAAGATAACAATGGAATTTGTGCCGCATAAACCACCAAAACCTATGAAAAGGACGTCTTCTTCGAAAGTTAATAATAAGATTAAAGCTAGTCTGGATAAAACTACGCTTAGTTCATCAATTTCCTCACAGTACAAGGCGAAGCTGGACGGACTTCAAAATAAGAATTATTTGACCAGTCCGAAACAAGAAGACAATAATTTTAATAAAGTCGATAGTACAGATAACGCAGAGAAAACTTTTGACATTTTCGTGAAAGAGAAAGACGTTAACGAAAACAAGTCTGAGATGCAGTTGGATAGTTTAGAAGTGTATGCCATGCAGAAAGTAGAAAGAATGAAACAGATCAGCATGGATTCGTTGGACGTCTTAGATGATTTCGCAAAGGATTCCTTGGACTATTACGCAGAACAGGAGAATCAATTCAGTTTCGGCAAGTCAATTAAAAATCGTATTAATTTAAAAATTGCTAACAATGACACCCTACCATCTCACAGTCGCCAAGTTGAGTCTAAAGAAAACATATCTCCGGTAGAAGAAGAAATAAAGAAATATAAATACATTGAAAGGAAAATAGAGATAATAAATAAATTAGTTGAAATGGAGGAGAGGAAGATTTTGCAGGAGAAGATATTAAAGGAGTTGCGCATGAAACCTCTGAACGCTAATATTAATGACGGTAAAGGTGTTGTTAAAGTACTGTCGCGGAAATTCGAGAAACTTGCCACGACACAAACTAGTAATTACGCTTCTCTGACGCTGGAAGAAGCTGATACTGACACGGAAACGGGGGCAGAGAATAAAGAAATCAAACGCAACCTAAGTCTACCGGATATCTTAGATTCAGATCAAATCGGACTCGTAACGGCTGAGGAGATTGAATGCGCGAACGAATCTATAAATACAGTGAATAACTCAACGAAATTAAATAACACAGTACAAACGGATGTTGGACGTAAATGTTTGAAACAGAGAGTTTACAATGACACTATTATACCGAAAACCGATGTTCACTTGGACAGTGAGAATTACGAATCGTCAACGACAAGTTCGAGTTGTACGAACTCGCCCAAAAGACTCTCATTTTACGGCTTCAATAGGCCGAAGACGCCTTTTAGGAAAGTTCTACGGGTGCACGCGCCGAAGATGTGTTTGGATAATAATTTATTGGGAAACAACAAGAGTAGTAGGCCTATGATTTGCTCGGGGGCGGCCGTTAGGGGTTCTTGTTTGGCAAAAAAGGTTCTAGTTCCGGTTCTGCCGTCGAAATTCGCGCCATTACAAGGTCGGGTTTGCATGCTACGTGAAACAATATTTAGATGTCGTAACGGTCCCTTTGTTTGCGCAAATTTTTTGGTATATTGTGACGACGCCTTGGTATATCTGTTTTCGCGGTCACGTTTTCTTATAACAAAGTAGGATAACGTTGAATTAAAGTTCCATAATACTAAGTCATTTCAATATTCATTGCACAAGCTATCATCATAATATACCACATATATAAAGCTTTAGAGCTTTCAATGTGTTTTATATCACATTTTCGGCATGCGTTTTACAATAATTATTTCCATTTTATGAATTTTTATATATTTTTTTATTATTGCATGACCGAAAGTTTGGCTTTTGCATTTTATGGGAGCTATCTGATAAACATTGTAGGAAGATTTGATATAGTTAATTGTGGATAGGGCATGCGGGGTCCTAGTCATAGCTATCCAGGAATTATCATTTTCTGGCTCACGAAGTTTGTTCTTACCATTACTTCTTACCATTGAATGAAAAGCAGTTATTAATCATCGAATCAATATGATGTAAATTAAATCCCTAAGTTGTAGAATTGATATCTCGTTTTCGAATTCGATTCGATTCTTATCTTTAGGACTCGATAATCGAACAGTTTCATAATATCGATAATAAATTATTTTTTATTTCCTTTGTTCTTACATTTTTATACACTTTTGTGATATCTGAGATTGTAGTTTGTTATATTGATTTATATTACCTGTGAATTATATAGAATGTTCCATCATCGGCAGAATTTCAAGTACCTATTATTGTTTTTCCCAGTTCAAAGTTTAAACCTAGCTCGATGAGTTCAAGCTATACGTTGTATGTGGGGAAGTGTTAAGGATTTTACTTATAACAATATCAGATAGCTCCGTTTCCGAAATGATTCCCCACGATTGTATCGTATATAATCGATAGCATGGTATTTGTGAACGATGTGACCGGTATTAGGAGCGGGTCGGTCGCACTTGTCCGCGTCGGACCGCGAGGAGGAGGGCACGGGTATGAGGAGGGCGATATCGCTCTCGGACCTCGCCGCGAAGCCGATGCCGGCGCCGAGGACACCTCAAGGTGGGTCCGGTGGTGGTAGTGGTGGTGGTGCCGCGACCATCTTATTCGGTGATGGGAGGTGCATATACCACTTACGCGAATCGCAGTCAGATTCATTATACTCTACATCTTTCTTCTGTCTGGTGTTTGGTCTTAATAGTGTAACCGTTTTCAAATTAATTTTCTATAGTTATTTTGCTTAATTGTGGTAGATAACTTGGATTAAGTGGAAAAATTAAATATACTAGTTATCTTGCTTTGCATATTTGATATTAAATTTTCTATTTATTTTTTTGGTTTTACGCTCATTTAAAATGTTCCTTTGGCTGGGGATTGGGACTCATGTTTCATGGAAGAGTTTGGGTCAATATCATATAAGACTTTGGTGTTTTCATATTTCATATAAGTAGTAAGTAGTTGTGGTAATTTCTTTAGAGGCTGTTGGCAAACGTGTATAGTAAGTAAAAAAAAAAACTTAACAAGACACCCGTACAATGGTAAGTAACACGTCAGGCTAAAATTTAAAGGTCTAAACTATTTTTAACAATATTGTATTATTTTAACTGTATTAACCTTCGTGACTAACGTGTTTCACACTGCAGTAACTAATATTATTGTTTCTTAAGCAATGACGTTATCTATATCGCCGCTGAAGTTTCGGAAAGATCTAGAAGAATTACAAACTTCAGTGGTTTTAGAATTCTATTGATTTTATCATTAAAATAGTGTATATAGATTTGTGCATGTTTAATTCTTAGATATTTATGTATACTCATGGTGTTAGTGGATTTTGTATATAGTTTAGGATTAAACAATGAGCTACTGGAAACTGGTAAGAATAATTTTAGATTTCTAATAATAAATTATATAGGTGAGTTTATTTAATCATTTTATCGTCAGAAGGTCTGTGTTCACCATCAACAGACCAAAATATGTATCCCAACGCCGCAACGAAATGGGGCATATCGTTTAGGATCCGTTGCAAAATCTGTAGCTTGTTTTTTGCCGTAGTTTAAAAAGTTTTTTAATTAAGTAAAATTAGAGGATAGCAGTCCATAAGCGAATAAAAAAATGCTGTTAGATGCACCTCTTGACCTGGTTCGAAATGTATATAGAAAATAACATTGGTAAAAACGGCAGAAGAGTTATTTTTTCTTTTCACGGCAATAATACACTGTATAATGTTAGTTCACATATTATAAATTAGGAATCTATAGTAATATTATAAAGCTGAACAGTTTTTTGCTTGACGCTTTAATCTCGGGAACTACTGGTTAGATTTGAAAAATACTTTCAGTGTTAGACCAGATATAGAATCAGATCTAGTTTGTTGTCTGTTCTTTTCGATGAGCGGGTTGTTTGTTCGAACCGGTGGTAGTTATGATGTTCATGGGGCCTTCTCAGGGCCTAAATTATTTTTTATTTTGATGTGATTGTGGCAGGTCAAGCGAAGGCGCCGCCGACGCAGGGCGGTGCGGCGGGTAAGTCCCCGAGCGGGTTCGCGCGCCCCGCGCCGCGCCACTCCGCCAAGTCCAACATGACGCGCAGCTCCAGCGTCGGAGTCCTCAACCAGGTGATCATAACTCTATCTTATTCTGATTCTCATATGGTAAAATTATTTTATGGAGTTTTGTCTTGTGTTATCGGACTCTATTCTTTGTAATATTAGTGGTGTTTTACGTAATATAGAGCGGTTATTGTGCACAAGTGGGAAGGAAATAAAAACCATGGAGCATGAATTTTGAAATACTATGAAAACTCTATAGAAAGTTCTAGGAGGGGCCACCATCTTGTTAGAACATTGTAACACTTGTAATATTATTATGTGCTGGATAATAGCAATAACAGTGTAGATTACTTAGATTGGTTGCCGAAACAAGAAATAAAGAAAAATGACTTAACGGTACGTATAAAAGTATTATCGGTAATAGAATAAAGGTAAAATGGTGTTTCTTTGTGGCAGAGCGACTCGGAGTCGGACCCGCAGCCGAGCCGCGGCGGCGGCGTGCTGCGCCCCACCATCAGCTCGCTGAACAAGGCGGCGGCGAGCAGCGCGCGGCGCCGCGGCCTCGCCAGCGCGCACAGTGCCGGTCAGTACCGCCAACATAGACACCACACTGCTCTCACTTTCTAATTAAACTACTTAACTCAACTTGCTCCTTACTTTACTACAACTTTCCAGAATGTTCCACCCTCATAGATTATTTTTTCACAAAAATACTAATGCATAGTATTCTTGATACTTTAAAAAATAATATTAAAAATAATTTGTTTCGTAGGTATGCTTTATACAATTCATTTGAAATGAAATCATATTTAGCTGCATTTTATATTCATAGAGATAATAATTTATTTAATAAATACAGGTTGTTTTGTACTACAACTGTGTAAACGATCAATTTACTAAGTTTTTGTTTTTCTAATTTATTTTACTACTATGTACCGTGAATAATTTTGAGATATAAAATATTATATTGTAAATAAAATAACGGAAATATCAGTATTTAACATCAATATGAATATATGATTTCAATACAATAAGCAGATTAATTCAAATACCTTTGAGCTACAATTAGATGCTGTTTTGATGATGATGATATCCAAATGACAAAATTAATATTGCCCACATACAATACAAAAATAGAGTATTTGCTCCCGAGTGCATGCAACTAAGCGATAAGCGTCGACACGCAGATGTATGTATACAGATGCGATGTGTTTTAGTTTTTATTTTTTTTTATACATTAGAATGAGTAAACAATGTTTCACTCTTGCTAGAAAAATAAGTAATCGATATGAATGCGTATCGATATATCGTAACACGTAAACGAGTGAATCCCAACATCCCTAACTCTTATTTGCGAGTAAATACAATCAATTGTTTAATCGATAAATGTATATTGATATGTTCCGACACGTAACTTAGCATTCCCCTCTCTTTCCCTCACTTGCGAATAAACAAAACTGATTAATCGATAACGATACGTATCTTCGCTTTCACCTTTATCCGTGTCGAGCGAGCACGAGTAATCGATGTATCGAATTGTACCGATACGCGTACTGTAGCTTACCTCTCTCTGGTCGTGTCGAGTGAGCGCTAGTAACCGTCGGTACGCATGCACTAACCCGCACGTGCGCACGCGCAGTGAGCCTGTCGGGCGGGGGCGGGGGCGTTGCGGGGGGTGCGGGGGGCGCGGGGGGAGCGCACGAGGAGTCCAGCTCGGAGGCGGAGGAGAAGCAGCCCGCGCCGCGGCCGCGCGCCGGCTCCGTCGACAACACAAGGCGTATCGGTGAGGACGCTTTCTTAATCACTTTAATAATACATACTCAATTTTCAGGGTTCTCGGTATATTGGCCTGATGTATTTAATATATCGATAATTGATAATTAAAATCATGGAGTCGTGTTAAAACTTTAATAGCTAATTAAATTTCTCATAATTTAACATATATAACTTATATTTAGGTATGACACAGGTGGCTTTATGGTTAAACACTATACGCATATTATATCTATATCTTCTATACATATAATAAAAATGAAGTGTCTGTATGTAATATCAAAATAATTTTTTTTTACTGATTGGGTACGAAATTATACACGTTTCTGATAACAAAAATGCAGTTTTTAAAATTTTTGTCGGTCTGTCTGTCTGTCTGTTTGTTCCGGGTAATCTCCGAAACGGCTGGACCGATTTTCACGGGAATTTCACTAAGATGCAGATAAAATTACAGCAGGTTACTCTAATTTAGACTAGCTGTTAACCGTGACTTTGCCCGCAGTGCTCTCTCCAAAACCGTTGGTCTGATCTTCATGAAACTTTCACAGGCAGATAGCTGATCTTATAAAAAGCAATTTAAGCGATTTTAGTTTATACTAGCTGATAATCGTGGCTTCGCCCGCAGTGCTATCTACAAAACGGTTAGACCGATCTGCACAAGACTTTCACTGGCAGATAGATGACCTTATAAAAAGTAATTCAAGCAATTTTAGTTTATACTAGCTGTTAACCGTGGCTTCGCCTGCAGTGCTATCTCCAAAATAGTTAGACCGGTATTCACGAGACTTTTACTGGTAGATAGCTGACTTTACAAAAAGTAATTTAGGCAATTTTAGTTTATACTAGCTGTTAACCGTGGCTTCGCTTACAGTGCTTTCTCCAAATAAGTTATACCGATTTTCACGGGACTTTCACTGGTAGATAGCGAACCTTATAAAAAGTAATTAAGGTTATTTTATTTTAGACTAGTTGTTACCCGCGATTTTTTCTGTATGAAATTTAGCAAGATTTCAATTCATTCTTTATTTTTAATTAGAGAAATAATTATCAGCTTATTGTTTACAATTCGACATTATAATTATTAATAACTTCAATGATATAGAGGCCTTCCTAACAGGATCTTAGATTATAAACGTATTACGTAGTTCCATAATTCAATTTCTTGTGGAACAGACAAGCGTTTATTTTTTGTATAGTCGCAAAATCTTAATTAGAATGGCAATCTATATGTAAATCTTTATAATAATATTTTAAGTTATTGTTTCATTAGTTTCTTATACAGTGTAAGTGAGCACTGAGGTAGTTATATTGAGGGTAAAGGTTCCAAATATGCAGCTGATGACAAACCTCATTTGTCACACTGTTAGTATCTAATATATCTAATGTACACGTTACACGTTACTGCGAGTGGAAAAAATCCTTGACGAATTAAATACCAAACCTACCCCATGAATCGCTTTATCTACTGATGAAAACCGCGTGAAAATCCGTTGAGTAGTTTTTGAGTTTATCGCGAACAGACAGCCAGACAGACGCGGTAGGGGACTTTGTTTTATACTATGTAATGATGTACACGTTACATGTTACTGTAAGTGGCGTGCGTGTCGTACTTACAGTTGCTTTCAAAGAGCATTTCTGTAATTGTACAAAGTTTCACAATTTTATAACTCTTTAATACGAATAAAAAAAACGCGTACGGAGCTGCGGGGACAGCTAGTACAGAATAAAAATATAGTTTGTTGAAGGCTCAGCCTTTATCAAATTACTGAGCGTATCGCCATAGGATAATGGTTATTCCAAGCGTATATGTAGTAATTTGCATAATTTTATGTAGATTATTTATATTTTGGATTCAACTGATACTTTACTGTTTCTCATAATTAAAATCTAACTTAATTAATGTTCTAGTAATATAATTAATCTTATCTTATCTTATCTTGGGGGAGGCTTTTACCCGAACGGGGTCCATGCATTAAATAAAATGAAAATTAAAGAAAATAAAATTAAAAAATACAAAAAGAACTATTATTAGAAATAAATTCATTTCAAGTGAACAACTGAATTAAATTAAGAAAAGACAATTTTATTTTTTAAATTGTATTATGCATGGAATTAAATAAAGCTTTATTATTATTTAATTAATTTGATGGCTGATTTGAATGTATCTGCCTAGATAGATAGTCCTCTGAAATGTGTGAAGTATGTAAATGAGAAACGATTAGAAGGTGTGAGTGGTTGTTAAGGTCGCAGCGGCAGCGAGCGCGACCTCTCTGCGAAGGCGCGCGAGGTGACGGCGCGACTCTCCGCGCACACGCGGCAGCGGCCCAGGCACGACCCGCCGCCGGAACCGAACCGTGAGTCGCGTCAACACACAACGAGACGTCTTATAAAATTAATAATAAATTAGTCTACACTTTTTTGTGTAAAGTAAAGTGTGAAAATACTTGTCTGGGTTTGATTGGATCCCACATACATACATACACCCGCATACCCGCGCAGCATACCCATACAACGGTTGATCGGAAAATAAAAACAAAAAAAATCGAAAAATTCATTTTCACAATTTGTCATTAGGATCGAGCGATGCATGCTGCTGTGAAAATGTTTTCATCACCAAATCTCAAAATTGGAAACTTTCATCTTCGAATTACTATTTTTCACTCGTATACACCATTCGTAAAAGTCACTAAAACTTTGTATTGTACCTGAACCTGTTTGTTGTCGTTTGTTTTGAACCCTAAATTTTTCCCGCTATTATATATTCATCTCAAAGATAACATTTGTTCGAGGCAAAACTTAGTTCTGCAGTTCATGTAATCACACAAGATTTAGTTTGTCGATAAGAGATGGCGCCATAGTACAGTTAGCTCGCGCTTTCATATGGTCGCTTTCTTTTATAACATGCGGCTGTCGATCCTACATAATTCAATTAGCCAGCCGACTTAAATAATCAATTGTCCTCTTGTATCTTCTCTGTTGTGTTGTCTGAATCCTTGTCTGGTTGTCGTGTCGGGTCGACAAAATTTCCGTAAACAACACTTCTTTTAATATTTCACTCATGTCTATTCCTTTGTATGACTATGTTTAACTCAAAAATGCCTTGACTAAATTTAATTTAAAAAAATATTCAGACTATGTGCGTCATCCTTTAGTAAATAAGTAATGAAAAAAAAACAATAACAGACGTAGAATAACAGAAACACTATGACAGGTTATCGGCTACGTACCCGCTGCTGTCCTGTTCAGTTAATGGGCATGTACCACACACATACACACATAAACCGTGTTTGTTTCATTCGATCAATGATGGTACAATAGTAATTGTTCGATTGATGTTGTCTGTGCAGTATCATCATCCCAGCTGTGTACGGCACTGACAGAGCAGCTGACGAGGACGGCGTGCAAGGTGGTGCAGCTCTACGCGACTCTGCAGCGGGAACCCAACGCCGCCGCCGACATCAGCGGTCAGTCTACACACACACAAACACACACCAAACCATATATATATACCATGTGAAAGGTTTAACACTCGCAGTATACTAGGATATGACACTTCATGGTCATATTTAACAAATAATAATATCAAAACAAATACTCCTAAACAACAAAGAAAACCTAAGTTAAAGTTTGTTCCAAGACTTTCAAAAGTATAAACACAGTCGTAATAAACCTATATGCAATGACTGGTGTTGAAAGCTACAATGGGTGACCCGGAGTTAGTATCTTTCGATAATAAAACAGACAATAAACAAATTTTGTTTTGTTCCTGACGTTCCCAAAAAAGCGTAAAAAAACGTGGGAACAGCATGAACAAAACAAAAAGGTTTATTGTCCGTTTTATTATCGAAGGTTACTAAATCCGGGTCGCCCCATGCAACTTTCGGTATCGGTCAATGCACCTAGGTTTATTACGTCTGTATCCATGCTTTTGAAAGTTTTAGAACAAACTTTAACTTAGGTTCTCTTTGTTGTTTATTAGTACTTGTTTTGATATTATTATTGTATATGTTAAATGCGACCATTAACTATCATCTCTTAGAATATTGTAACACCTGGTAGATATATATAAATATGATAATGAACTGTTTCAGGGTTGGAGGCAGCGATCCTGGAGACGCAGAAGGTGCTGGGCGGTGTGGTTGCGCGCTCGCAGAACGGGGGCGAGGCGCCGAGCAGCCTCTCCTCCACGGAGGGGGAGTACCGCGCCCTCAACGTGGACTCCACCAGGCGGAAGCTGGAACACCTCGTCTCCAAAGGTAACCCGCATCCACGAAAACCACTCAAATCGATTATAGGTGGTAGAGGCACGCTGAAGCTGTTATTGGTTTCAGCATGAATGTGTGGGTTCGCCGGCGGTATCACCACCCGAACCACAAAAACACCCACGAGAAGTAACAGTGCTTGCATTGTTGCGTTTTGTTCGGTCAGTGAGAGCGCCGGAGGCCCACCTGCCCTCCCCCCAAACACAGGCTGGCTGCATACTTGCGACTCCCCTGATGTTGTTAGAGTCTATGGACGGTGGTGATCATTTAATATCAGGTGACCCATCTGTTCGTTTGCCTTGATGACATAAAAAAATCGACTAAGATTGATTAATTAAATAATCGATTTTAGACACAGAAAAATCGATTATTCTATACATAAAAAAAAACAAAGGTACTAAATAGTACACGTGCTTGGTTTAATGGTTTCTGTTATATACATAATGAAGAATGAATTTACACATATAAATATATACATACATATTGAGAATCTAAATTGAGAAATATATATAAAAGAGGGCTACTTTTAATATCGCTTATTTTAATATCAAAAATTTTGGTTATCTTTATAGCAGTATTATATATAAATTAACAAAACAAAAAATAATACTGCATTTGTGATAATAATAATAAAATGAATGTATATAGAGTACTAACTTATTTTCTTTCACTATTTTTTCGTGACTTTCTTCATTAATAAATGCACTTCGTTTATTCATATTTAAAACACTTTGTACACAAATTATACGAGTACAGATATTCACTGTTGTACATAGATGATAAATACCTATACACCTATATACTTTCTCACAAACAGCTGATTACGGTAGTTTTCCAATACAACCAATGCCACCTAAAGGCGGGTTGCTGAACTAAAGAGACAAGCGTGATATTTCAAAAAGTCATTAAAAGTTCTGGTATTTATCGATAGGTGGAAAAACTAAAAAGTATCACCGCTGTATAAGTGGGGTGTGTTAGGTTTTTTTCGTTACGGAATTTCTGGATTCGGTCCCCACGCTCAAGGCCCGCGATAGAAGCTATGCAATAGCTTAAAAGCTCATCAGAAAGTAAAAAATTGAGATCATTTAGACATTGATTTCTTCATGAAACGATTCCATCGACCACGATTCGTATTGATTCAAAAATCGTTTCTTTTTTGCATAGAATCGCCGTTCGTTTCTTAGTGCGTGCGCGCACTACGGGTTTTCTCCGCATACATTTTTTCCGCAAATTTTGTAACATATGGAATGGAGAACTCCGCAACGGAATTAAGTCCGGAGGTGCGGGCAACAACCGCAAATCATCGCAGTAGCATTCGAACTACGGTGGAGGAATGTCATCGCTGCGTGTTTTTCCTTACTTTTTGTAAACTACGTAACAGATTTTGACAGTTTTCCTAATCATTTAGACAATTTTGTTCGGAAGAATTTTATGTATGAAATATTTATTTGAAGTAGAGAATGATCGCCGTATTCTAATGAAATCATAAAGAGTTTTGGAGCGCTCTTATTGATAACGGTGACTAAAGCTTATAAGATAATGTAGGTTTGAATTTTTGCCGGGGTCTTGGAATATCATGTAGTGAATTTTAAATTTTATTCATAATTTATGCTATTTGGCTCTATATTTTGTAATATTGATGTAGTCTTACGTAATATAGTTTGGTTATTGTTCACAAGTGTACTCGATAGGAAATTATACCACGGAGCACGGGTTCTGAGTTGCCACAAAAACTTCCAGGAAAGTTCTACCAAGACAGCCATCAGCCTGTCAGTTCATTGCAATGATCGCAAGAAATTTGTAATTCTGAGCTATATGGCACAATGGCAGTAATAATTTACTAAAAGTTTGGAGGGCATAATTAAAAAAATTATAATATAGGTACTAAGGAGTTGATCTTAAGAATGCGTACAAAAAGTATTTAATGTGTCTATTAAGAACCATTCACTAATTATTATTTTTTACACTGGCGAAGCCGGGGCATGATGATAGTTCTGAAAGTAAACACGAGGGGTAAAACTTGTAGACCAAGAGCCCGTGAATGCGGCCAGGCTTTCCTTATTTTATAAAAGCTGAGAGTTTTTCGGCGCATGCTTCTGATACAAGTAGAAACCATGAGTTAGTATTAAATGTGGATCATCGTGGCTTTGGCAGGTAACAAAGGTCTATAGAATATGGCCTAAAATATATCAAATTATATAGTGTGAGTTTTTTATACATATATTTTGTTGGCATAATACTGGAAATCATGACATTTCTTGACAGATATTTCATATCGTGGCCAACCCTTGCCAAAAATCTGTAAACTTTAATAAGTTGTAATTGTACACGTATTACTATTATTGCTTGTGCAGTTTATAAAAAAAATGTAATTCATTTTTGATATAGCGTCATCATACAACATATTCATTTGTGTTATTTGCAAAATAATAGCAATATAATAATGTTACTCAAGAGACAATAAAAAATAATTTAAATAATAAATATCAATATAAAATAACGAAGTCTGGCATTCACTGGCTCCTAAACTATCCGGAAATTCTACCGCAGTGCGCGAACCATCTGTTACGGATTTTTTTCCGGTGCGGTTTTTATTTCGCACCGCACTAGTGCGCGCTCGGCCTTATAGTTCATGTTATTTTGTTAAGACGTTGACACGGATTATAGAATCTTCTACATATATTTCGATATTTTTTTACTTGACTTTTATTACGACAAGATGTCGAATATGTACAGAGAGCCCCTGGGCTGTGTGTGTGGCTGGGATGTCCCGTTCCTCTTGACACCGCAATACAGCTATATCAGCATATTGTACAGCGCCATCTATCGGTGCACATACGACTTAACAGAGTTAAAGTATTCAGACTTTTATCACAACAGAAATATCTCGATTATTTATCTCACAAAACTAGCTGCAATAGATGTTAAGTTCTGTTGACATTGAAATAAGTCTAAATACAATAATCTGTATACATTTTTTTTAAATTGAAGCTTCATGGATTGGATAGTATTGTACTTGTGGTACATTTGGTAAAGAGACAAGTTTAAAGGGTTTTAAAGCCGTAAAGTGGATTATGCATGTGGTCGTCGCATACCACATTTTAATGGTCGAAATTCCTTCCGAGGCCATCTGTATACTAATTTTCGTACTAAATTGTTAGCCGTAAATGTTTGTTATTTTTTTAAAGTTTTGGCTCCTCCGTTTGTGAAACCAGTTTGCTGAATTAACATTAATTAATAAGCAATGAAGACAATCGCTATATACGCAACAGTTTTGTTGTGGCAAAAAATATTATTATTTTAATTTTATTTTTTTCAATCGATTTGATCGCCATTAGTGCCTCATTTAGGTAAACGATAGATGATTTAATTAGTTTTGTATGAAAAAGAAATGTATATTTGTTTTCAGAACAAAACATGAGTGCGAACCCGGCGATGTCGCTAATAGAACAGTACTCAGACATCCTTCTGAACATGATGCAGAGCAAGATGGTGAACCAGTTCTCGCAGAGCCCGCAGAGCTTGCCGCCCGCCGCGAGGGAGCCCGCGCCCGACAGCTAGTGCACGCTCGCCCGCGCCCTCTGGCGGCCCCGTCCGACGCGCAACCACCGTCTCGTTAATAATAACTATGTCTGTGGTGTGAATTAACGTTTGTAATAAGTAGTGCTAAAGCGGACTGACACCGTTTCCAAGGATGGTCGGTTTGATCTTCCGATGAATTTTTAGTTCTAACGAAACGTATCTATATTGTGGTAGTAGACCATATTTTACTAACAACTTGAAATAATTTCCGCCATCGAGTTTGATAATCTGTCATCAGTGTGTGTGTGTGTGTGTGTTTTTTTTTAATATAATGGTCGCTGGATACACATCTTTTAAATCTGATTTTCCGTTCTATTTTCCTAATATTTGACATATCTTTCTAACATCGCGATGGATTTGTGCAATTTTTATAATATGTTTTGTTGCAACTCTAAACGCACTCGCTAAATTATTTTACGGTAACCAAAGTATATCGTGTATCATCAGTTTTACATAATATAGGGTTCAAATAACACGAGTTTATGAGTTGAAATGCAAATGGATACATCACAGATTAAGATTCAGCCAAAATATCTCTCAATAAGTCTCTATTTTCAAGTATCCTATTACTTAACAAATATCGACGAGTCTCGTTAAACAACACTCTCAGAGTTTATTGAGTCTCTGACTCGCAATATCACCTGATGTTAAGGACAAATGATGCCATAAATGTTCTACAGACATGTACAGTTGCATGGTGACAGATTTTCAAGTTGCGGAGTGGTCCCCGGGCGAATTGAAATGTGTAATAGAAAAGACAATATCGATTGCATTTTATCTATCATTCCAAATGTAAGTGAATTTTATGTTTTGAGACGATTGCAGACTTGGCTCGTGTGAGTGCCGAGAGGGATGCGAACTTCTGATATCGATAGATAGCCGGTACTACTCGCACAAACGCAATTCTGCTTAGGAGCAAGCGAGATAAATATACTGTTGAGTGTTTCTTTTATACTACGACACTTATAATGTAGTTCAAAACGTGATTATCCTATTGAGAAATATATGCGTTAGTAACTTGACTTACATTCCCTATTCAAATTCAATTTTAATCGTGCCTATGACGATATAATACTATAAAAAAGAATCGAATTTAAAAGCTTTATCGATAACATAGCACAAAAACATTCGATTTTTGTGGTCAATAATATTGCACTTATTATAGTCTGAAATATCGATAAATCTTTAAAGAGAATTTTACGGCAAACGATTTAAAAAATCACATTCTTATTTATTCGCTGCCCATTGAGGATTCGTATTGTCAATAAATACAATTATCGATATTGTGTAAGAATTATCGATAGATAGACTCCAAAATAATGTACTGAATAAGGAAAAACGAGATAAAGAGGTAACTGAGAAACGTCCCCAAAAAGTCAATGTTATTGTATAAATATAGGGATATTTTTTTTTTGTCACAATCTATAATTTATGTCCGATTTTAGTATAATCTGTGAGAGTGATGAGGAGGCGTGTAAATAAATTACTATGATATAAGTGGGATTTTAAGTATAATGTATTTCATGTGTACTAAATACAAGATTCACTTGTAAAGGAATTTACGATTTATCGACTTTCTCTCGTCTCGTATTAACAATGATACAAACGATATATACAAACTGGTTACGTTTTGGGGTGTCGGCAGAGAACGCTTCTCCGACGCTTCTCAAATCCGACATAGTGTCTGATTTTTTAATGACATTTAGTATGTTGTTATGAGATGGCTACCTCTTTGTGTGATTTTCGATGTCGGTAAATCGATTAAATTCGTTTACAGTTTTATGTGATGCAGTTTTTTTAGCTATATATATATATATAAAAAGAAACATTACGTATAGTTGTGTTGTAGATATGTTTTTTACAATTATTTAATGTTCAAAATTGTATTGCCATTTACGGAAAAGACTAATGTTTATTTTATTAATAATTATAATGTTGATAAATATATATTGTAATTAAATATTGTAATAATTAATTCGATTTCTTTCACTTTTTTCTTCTCTGATATTTTCTTTGACATTTTTTTTTAATTTGTGTATTTATGAGGCACCGGGTTTATATAAATATAGAAAACTTATGAATTAACTTTTCAACGCACATCTGTTGTTATCTATTTTTATATGATTGTATGTTATAATTTTTATAATCTGTCGTTTAATAAACTTGAACTCGTATTCGTAACTTTGTATAATGTGTATTGTTTAATTGTAATTTTTTTATAGTGTGTATATTTAAAAACAACGTTTGAAGGAATTGATTGATTCGCAAAAATTTTGTTCCCATCTCACGGGACTAATCTCTGTATATAATTTAAAAAAACTGACTTCCTTTTTTCTAGAATTTTCTAATTATAGATCCTCGTTCTTATTCTTTCATTAGCATGTAAATATATATATTGTGATACACCGTCTTTGACTATTAAACAGATGAAATGACACGAAGAGATATATATATATATATATAGCGATCAGGTCTATCTTTCCTTTTCTATACCGTGAGATGTGAACAGACCTGTCGGTTGGCTGTTCGACGGATTTGAACGGACCTTTGGAATTGTCTCTCGGGATGAACAAAAAAAAACAGTATTTACACTCATATAGTTTTTTGTATCATGTCATTTTAATATAGAAATGGTTTTCACTCCGAGTCTTGGATTTTGGAAGATTCCCTTTTTTTATTTAATCGTGTTTTGTATAACTCTAGTCTTCTATGAGATAAGTTCAGAATCAAATAAAAATAATTAAACTGGGTTATTCCATAAACTAAAAGTGATAATAATGTAGGAATGGACACAATTTCTTCTATTCTTTTTCTCTCTCACACTTGTGTGTTTGTGAAATCAGAAATGGGATAGACTGTAGGTTATAAAGACTATATTTCAACACTCAAGTCTCGGATTGTAACCAGATTTTATCTTATGAATAATATATACGCCAAAAATATTATATCACGTGGTAGTCACTTGAATCGCGACCGGTGGAAGCTTTGTGCGGACATTCTATACGTTTTATAAAGCTTTTACACCATGGCCACTGTGTATTCAATATCCAATGATATCGCATGTGCATGCAGGCACGCGATCAGTTTCCGAGTTCAAAACTATAACACCTTGTTTAATAGACGCTTCAAATAGTTTCCACGTCATAACCTCAATTCAGCTGCGGCCATTTTGTACGCGATCGTAACTATATAACAAAATGGCGGACACGTTAAACGGAGAGCGTGTATTCCGTTAATGTACAGAATTAGTAATGAGTAAGGAACATTTTTATGAAGAATAAAACGAAAAGTAACCGAATATTGTTTTTTATTTAATAATATAAACTATTGAACGTAACGTTGCTCCTGTTTGAATAAAAACGAAACGTTTCGTGCGCCATCTATTGAACAGTGGTTGGAAATGCGTTTAAAGAATTCAAATTTATAAAAATAGTACTCACTATAACAGACGATAGTTTGCAGACATTTTTTTTGTAGCCAATTGTTTTTCGATGTGAAGCGATCGCGATCGCCTCAACTCCGTGGCAGTAGACAATTACATAGATTTTATTGTAAGGGATCTAATTCAAGCATAGTATACGCGAACAGTAGTTGCGCAAATTTGGAAGTAATGAAAATAAGAATTATGTTTTTTTATTTATTTTTTAATTGAATCGCTATATCGAAAAACCCTGAATACATTGGCTTTCAAGTCTGTGAATGTAAAACAAAAAATTGTGAGTAATGTGATGTGGTGTGGAGGTGTCAAAATTACTTTCAAATACTTTTCCACTTTGTATCTTGTTGCAAACACGCTCGCATGATAGCCGACAGTTGCAGGGTCGTCGCGTGCTGGCACAAATTTGATGATTTTAAGCACACCTTTAGTTCGTTAGCTATATATTTGATCGGAAATAATTGGAAGATTGTGACGAAAGACACCGGACAACAGAAACATGGTTACTCCGTCTGTTTGACAAACTGAGAAGAACTTAGTTAGTGTTGTCGATGGTGGCCACGCCACTCTATCCGAATCTTCTCTCTCTCTCTTTTCTACTTCAATATATTCAGAGAGGTCAATAAAGCTGGACGTGGACTGTAGATAGTATTAAACCAATGTGTTAACCAAACATTCTAGATCGTAAAAGTAAGGATAGATAAATAAGACGATTACAGAAATAAAAAAAATCCAAATTATGTATTGATAAAGCGTGCCCATCGCTACAAAATAATCGTGCATGTATCTGTGTGTCCACGCGGAGAATGTGAAGCTTCTTTGGCTTATATTTAAAATACATATATGAGAATGCTCATAAATAATATATTATACGAGTCCCGTAGCATAATTACTTAACTATATATTTACTCATTTTTATATACCACCATATTAAAACGGACACACATATACACAAATACATATCCATCTCGCGTTGTCGTGTAACGAAAATGTTTCCCTACAGTGCCATATGAAGTTTCACTTAAAAAAAAAACGAAATAAACAAAATCACTTAAGAAATAGAGCAAAAAAATGTACTGAACTTATGTAGATACATATATTTGTTCGATCAGTTTATGAGTAAAGCTTGCTCTATCGTGGCTCGTCGTCTGAATCTGGTGTAACATCGTACATAGGTTTCTTGAGAGAGCCAATTCGAAGCAGGAACTCGATGAAGGGACGACGACGCACGACGCGGCCTCTGTATGCTGACCGTACTTCTAAGTAACATCAAAACATACAATTTTATTGAGGACAAAATGTCGCTACAGGTAAGGCCATACACCATATACTGTGCAGTGATGTGCATGTCAAGTGTTTGTTTATAGTCTATGGATATTGTCTGTGTACACTTGTCATGGCCACTGAGACACGCAATAAAGTTACATGTACGTTCCTTCATTCACGTGTATTATTAAATACGGCCAACCACACAAAACCATCACAGTGCTAGTGCAGGCGCGGCGATAATAATATTGATAAAAAAGCCGGTTTTGGAGTGACTCCCAGGATCATTCATTTATAAATCTGGCAACGCGTAATTTTTGTTTATTACATATCATTGTTATAAACGCTGTACTTCACTAGACGTAACCATACCACTTATAAGCCTAAGAGAGGACGCCTTATGCGTTGCTCTGCCAATACATTTTATCACCGCACATGCCTCGAGATTTTGACCATTGTATAGACAAATTTAGCGGAGACAACTATGAACAGGTTATACGGTGTTGAAATTTATTGATTTTAGATATTGGTACTAACATCCATATGTAATGTTTCTTAGTAATTATGAACTTACTAGCGGGCCGGGCGGACGCTGTCTCGCCCTGAGTATAAAAAAAATCCTTGACAAATTATATACTAAAACCTGCCTCATGAATCACTTTATCCACTGGTGAAAACCGCATGGAAATCCGTTCGGTAGTTTTTGAGTTTATCGCGAACAGACAGACAGACAAACGCGGTAGGGGACTTTGTTTTATACTATGTAATGAAGAGACTGTATGTTTTTAACATTAATTCATATTATGCAATGATTTAAAATGTTTTTAATACTTCGTAGGTTTTAGCGTTTTACCGCGATGTCATCTGATATTAAACGACGCTATGCTCTATGATGGGAAACATGCAAAACCTAGAGAGGGAGTGGCTCTCAACTGTAGCTGCCGAAATACACGAACAGGTGCTTGACGACAAATTTTCAACTTAAGGGTGGTAGCTCGGCAGGCCGGTTTGGAAAAAGCCCAACCATCACGCTATGGGTTCATTACGATGTTTTCCTTCACACCGCGCGCTCGGACTCGGCTGCAAGGATTCGAACTTATGTCTGTCGACATGACCCGACCCTAACACGTTAAACTAAGCCATTACTCAATAATACTGAAGTTGAAAATATGTCGGCAAAGACTTTAGGTGTATTTTGACAGCTGCAGTAGAGAGCGAATCCTTGGTAAAACATATCGTGTGTATATGCATTTACACTTCGGCCGGATCTTCACTTTAAATAGTGGATTCAGTTGATGTTACAATGTTATCATACATTGTTAATATCCTATTGAAGTAATTGTAAATTAGGTAAAGTTTGCGACAAGTAAAGGTTATTTTACTTACTTTGTGGCTGAATAGGCTTTTTGTTTATCTGCGGTCCGATCTCGTATAGTATCTGAAAGTCCGCGTGGTTGCCTAAACTGAAGCCGAATCCGAATCTATGATCGTTTCCTGAAATATCAAAAATCATCTATGTCTATATCGACTTGGATATATTATAACTTAACCTAACGACGACAGCTTTGAACAATCGCCAAACTCTGCGTGGGCAGCCATATACTGAGATTCAACAGATAACAAAAAAATACTAGAATTCAAAATACCCACAACAAACATTTTATTTCCTTAAGTACAATTTTTTTTTTGTCTATACTTCTAAACTAATATTATAAAGAGGTAAAGTTTGTGAGTTTGTGGGTTTGTGAGTTTGTGACGTTGTGGCCTTGTAAGGGTAATCTCAAGAACTACTGGTCCGATTTGAATAATTCTTTCAGTGTTATATAGCTCATTCATCGAGAATGGTTATAGGCTATATATCATCACGCTAAGGCCAATAGGAGCGGAGCACAGATGAAAAATGTTTCAAAATCGAGATGTTTTTTTCTTTTTGAGAGCTTCTGCTGTGTGTCAGCGTTAGCCCAGAGTAGTAACTATTACTACGCGGACGAAGTCGCGGGCAGGGACTATAATCTATATACTAATATTATAAAGAGGTATTTTACCAATAGAAAGCCAAGTTATTTGTGAGTGTCATAAGCTATATATCATCACGCTAAGGGCAATAGGAGCGGAGCAAGAATGAAAAATGTTTTAAAATCGGGGCTTTTTTTCCTTTTGAGAGCTTCCGCTGCGTCTTAGCCCAAAATAACTATTCCACGCGTACGAAGTCGCGGGCAGAAGCTATTAACTAATTATATTATTTATACTAATATTATAAAGAGGTAAAGTTTGTGACATTGTGACGTTGTAGGGGGTAATCTCAGGAACTTCTAAATCGATTTTGAAAATTCTTTTACGAATATAAAGCCACGTTATTTGTGAGTGTCATAGGCTATATATCATCACGCTAAGATGAATAGGAGCGGAGCAAAAATGAAAAATGTTTTAAAATCGGGGTATTTTTCCTTTTGAGAGCTTCCGCTGCGTCTTAGCCCAAAATAACTATTACACGCGTGTGAAGTCGCGGGCAGAAGCTATTAACTAATTATATTATCTATAACCTATACTAATATTATAAAGAGGTAAAGTTTGTGAGGTTGTAGGGGGTAATATCTGGGGAGTCGGAGAACAATGGTCGAACGCAAACGTTTCTTATGAACGTTGCCTTAATTATGAGATATATATGATTGAGTTCTAGAGAAAAGTTGTAGCTTGATTATGCCTATTACCGCCCAACGAAGTGGGCACGGGTCGGCTAGTATAAAATAAATTGATTTCTATTGTATATATAAGAAATCTAATAATTATAATTATTTACAGATACTTACAGTAAATTAACGGATTGAGATAACTTATAATTAAAAATTTCATCAACGTGTTTTCTTTTCACTGTCAATAGTTTTGTATTGTCTGTTTACTAATAACTTTCGAATATGATAAAATAGTTTTAAAATGCAATCTCACCACGTTACCATGGCAACGATTATCGTATTAATGGTTACTATAGCAAACGTAACGCCTAAATGCAATAAAATATCCCTACCGTGCCGTAAGAAGTATCACTTGAAAACGTTATTTTCCAGTCGCTTTTGAAGCACAATTCATGTATTTTTAACCGATTTAAAAAAGAGGGTCCTTCATTCGGTTGTATTTTTATTTAACGTTTGTTACCTCTGAACTTCGTCGTTTATAAAGCGACTTGGAAAATTATTTTTTAAAGTGAAACTTTTATTACATCGTCTAAAACTTTTTCGTCTGTGTGTTGCATGTCGCGTGATGGTTGGCCGCCGGAGTAGGGATAAAGTGAAAGAGCAGCCAGGGCCAATATGGCGGCGCCTATAGTTCGCAGCAGCTGACCGTGTAGTGTATAGACTATTATTAGTTAAATGTCTATAGTGTGAAAAAAAGTTTCACTTTTACCGTGGTTTCATAAAACCACACAATCCTTTTAAATGAAATAGGGACAGTATCAAGGAGGTCTTTCTACAGCAAGACTATGTAAGTGCCTAACTATGGTCGAGAATGTTCTGGTGCACTTTAGGAGTACCTAAATATCTTTGAAGTCGGTTCAATTGTTTGCTGAAGTTTTCTTACGTATAACTTATTGAAGTAATGTACAATCAAATATAACCCGCATGGTAAATTAACAATGACTTAAAACATCGTCAATATGTTTTCAATCGCTATCAATTCCTCCAATGACTTTAAGCATTAGTGAACTACAAATATACCTACCGTGGTGAAAGCAATGACCGAGTGTGTTAAATAACTGTATATAACATAAAAATCTCCTATGAACTATTTGAAATGTGCTCTCGGACTATACTTAAATGATATTACTTTTAAAGTAAAAACATAAATACCTTTAATAAATCTCGGCGTAAAACCAAAGATGGCGGCGAAACCTGTCGGTACATCTTCGGGAATAACCAGAAGTATAGGTTGTACGCTGTAAACTATAAGACAAGTTGCGTTATTAGGTTTTATTTATTGCATTGTAGGTTACTGTTTGAATAAAATCATATATGCTACTTAACAACGATGTGGCTTAAAATGTAAAAGGCTAAGTCTAAAAGGGGTGGGTACAGAGAACGGGACACGCAAATTGTCGGCGGCGGATATCCGACTATGTAGTATGACTAATAACACTGCTAGTTCAAAGGGCGACATATTTCAGGACTCTCATGTGCCTTATAATGACTCTCAAACTGAAAGAAATATTTGTAGAAGCATTATAAAATCTGCCATACGCTGAATACATACTGTAAAGTATGAAGAAAAAGCAATCCATCGCCGGTCGTTGGTATCATGTCACTGTGCAGTTAGATATACGCCGGCTGATCCCGAACCGCGACAGACCCAAAGAGAGTCACTGTGACGGGTTTTACATAATGTTTATTGTGGTTACGGGAATAGATTTTTACTATCCCGCTTAGTTATTGATTATATGTCGGACTATCACGGAATGCGACGAGTTAACAGTTCTATTTGGACGCGTCTTACTGTATCGTGCAACTACTTATAAAATTATGTTTATATTAAATTACACTTAAAAAAATATACTTACTCTGTACAAACAAACATAACAATAATAAAATCAACATTGTTTTTATATTAAAAAAAAACACCAAAAAAAAGTTATCAAAAGAAAAAAACATTAAAAATTTAATAAAGTTGAATATTTTCTCACGCACATCGGTTTGACTCGTGTTGTGTGAATGTTCGTATTTGATAGAAATAGTGAAGTGCATCGCTATTTTAGAAGTCATTACACGAAAAAATAGCCGAATACTTCACTAAAAGTAATTTAAATTTACTTTATTTATCTTATGTTTCAGGAGTAACAGACAGATATGCATTCGTAAAATTTTTTTTTACGAGAATTCGCTATATTTCCAAGGATAACTATTTTTACAGGTTAGTCTCCAAAAAAACTTAGCTGATTTTGATGATACTTTTAGCGATAGAGAACTTTTGAAAATATTGTCCAGGATACATATCATTATGCTTCTCCTTAGGGATAAGGTGTACTTACAAAATCGGCAAAAGGTTGCAGACATTAAAAACAAATAATAAAACACAGGCTACATTGAGTATCTACAAAATAACAAAACATTTCCACAAAAACGAGGACGCGGTCATCGGCTAGGCTTTTTATATAAAACTAAACTCTACCCCTGACTTAGTCCGCGTGAAATAGTTACTTTGGGCTAACGCTAACACGCAGCGGAAGCTGTCAAAGAGGAAAATAACCCCGATTATGAGACATTCTTCATTGGTGCTCCGCTCCTATTGGTCTTAGTGTAATGATATATAGCCTATAACCTTCCTCGATAAATGAGCTATATATGAAAGAATTTTTCAAATCAGACCAGCAGTTCATGAGATTACCCCCTACAATGTTACAAACTCACAAACTTTACCTCTTTATAATATTACTAGCCAGCACGGCGGACGTTGTCCCGCCCTGATAATAAAAAAAAACTTTGAAGTTAGACTATGCTGTTGCTGACTTTTTTGCAAGCATTGGCAAGCTCTACAACTTTTCTGTAGAACTTAATCATATATCTCTCATCGTTAAGGAAGCGTTCGTAAGAAAAGTTTTCGTTCGACCGTTTTTTCTCCGACTTACTTTGCAAATCCGACTACCACAAAAAGTCTTTTCATTTTTCGGGTTAATATATATGACACTCAATTAAAGTGGCTTTCTATTGGTAAAAGATTTATAAAATCGGTTTAGTAGATCCAGATATTACCCCCTACAACCTCACAAACTTTATCTCTTTATAATATTAGTGTAGACTAATAGAAGATTCCAGTGTGTACGTGTTTCATTGTAATTTTTCTCTGTACCTGTATAGACGGTTTGACTAATTTTGATGGGGTTTTTTTATGAATATGGTCACCTGCATACTTTTGAGCTATAGTTGATATGATTAGTATGCGTTGATCTTAAGGTGTACAGTTTTTGAAATTTCCCGTAAACAATAAACGTAATGTTTCTAAATTCTGCGTCTCCCAGTTTCTATAAATATTTTTTATACACTATTCTGATTATGAGTTACTAAGGTTTATGAGAGGACAAAGTCTACGTAAAGGATACGTTAGTACTTAGATGAAATCTACACTTTCGTGAAATACAAAGGCTGCGTGTGGTAATAAATATATTCATATTTTTGGTTCTGCTAAAAAAGAATATAAAGTACGTAAGATCGAAAATTCTGTTTACGAAACCGAATGTTCGGTCGTATAACACGAAGCTGTATAAATCGGTGGATGTATTGTTGGAATAATTCCCAAGACTAACAATGCTTATATAAAAACATGTGTCAAACAGTGTTGTTTACCTACGTCCTATATTTCAGGTTACATACATATGTTTTAGTACAGTGCAATTCAAAAATTGTGACGACGAGATCTCTACAATTCTTCTACGATTGCCATTACGCTAGAAGCTTTTCGACAGCTGAATATATTTAAAAGGCTTATAAAGATATACCTACTACGAACGCGTTCACACTATTATGAATACTGAAAGAAAATGTACTTATTGGGCTTTGGCTATTAATTAATTTTCTTATATTATTATCTATACTAGCAGTACCCGCAGCTCCGCACGCGTTTTTTAAAATCGTATTAAAGAATTATAAAATTGTGAGAATATGTACAATTATAAAAATGCTTTTTAAAAGCAATTGTAAGTACGACATGGACGCCACTTACAGTAACATGTAACGTGTAATTTAGATATATAAATACTAACAGCGTGCCAAATGAGGTTTGACATCAGCAACATATTTGGAACCTTAACCTACGATATAACTAACTCAGTGCTCACTTACACTGTATAAGGAACTAAAGAAACAATAACTTAAAACATTATTATAAAGATTTACATTTCATTTAATATACATTGCCATTATTATAATTAAGATTTTGTGACTATACAAAAAATAAACGCTTGTCTGTTCCGCAAGAAATTGTATTATGGAAACACGTAATACGTTTATAATCTAAGATCCTATTAGGAAGACCTCTATATCATTAAAGTTATTAATAATTATAATGTCAAATTGTAAACAATAAGCTGATAATTAATAAAAAAATAAAGAATGGCTTGAAATCTTACTAAATTTATGCAGACAAAGTCGCGGGTAACAGCTAGTTTAAAATAGAATAACCTCAATTACTTTTTATAAGGCTCGCTATCTACCAGTGAAAGCCTCGTGAAAATAGGTCTAACCGTTTTGGTGATAGCACAGCAGGTGAAGCCACGGTTAACAGCTAGTTTAAATTGAAATAAATTAAATTACTTGTTATGATGTCCGTTATCTGTTGGTGAAAATTTCGTGAAAATCTGGTGAACCGTTTTGGAGATAGCATTGCGGGCAAAGCCGCGGTTAACAGCTAGTCTAATTTAAAGTAGCCTAAGTAACCCACTGTAATTTTAGCTATCTGCCAGTGAAATTCCCGTCAAAATCGGTCCAGCAGTTTTGGAGATTACCCGGAACAAACAAACAGACCGACCGACAAAATTTTTTAAAAATTGCATTTTTGTTATCAGAAGCGTGTATACTTTCATACCCAATCAGTAAAAAATGTTATTTTGATATTACATACAGACACTTCATTTTTATTATATGTATAGATAGAAGATATAGAATAGATTATATCATTACATATGTAGTATAAAACAAAGTCCCCTACCGCATCTGTCTGTCTGTTCGCGATAAACTCAAAAACTACTGAACGGATTTTCATGCGATTTTCGCCAGTGGATAAAGTGATTCATGAGGAAGGTTTTGGTATATAATTTGTCAAGGATTTTTTTATATTCCGGGCGGGACAGCGTCTGCCGGGCCCGCTAGTAATATTATAAAGAGGTAAACTTTGTGAATTTGTGACTTTCAGTGTTATATAGCTCATTTATCGAGGAAGGTTATAGGCTATATATCATCACGCTAAGACCAATAGGAGCGGATGAAGAATGATGCAAAATCGGGAGTTTTTCCTCTTGAGAGCTTCCGCTGCGTGTTAACGTTAGCCCAAAGTAACTATTTCACGCGGACGAAGTCGCGGCCAGAGGTTAGTATGTTATAATTTCTTAACACTTGTTTTTAAACATATAAAAGTACTGCAATAAACTGTTTTATCACTGCGAGCTCTGTGCGGGACGGGTATCCTTGTTAATAATCTATTCTATATCTTCTATACATATAATAAAAATGAAGTGTCTGTAATTAATATCAAAATAACACTTTTTTACTGATTGGGTGTGAAAGTGAAATTACAGCGGGTTACTTAGGCTACTCTAAATTAGACTAGCTATTAACCGCGGCTTCATCTGCAATTCTATCTCCAAAACGGTTGGACAGATTTTCACGAAACCTTCACTGGCAGATAGCTGACCTTATAAAAAGTAATTCAAGCAATTTTAGTTTATACTAGCTGTTAACGGTGGCTTTCCCCGCAGTGCTATCTCCGAATCGGTTTGACCGATTTTCACGGGACTTTCACTGGCAGATAGCTGACCTTATAGGAAGTAATTTAAGTTATTCTATTTTAAACTAACTATTACCCGCGATTTCGTGCACATAAAATTTAGCAAAAATATGTTGTTCACTGTAAACATGTGCATAAGATGTCCGTTGTACTGGGCTCCAAGAATAAATATAATTGAAATTCATATATCTGTTTCTATGTATGTAATTTGAATTATATTGTCTTTTCGGTCATTTTGCTTTATTTACCACTCTTTCGCCTACATAACTCAGCAACCATAGCAACATATAAGAATATTGTATCCAAGTCAATGAGCACTATTTAAATTGTTGAATATTAAAAACTGCTCAAACAGATATAACGTTTTATATTTTGATTTATATTTATGCAAGATTTCAACACGTCAGCTCATTAATTGTATACAATTCAACATTATAATTATTAATAGTAAAATTTAAAGATAGAAGGGGTTTTTCTAAAAAGATAAGATAAAAATACCATAAACATATTTCTTATTGACAATATGGGCATATTATATCATCATAATAACATCTTTAAGTCATTGTTTCATTAGTTCCTTATACAGTGTAAGTGAGCACTGAGGTAGTTACATGGTAGTTTAAGATTCCAAATATGTTGATGATGATAAACCTCATTTGACACGCTGTTAGTATTTATATATCTAATGTATACCTTACATGTCACTGTAGGTGGCGTGCGCGTCGTACTTACAACGGTTTTCAATGAGCATTTCTATAATTGTACATGTTCTCACAATTTTCTATTTCTTTAACACAATTTAAAAAAACGCGTGCGGAGCTGCGGGTACAGCTAGTTGTTTATAAAAACGTAGAGGCTCCGTTGTCGGTTTTTTTTCCTCGAACTGACTACGATATTGACCTAGCAGGGTCTTAACAGCTTCACCGGCCTACATCCTCCTTCGTCGGTAATTTGAATACTTTCTCAAATAAGAAATTACAGTCTACGCGTTCCTAATGAACTTCCACTAACAATAAAAAGGACTAACAAATGAAAAGGAAAAAGAGATGGCCATTTTATATTTTTCAAAGTAGTAGCATTTTTATCTTTGAAATGAAACGAATGACTCAAGAAACATTCAAAAAATTATTATGTTACATGATTAATGTAGTCAACATCTGTGCGTCCGGTTTTGTGAACACATTCGTATAGAATAACCCGACAAATTGCAACGGGCGATGTCCGGCGCACCGAGCGACAACGGACTGCCACACGGCACATATATAGCTATAAAACTAACTGTTGTAAGTACCCCCAAAGTTGAGTTCCGATCGGGCTGTCGTGCTGACCGGACGCGTGCGCTCAGTGATTCTCGATACGTTGTTATACTCGTGATAGTGACGTCATCCGTACCAGTACGCGAATAGTGTTTTATTGCGTGTTCGTCTCGTTCGAGAATCTCGGGTTTTCGCGATTACTCGTTTCTTAGTTTGTCAATCGTGTCAATCGTTGTCGATCGTACGTTCTTTTCAGAACGTAGTCAATCGCCGCGTTCTTTTCAGAACGCGGGAAACCGTACTTATCAGTACGCGTAAACCGCACTTTTCAGTGCGTGCGCCGTGCTCTTCGTGCTCTACGTGTCGTCGTCCTCCGTGGTTCGCGCTGCGTGTCGTCGCGTCGCGTAGAAGCGAAGAAAGAAGTGTTAGGGCTTCCCCCTAGGCACTGTAGGTCCCCTGTGAGGCATTGCACATCGCCCACAGCTCCCTTTGATCCGGACTCGGGATAGTCCGTTAAATTCATTAAGGCGCGCCCCCCTGCCCCTCTGGCAGGGAGGTTTTGTATGTCTTCCCCCGCCCCTCTCCCCTCCTCAGGCCCCGGTATGGCCTCCGACAGCGAGGCTCGCCTCTTAGAATGCATGCTTCGTCAACTCCGAGAAGTCATGCTCAAGCTCAGTCCAGATGTCATAGACAAATACGACGCGTTCGCTGAAAGGCGTATTGCCGAGTTTTCCAACTCCTCACTGCCCGTTCCCCAGCCGGGGATTCTGCTCGGCGATTTCCTCCAAGAGTGTGAAACCCACGCCCAAGGTGGTCCCCCGCCGAGTAAACCGGCTGTCCCTTTGAAGAACTCCTTCTCCCTGCTCCCGCAGGAGAGTCTGTCCGCTGCTCACGAAGCAGCCATCCCCGCCTCAGATGAGGAAGGCTCCCTTATGGAGCAAGACGAGTTTATCCCTGTTGTGCGCCGCCATAAGCGGGAGCACCCCCCCACCTCATCCGATAGCGAAGGCCATCTGCCTTCTAACAAGAAACGTTCCCCGATAGGTGGCGCTAGTGCGCCGAAAAAGGCCCCTAAGGCTCCCCTCCCCGACAGTCCGGCTTCACCGGACGCTGCGGGTTCCGCAGCTTCGGGCAAGAAGCCCCGCCCACCTCCACCCGTCACGATCCAGGACAAAGCGTCCTGGGTTGAAATCTCGAGCTTGCTGGAAACAGCAAAAATTCCCTACACCTCCGCCACCAATACCGCTTCAGGTATCCAGGTGAAGGTACCGACCACCACCGCCTATCGCGACCTCACTCGTTTCCTTCGGGACAACAAGTGGGGTTTCTTCACGTACTCCCTCGAGGAGGAACGAAAACTGCGAGTCGTGATCCGCAGAGTCCCCTCTGAACTCCCGACCATCGATATTCTAGACGACCTCAAAGAGCAGAAGTTCCCTGCTCGCGAGGTGCATCGCATGCGCTCTCCGCGCACCCGATTACCATACGATATGGTGTTAGTAGTCCTAGATCGCACCCATGAAGGGAAAGCGATCTTTAACCTCTCGACCCTCTGCGGCCTCTCCGGCGTTATCGTCGAGCCGCCGCGCAAAACGTCTATACCCTCGCAGTGTCACAACTGCCAGGTGTACGGACACTCCGCACGAAACTGCAGCCTGAAACCCAGGTGCGTTAAGTGCCTCGGCGACCACTCCACTAAGGAGTGCTCTCGTCAGAAAAACTCCTCCGACCCTCCGAGTTGCGTTCTGTGTCGAGGCGTGGGTCATACCGCGAATTATCGCGGATGTCCCCGCGCACCGCGCACAAAACTCCCTCGCTATCCCAGGCGGGCGGCGTCGCCGTCTAGGGCCCGCCCGCCCCCGACCCCCGCCTCTCATGGCCCGAGAGGCCTTCCCGAGCCTGCCGAGCGCGTCACGCGCACCGGCAGCGTCCGCACCCGCGACTAGCGCGCCCCCCCCCCGCCCCTACCGGGCCCCTCAGGCCCCGTGGGCTCCCAAGCCCGCGTCTCAGCCGATCCCGAAACCACAGGCGGCTAAGCCTTCACAGGCCGACCCCGCATACTCCTTTTCCCTATCGAGCATTGACTACGTAGGTCAATTGCTCATTTTTCACGAGATCTCGGAGATCTCGGCATACGAAGAGACGGTCCGAAATCCGTCTCTAGGTCCCTTGACAGCCATACATAGGTATCCAGCCATCTCGGCTACCCTGCAACGGCTCGTGCGCGCCGCCGTTAATAAATAAATAACTCATATAATAAATAAATAACTCATATAAGTCGGAGTAAATCCGTGTATTTACGTCTCACTTCCCCTAAAACGATCAAGTAATAATAATAATTTTTGCTATTTCTATTTTTAGATTCCGGCGCCGACGCCGTTCAGTAAACTTGAAATTCGATATTTTAATATGCGTGTTTGCGCCCACGCACGCGTAACCTTCTCTGACGCCGCCGTGAGAGAAGGATCCCTCGTTAGTTAGTTCCCGCACACATCGCGGTTCTCAGTGATATCTCGAGCCGAGGTCGTCCCCGGATGGAGCCCCCGAGATAGCACTTTCGCGATACAGTGACTCACCTACATCACTTGCACTCACACATGAGATCAACTCTCAACACACGTGCACATATATACACATGGTTGACGGGTTTGTTTTTTTTCCCTTTTTCGAGCTGAATCGAATAGTTTAGCTCGTTTCATTCAGATATACACGTACGCATTTGTGAATCATGCAATCTCGATTGTATGATTCACAAATGAATATATGTATGAATAGTTAGAATAGTTTAGCTAGGTCAGACGCGAATTTTGTCAGGTAACAGCCCAAGCCGAGGTGTGCCGAGCACCCTTGTGTATGTTACCTAAAAACCAAATCGGCTGAGTGCCTTAAGCGCTCGCCTTAGTAGTCCGGTGAAGCTGTAAAGACCTGTTCCAGGTCAATAGCGTAGTCAGTTCGAAAAAAAAAAAAAAAAAAAAAAACCCCCAAAGTTTGTGCTGGTTTATTTCATTTAATCCCATTACTATCAATAAAAGAAGTTTGAAGTATAATTAATATTATATATTTGTTTGGATCTTCACACTAACTTTATTAAATTCAAATTCAAATTTCAAAATTTATATATATTCTCATGTTGATCAAATATTTCCATTCTCTTTTTGAGACATTATTAACATTTTCATTTCTTCCACATGTCAGTCAGGTGGCGCATTAAGCTGATGTCATTCTGAAAATATATAACTAAATTAGGTAATAATTACATCGTTTATGTTATATAAAATAATATAGGTATATGAAGAGTGGTCAAGAACTAACGTAAAAGGATGTCAGCGGGAGTACGGAAGTGAATTGCATATTAATTTTAAAGAAAAGTGATGATAAATTCGAAATAGTCTGTCTGCCCTATTAATTAAACGCCGTATACTTTATGTGCTAATTATAGGCAGTATGTGAGCGCTCTTGCCTGTGTCCTATTTCCCACCGCTAAGAACGGGCGGTTAACTTCGCTCCTCCATACTCGCTGTGGCCTTCCTACATAGCGACTCGAACCTAGGTCCGATCCACCGGAATAGAGCCCTAAAGCATATTACTTGCGTTCACTAACTAACCATACATACGACTGCACTTTACACCTACATAGCCATACAGTATGTATATAACACAGTAGCTTCTGTGAGGAATCACTTTTGCTTTTTTAGCCAAGAATCTCTTTCTCACTTGTCAAATACTAATACATGTATAGTTAGTACGCTTGTAAAAGTTACATTTGAATTCGCTGAATTTTTATGCAAATGCATGGCAGCACACACTGCTTATGCTAGTCACCATTACGACTGAGTGATTTTCGCACTCGCCCTGAAACCCAGTGAGGATGTAAAGGCCCTTCCGTTCGAAATTGTATAGTCAGTTAGCGTCAGGACAAATATATGAGAACTGATTGAGAGTTCTTACTCGATTGTCTGTATTTTGTATTTGTGGTTTGTTCCCACGATTTTTCACACCTCGATATATGTATACGATGATTCCCAGAGCATTAATGCCTACCAGTACTACAACGAAGGTTATTATCATTGCGATTTTAATACCTGAAACAAACATTTATATCATAAGTAAAATTATTAGCACTAGTGGTCGCCTAGTGGTCGGAATTCGACCATAATTCATTTTGACATTCAATAACACCAAAGGGAATAACAATTATTTCAGTGGTTTCATAAATTTATTAATATACAAGCTTCTGCCCGCGACTTCGTCCGCGTGGAATAGTTAATTTGAGCTAACTAACATGCAGCGAAAGCTCTCAAAAAGAAAAAAAATGAGCCGTCACAGGACGGCTGGCAGATGTGAAATATCGTAATTGTTCCCATACACTCGTGCAGTGTGCGAGTTGCGGGAAGTAATATTTAAATAATCAACACGTCTTTCCAGTATGACTGCTTTATTACGACCCTCTTACATACACTACACCATAGGGGTACAAGAAAAAAGAAATTATCACATGTGTTTTTTTTAACTAAATACATCTAATTTTATTTTAACAAAATAAAGTAATACATTTTAACTTAGTGTAATTGAAAAGAAAAAAAATTACAAGTTACATATTTCAAGATAAATAACTTTGCATATTTTTATTAATATGAGAAAGCAAATGTTACGTACTTAAATAATTATTGTTATATCTAGTTTATTAACTTAATTATAATAGACAATTTTAACATGGTATTAGTTTTTAAAACAATGTTTAGTTCTATTTTTGTGTACAGTTTCAATCTTATTGGATTTCATTATTTTTATATTGGGTTTTTCATCTTCGATAACGACATACGGACCTTCATACAATGTATCTAATTTATTCGCTGTTTCATTCTTTAACAATAATAAATCACCTGACTTATATAAAATTTGGTTTATATTTTCATCGTATTTAACTTTCCGTAGTTGTTTACTTTCTAATCAATTATTTTTTGCGTCTTTTTGTGCTACTTGTAAACGTTATTTTAGTTCTAAACTGTAATTATCTGGATTATATAAAGGTTTGATACTAATGTACATTAATGTGTTGTTTTCTAAATTAATATGTGAATTAAAATACGTCAAAAAATCTAATCCAATAATTCCATCAAATTTACAAGGTAACTTATCAAATTAATAAAACTTATGTTTAAAATAGTCACCATTCTCAGAACGAAGTGTAAGGTAAACATAACCCTCTGAGTATGTTTTACCGTCCATACCGTTTATTACAATGCTATCCTTGTGCAGTGGGACTTGTTCCGATAATACTTTCTTTGTAATCGCTGAAATGGACGCCCCGTATCGAGTAACCATGAACACTGAACTTTGTTTATACTAAGTAGTATATACTTAACGTTTTCGTTGCACGTTAATATATTGTAATACTTAAGATCAAAAAAACTGATATTTATTACCATTTTGTCGTGCTCTGTTTATGAATTATCACATAATTGAGCTGGAAACATTTTACGCTGGTCATTTTTAATATGACTTACATTTCGAGATACGCCTCTTCCGTTATAATTATTTATAAGAAGTATAATTGTTTTTTACGTTAGCATAATTTTGATCTCTTCCGGATGTGTATCTACCTCGAAGATTATCTTTGTTTGGATGTTGTTGGTAACTGTAAAATTTTTGTTCCGGTAAATAATTCTTACGATAATAAGAATCATGATTATAATAATTACTTTTTCCTCTATTCGAACTACTATAATATTAGTTTTTTGATCTGCTTTTTGCAGCGAATATATTATTAGATGTTGATGGCTGCAAAGTTGTAGCTTGATAATGTCTATTACCGCCCAACGAAGTGGGCACGGGTCGGCTAGTATTTAAATAAACAACACACGTCTTTCCAGTATGACTGCTTTATTACGACTCTCTTACATACACTACACTCGCCACGCCAACAATCAAGTTTACTCGCGCCTATAGATGTTTCACAGCAAAATACATATATTTCAAACTAACTATTACTCGCGATTTCGACGGTGTTGTTTCTTAACAATATATTTTACTAGCGGGCCCGGCAGACCTTGTCCCGCTCTGATTATGAAAAAATCCTTGACAAATTATATACTAAAACGTTCCTCATTAATCACTCTATCCACCGGTGAAAACCGCATGACAATCCGTTCGGTAGTTTCTGAGTTTATCGCAAACAGACAGACAGACAGACGCGGTAGGGGACTTTGTTTTATTAACCGACTTCAAATAAAGTAAATTTTCAAAAAAAACGTATTAACCGACTTCAATATCAATCAGAAACCCATAAGGCACTAAAAGGCGGAAAATAAATAGTTTATCAAATTAACCAAATTAAATAAAACATATGAATATGTGTGCTACCTAGAGATGTATTGGAAGTCGGTGCCAACCGAAATTTCAAATTTTTCCAGGTAGAAATGATTACAAACGCGAAGTGGACTAAACTTTGTACCTATGTAATAATATTTTCGGTTCGCACCGACTTCCAATACATCTCTAGGTAGCACACATATTCATATGTTTTATTTAATTTGGTTAATTTGATAAACTATTTATTTTCCGCTTTTTAGTGCCTTATGGGTTTTTGATTGATATTGAAGTCGGTTAATACTTTTTTTTGAAAATTTACTTTTACTACGTAATGATATACAGACAAAAAATAGATATTGCCTAAAAAAAAATCTTGGTAAACAGTCCTATCTATTTATTTCCACTCTCTTGCGTATGCACAACCGCTTGCCCCACTCCAGTCATTGCTTAACGCGCAGTGCTTATAGAGTTTTTAGTTTCTTAAAATTTATTAGTTCAAGATACATACTTTAGATAAGAAACCAAGTGTCTATGAAGTAAAAAAACATATAATTCAAATCTATCCAGTATTTTTTGGATGTGCGTAGGACAGACTTCGATCAGTTTATATATATATTTATATAAAATTCTCGTGTCACAGTTTTCGTTGCTATACTCCTCCGAAACGGCTTGACCGATTTTGATGAAATTTTTTGTGCTTATCCGGTATCTATGAGAATCGGCCAACATCTATTTTTCATCCCCTTAAATGTTAGGGGTAGTCCACCCCTAAATTTTTTTATTTATTTTTTAGACAAAATTTTTTATTTCTATTTTTTTATGATACAACATACAAAAATACATACAATCCTCAATTTTCACCCTTCTACGATCAACCCTTATTTTTTAATAGCCATAGGTAATAACCGATTTGGTGCAGACGAAGTTGCACGGGTCAGCTAGTATATTTATAAGATTGAAAAAATCAAATTGCATGATATTATAAAAATATTATATTATACCTAATTGAAAAATATTACAAAATATAGTCATTTAAAAAAATACTGAAGATCACGCGATCACAGAGTCACGCGGTGTTCCCAGGCGGTGGTCACCCATCCAAGTACTGACCGCGCCCGACGTTGCTTAACCTTCGGTGATCAGACGAAAACCGGTGTTTTCAACGTGGTATGGACGTTAGCGACATAATATTTCTATCTGTGCGTCTCTATCGCATGTGTGTGACGTCACAGAATATTAAATAAGAATTTCAACTAGGTGCAGGCGCGATGTATTTGGCGGCAATTTTCAAAGGGCGCTAGGTTGTTGCCGCGTGCCGCGTAACCCTAGTAGAACGAGTGGCTGACGAAACACTTTGAATCTTATGTTTATACAGATAGGGTTGCAAATGTTTGTGATTTGTGTCGCCACATGTCGCCAAGCCAAAATCAGGTTTAGGGTGCGCCTATAGATGTTTCACGTCAAAAAACCCGATTTTGAAACATTTTCCATTGTTCCTTTTTGTTTTAGCGTAATGATATATTGCCTATAGCTTTCCTCGATATATGAGCTATAACACAAAAGAATTTCAAATCGGACCAATAGTTGCTGAAATTAGCGCGTTCAACCAAACAAATAACTTTTATAATATAAGTATACTCGTAGATTACTGCTTTTCTCTGGTACTTACCTCGAGCCGTCATTCAAATTACAATAACTTTTGATAGAGTGGACTGATTTTAATGAAACAAAGACTAAATCACTCTCAAGGACATGCTTTATGATTTTATTTTAAATTAAATTTTAACTATTCCAAATTTCACATTCATCCGTTCGCTCAATTCGATTATAAAGGAGTACAAAGTTTTCGCTTCACGTATAATATATAGATAGTTCTTGCGAGCTCTGATTACCAAGTGGTAATTATTTATATTTTTTTGGACGGCGGTATGGGTCTCTCATTTGTTGCCGTTATTTGTATCTGGTCATACTATAATATAAAATAATGTAATGTTTGTACATACCGGAGTTAATTTTATCTTGTAAGAGTACGTTTTCGTTGTACAAACATATTCTTTCGTTGTATGTCTCTCGCGTAACCTTGCTTAGAGCTGTCGAACCATCTTCCGTTTGTGTTGTTATCTTCAGACGCGCACAAAATAAAACTGTTCCGTTGTCGGATTCGGTAAAAGAGAACGACTTGCTATCGGTGGTGCTGACTGTACCGTTTGGCAGTCTGATCAGGGATGTGTCATCTGAAAGAAAAAAAAAACAACGGGTTGCAATCCGGGAGAAAAATACAAAATTCATTTATTGCGCTATCGTACACAAACAAACATGACAATTGATATTACATAAAAATAACATTATTTTATTATTACATTAAAAAGTTTATGTTATTTATTGCGCGTAGCAGGCTGTAGTACAAACACACGCACACTCGCGCAAGCGCCCTCCACCGCTTAAACGAAATAGTAGGAACAGGCATACATTTTCGCCGCGTGGTAGAAAGAGAGGGGGATATTACTTCCTCTCGTAAGCCGCGGCGGCGGTCTACTTTTTTTTTCGTACTGATTACGCTATTGACCTAGCAAGGTCTTAACAGCTTCACCGGACTACTAAGGCGAGCGCTTAAGGCATTCAGCCGATTTTATTTGACAACTAGTTCAAGGGTACACGGTACACCTCGGCTTGGCTGTTGCCCTGATATATGCAATTTGCGACCTATCTGAGCTAACCTTTTTTTTATAGAGGGGAAAATCCTGCATGGATACACCTCGCACTGCAGGGGGACAGCGCGAGGGTTATGTGAGACTCTTACTCACTAAAAACCCCTCTTCTGCTCAGCGCGAATGTGAACCAGGGAACTGTTTCACGGCTAGCATACGCCACAACCCTGGCCACGCGCTTGGGTCACCCGTAGATGGTAGGTCGGGGACCCTTCTTCCAGGAAGTAGTTCTTCGCTATGCTCTTCTTCTTGATGCGGCGGCTAAAGCTATGCTCTGCCTGCACGGGCCTTCCTTTCGTGGCAACGGACGCCCCCGCGTCCGTCACCTGAAGGCATGTTACGGAGGCATCGGGTGGGACAAGTGTCCACGTCTCCTCGTTCGACGATCTGCTCTCCTGCGGCGCGCCATAGGAGCTTCAGGGTCTATCTCCTTCAGTCGTTCGGCCTCCTTTTTCCGCCGAAGTACCTCCTCACAAAAGGACTGAACAACGCCCCATGATCTCTTACTGTCGATCATGGCCTGTACTAGACTCGGCAGGGAGAGATCACAGTTCACCACTGCCGTCAATTCAGAGCGTTCGGCTGCCCAAGCCGGGCATTCCTTCAAGGTGTGAAGTGCTGTGTCTTCTTCACAATCGTCACAATGGTGACACTTTGGTGTCAGCTTCCTTCTGGTTATCTGGTGCAAATACTTTCCGAAACAGCCGTGGCTGGTTAACACTTGCACCAGCCGGAAGGTGAGCACTCCATGCGTCCTTTCAAACCACTTTGTCAGTATTGGACGGGTCGCGTCAACCGTCCAGGATCCGACACTAACCGTCTCGAGGTTTTCCCTCCACGCTAACGTGACCACGTGGCGGCACAAAATCCTTTGCGGCTCCAATTCCCTAGGTGCGATGGATACGCCCTGGGACACACTTTCTGCACGCCATCGATAAAGAGCCGCATGTGCATGGCTTACTAGGTACCATGGTAGGGAGCACGCCAGCAGGCACGCCGCTTCGTACGACACCGTACGGTATCCGCGTATCACCCTGACGGCCATCATCCTGTGAAGCTTCCGCAGGACGGCAGAGTTGATAGCGGCGGCGGCTTCGTGTCAGACTGGGGCCCCATAAAGCGTCATGAACTTTATCACCCCCAGGTTAGAGAGACCGGCAGCTGGCATCTGAGCTCACCTAAGCTAAGCTAACTATTCATACATATATGAGTTGTTGAAACATATATGTGTACCAAGCATACATACCTTAACAACTTCAGTTGGATAAGGGAAAAGAATAAAACTCTTCCACTTGCATGTGTAAGCGTGTATGCTTGTACACGTGTGTGGAGGTATTATGTGTAATGTTGTCGCAGTGATGTAAGATTTACTGGTATTGACAGTTCGCGGACGTCTTTTGTAGCTTGCAGCGTTGGGTACGCTTTTGTATTTTGCGGTGGATACCACTAACGGACTGATGATTCGCGGCTTTTTCGAAGTAACTGGTAGTAAGTGATTTAATGTAGGCCCAGATAGAAGGCATCTCCAGGTCCCTGTGGAGATGCTTATTCCGAACGTACCATGGGGTACCGGTAACTTTACGTAGAACGCGGTTTTGGAGAACCTGCAACTTATGAATGATGTCTTTTGGCGTATGTGCAAAAACAGGACAACTATATATCATAATAGGACGGATACATGTCTTATACAAGTTGAGCTTGTATCTGAGCGACATCTTACTCTTATAACAAAGCAAAGAATGGAGGCGACCCAAGACCATAGCGGCTTTGTTTCGCACTCTATCTATATGTGACTCGAACTTTAAATGTTTATCTAATGTAACACCGAGATATTTGACCTCGCCGGCCCAAGGTATATCGGTTTCGTATAGCCCGATGGGCTGAAGGTTATTAGCACGTTGTTTGGTATGGAAGAGTATCGCGGCACTCTTATCAGGATTATCTTCTATGCGACATCGACGAAACCATTCACCGAGTATGCAAACGGCCTTTTCGATGCGCTTCCTGACAAAGTCCGACCGCCAGCCGGAATCGTAAACAACGGTATCGTCGGCATAACAACCTTTTTTTTTTACATGGAGAAATCCCCACGGATATCCACTCTAGCCGGGCAGCTAGGGTGGGATATGTCCAACTTGCACGGACTAAAACCCCATGGTGCCTCCTTACACCTATTTGGCTGGGGAGAAGGAACTGCCTACGGCACTGCGTCTGCTCACCCGGCAGGTGTCGGCCCCTCGTAAGGGGCCCTTTCTGCGGCCTGAGCGGGTCAAGATAGTAGACCCCTCAGGGAGGGGCGGGTGTTACATCCTCCCCCGACGAACTGTGGGAGTCGCGCAGCACGATGCGCCTCCACCACGTGGGCCTGCTATAGTGCAGGGCGACGGACGTGTCCGCGTCACGTCGCCCGCAGGCCCTTTACGGCGGTCTTAGAGCATCTCCGACCCGTCGCCGCCGTGTTCGTTGGCCGCGGGAGAGGAGCCTGGTGGTCTGTTCTCTCTCCCTCTCCACCGCCTCCTTAGCGAGCATAACTGCCTCGCAGTATGAGGCGACGGAGTTCCACCCGGTCTTACTCTCAACCATCTTACAGACGACAGTCGAGAGCGAGAGATCCGGGCCTATGGCCGCGACGAGCTCGCGGCGTGGCACGTCCCAGGTCAGCATAACAACCTACCTCGACCCCCGGAGACCGAGGTAGGTCACTAATGAACAGATTGAAGAGCGAGGGCGCGGGTATGGAGCCCTGTGGCATACCTGAGCGTATCGGGTGGGGCGAGGATAGTTCACCATCCACTCTGAAGCGGAAAGTCCAATCAATGAGATTATCGCGGATATTATGAATTAACATATCGGGTAGGTGAGATTTACATAATTTATGGCTGAGCCCACCATGCTAGACCTTGGCAACATCGAAGAAGACTGCAATTGTGCGTTTCTGTTTACGTTTCAGATTGGCATTAAATTTAGAGAAAATGTACTCCAAGAGGCGGTGTACTTGATTTGTGCAAGAGTGTTCGGCGCGAAATCCGAACTGCTCAGGTGGGATTAATTTTAAATCTGTAATCGAGACCTGGAGACGGTTCAGAAGGAGCCGTTCGTACAGTTTATCTTACGTATCTAGTAAAGTAATAGGGGCGATGGTCAGAGTCAAGTTCGTGTACGACTTGTATAAGTTGTAACCGAAGCGTGACATTCTTTAAAATAGCTATATCTAACACTGTCGGTCGACAGTTGTCCTGATAATGAGTGGGTTCCGGAGGGGCTATGACGTTAAACGCGAGATCTTCACATAGTTTGTCTAGTATCTTCCCGTTTCGAGAAGTAGTCGGACTGTTCCAGATGACGTTCCCGCTGTTGAGGTAACCCGCTATAATGACGGAGTGTCCTAACTGGAATATCGCCTCTAAATCGGATTTTAATAGCTCTATATTCGGCGGGAAATACGCGGATACTATTATAACTGATAGATGACCGGTCACCTCTAATCTGCATACTGAGCGGCGGTCTACTCTTCCTCCGTCTTACGAATTTTCAATCAGGTCACGTATTCTGACGCGAGTTTAACATTTTTTACCCATCCCAAAAAGTGCACAACGTCGCTAAAGAAGTTTTCACTTTACAAAAGATATAAAAATTATATGCCTATGATAGTAACACGCTTAAGGATCTAAGTGCAGTTGCTGGATCACATCGCAAGGCATTTAACTGGCTACGGAATTATTTAAATAACCCCTGGACGGTCCAAAACCATAAGAGTTTAAGCTCCATACAAACGAATGTAGACCTTATAATGCATTGGTAAACTGACTGTTGGCAGCATGAGTTTTAAGAAAATACCGTATTTATTACATAGTTTGAAAAACTTGAACAATATAAAATTGTGTAATGTAAAAATATAATAACAAAAAAATGCAAGATATTTAAAACATTATCTGCCATTTTGAGATTTGGATCTGAAAAAGTCACTCGACGAGTTAAACGTACTCTATACTCGTGTTTATGCGTTAGCCAGTGCCTGCAAGTACCTTTTAGCGTGTTCCATTAGGTTCCTCTAGGTTTTGTGTGTTTACCATTCTAGGCCATATAGTCATTTAACATCAGATCAGATTGTGAGTAAACGCTACAATAAATATTAATAAATATATAGCAAACTCACCGTCCGCGCAACTATGGGTGACTGTAGAGAAAAATGAATTATAATACTCCGGGGCGATGTAATCAAAACCTGAAAATAAACTATATGTTATTATAGCTTATCGTATATTTATATTAGGATGGTATTAATCCTGGGTATTTTGAATTAAAAAAAAAAACCCTTTTTCAAAGTACTCTAATGAGCCAAGTTGAAAAATTGCAAAATATTTCCGAAGTTGCGTCATAAGTCCTTTAAGTACGATAGTGTAATTTCGAAATAATCAGGTAAGCACCGAAATTGTCAATACCTTAAACTTTGACCTCCAATATCTTTTGAGCCGATAAATTAAGCGATAAATCGTAAAAAAGCGTTATTTATAATGCGTTAAATTTCCTATAAAAACATATGGAACTTTTCGCAGAACCTTAGTCTGTCATGTTGTGACTTTTATACGTTAACTTTCGGTATTGTTTTGTAATATATTAACAATGTTAATTGTTACGGACAGATGAGTTATTATGTCTCTATGTATAAATGTGCTTATAGAATGTAAACAAATAATGTTACGAACTGATGAGCTAATAATTCTTTATGTGTAAATATGTCTATGTAATGCGAACAGATAAACTCTCGTATTTCTTATGTACTTAATCTTCTATATTAATGTGTCTTTATGTTATACTAGCGGGCCCGACAGACGTTGTCCCGCCCTGATTATAAAAAAAATCCTTGAGAAATTATATACCAAAACGTTCCTCATGAATCACTTTATCCACTGGTGAAAACCGCATGAAAATCCGTTCAGTAGTTTTTGAGTTTATCGTGAACAGACAGACAGACAGACGCAGTAGGGGACTTTGTTTTATACTATGTAATGAAATAGCTTTGTGCACTTGTCGTCCATATAAACTTCAACTATGCTAAATTTCAAGTTCATGCGTTCGCGCAATTCGTTTAAAAAGGGGTACAAAGTTTAGGCTTCACTTCTAACATATAAGATACTCTTTGAGACATTAATACATTTGTTTGTATGTAAATTTATTAAATTGTTTATTGCTAGACGGAAAGGATCATGACTGTGATACCGACACTAGAGCACGTGTAGCGATATCGGTATTGAAACCAAATACTCAATAATGTTTAAATTTAACTTAGCTGCAAGACTCTTGTCTTGTCTAGTCTTGTCTTGCACAAGTCTTGCAGAGGTCAGTTTTGGTATTGGTTTTGCTAAAATTTGGTGGTCTTGGTCTTGGTATTGGTCTTGCAAAAACGCAAGAACAAGACTAAGACTGCAAGAAATTTTGGACAACACTACTAATAATACACAAAACAGAATAATTATTAAAGTGCGCCATAGTCATTACGATCCAACAGAAAATAATGCGCTATAGATTTCAATGTTTCTCCCTCTCTTTCTATTTTGAATGCATTAAGAATATACTATCTCATTCTCTCATAGTCTAAAACCTATATATACATTTATAGCTATCTCTTTCTCGTTACACATTTTCATTTCATAAAGTTCAATTCACATCGTCTCAAAGGAAGTTTCACTTAAAAAAACCTATAAAATGGATAACAAAAAAATATTCAAATACCTTCAGCGCGATCCACATCCCTTTCGTTCGCTGGTTTTAATCTCACATACCCGAGCGCGTCCAATTCCCACTGACATACGTGTGTCGGCGTAAACCCGCGACTGCAGTTACATAACCCGACTTGTAAATAATTCCTTTCTAAACTCCTAATCATTTGAATAAAAAAGTCGTCTGTGTTTATATCGGTTGCATCGGTCGTCTCCAGTGAACAGTAAAATCTAGTTTCGTTATCATATATACCCAAATCGTAGTACAGCGTTAAGTTATTGTTGGGTTTGTCAGAGTTCCTTCTAACAGTTGCGATTTCTTGCGCTCCTATAAACATAAAACTAGTTGATCTTATTTCTGCTGAGCAGGAAGGACGTTGAAATTTTGAAATATATTTTAAACACGGTATACCTAATCTTGCCATAAATACTGAAACAAAGAAAAAAAATCTATTCCAAATAACATTCATTACTTTTACAGTGTGTTAATACATAAATATAAAACAATTTAAAATATAAAAAGCTTATTCGAAGTGATCTCCATTGGCTGCAATACAGTCCTTTAAACGTTGAGGCCAGTTATCAATAGAAGCACGCACTCTTTCCATGGGAAAATTCTTCACTGCCAATCGTACGGATTGTTTTAGGGACTCTAAATTATCATGGCGTTTAGAGCAAGTCGTACTCTGTAACACTGACCATAAATCATAATCCAGCGGATTAAGATCGGGACTAGACGACGGCCAGTCTTCAGTTCAGGAAACGTTCATTTCCAACCAAGGCTGCGTAGACCGAGCTTTATGACCCGGCGCCGAGTCTTGCTGGAAGGATCATTTTTGGTTATTGAACATGGCTTTGTTAAGGAGCTTCACTCTCATTCTCAAGAATGGTATCTTGATACACTTGTACTGATGTTTTGAAACCTTTCTCACAAAAGTATGGCTCCTTCCTTCCTTTATGACTCCTTTTTAGCTAATACCCCACCAAAGCATCACTGAAGCCGGATAGTGCCCACGTTGCACTCTGTCGACTAATTGGGAAGCTTCTTCAGAGCTTTGAGCATAAATACGGTCATTTTGTTTGTTAAAATGTTGCTCAATTGTAAAAATGTTCTCATCCGTAAATAAAAATTTTTCTATGACCTCCCTTTGTATACTGCTTCAGTAGTTGTTTCAATTTTACCACCCAATTCTTTTTAAAATTATCAGTTAAGAAATGACCAGTACGTCTCTTACAGGCTGCAAGTCATAAGTCATCTTTTAAAATACGCGACATGGTTCTATATGCTATCTTAGGAGATAAAATCTTTTGCTTTCGGGCAGGATTTCTTCGTATTCTTTCCCTTACTGCTTTGACCACCTTTTTCCTACGAACACTACGTGAATGGCCAGATCTTTTTCTGTCACAAACAGAGGAGGCCTTATCGTACCTATTGATAGCCCGGTACACAAACATTTTACTAATACCAAGCGTATGGAGAGTTTTAAATATTGCATTTGGCTCCATACCTACTTTGTGTAATACAATCACAGCGATTCGGTTCTCTTTATCACCCCACTCCATTTTAATATCGGTAAATATTGTATAATATATTGGCGCCAAAATGAGAAAACTCAATGAATAATCATATAAAAAGTAAATTTTCAAAAAAAAGTATTAACCGACTTCAATATCAATCAAAAATCCATAAGGCACTAAAAAGCGGAAAATAAATAGTTTATCAAATTAACCAAATTAAATAAAACATGTGAATATGTGTGCTACCTAGAGATGTATTGGAAGTCGGTGCCAACCGAAATTTCAAATTTGTTCCAGGTAGAAATGTATTACAGAGACGACTTAAACTTTGTACCTATGTAGATGATATGATTTTCGGTTCGCACCGACTTCCAATATATCTCTAGGTAGCACACATATTCATATGTTTTATTTAATTTGGTTAATTTGATAAACTATTTATTTTCCGCTTTTTAGTGCCTTATGGGTTTTTGATTGATATTGAAGTCGGTTAATACTTTTTTTTGAAAATTTACTTTATTTTTCCATTTTTAGTGTACATAAATATATTTTACTAGCAGTGCCCGCGAACTCCGTTCCGCCTTAAGTATATTAAAATATGCGCATTTTTGCGGTATCGTATGCGATACGGTTTCAATTGGTTGTACAATAAGTAACGTTCGGTACGAACGCAACCTTATCAATAATCCGCGATAGTTTCTACCACCAACTCGGCTACCATCGCTTCACACATAATACACCTTAAGTAATGTAATTACAATGCTTGCGTCATTTTGCAACACAGCAACGAACATAAGCACAATAGGCTCCTAAGAATTGAAGAGTTTTTTTATAATATTGGTGGCAAACGAACATACGGGTTACCTGATGGTAAGTGATCACGGCCGCCCATGGACACCTGCGACACGAGAGGAAACACAGATGCGTTGTCGGCCCTTAAGAAAGGAGTAGGCTCGTTTCTTGAAATTTTCTTACTTTGTCACGGATCCCATAATCAGAACCTAACCAAACTCTCATCAAACTACCCTTGAAGTACGTCCTTTCCAATAAAAAATGAATCATCCAAAATCGGTTAGCGTGATATTGAGTTATTCGTCTATTTGTCGTGTACATACTTAATGCAAATTTAAAACTTATACGGTTTTGCATTTTCTTACTTGGTCACGGATCCCATAATCAGAACCTAACCAAACTCTCATCAAACTACCCTTGAAGTACGTCCTTTCCAATAAAAAATGAATCATCGAAATCGGTTAGCGTGATATTGAGTTATTCGTCTATTTGTCGTGTACATACCTAATGCAAATTTAAAACTTATACGGTTTTGCACTGGATGCCGTTGTCGGAACTGGACCAAATTAAAATGGGACCACACGGGAAGTACCAGCTTCCAAATAAAAAAAGAATAATCAAAATCGGTTCATCCAGTCCAAAGTTATGAGGTAACAAAAATAAAAAAAAAAAAAAAAAAACATACAGACGAATTGATAACCTCCTCCTTTTTTGAAGTCGGTTAAAAATGACAGATTCCAAATTGAAATGTAATATTTTGTTTATTTTTAATTGTAACAGTATTTATGGCCAGACTAAGTAGTTTATCGTCACTCGTAGATATGCTTTACAATTGTCTTGGTGAGGTTGTATCATATATTTACTACTTTAGGAGTAATGCGTGCACAAAGAAACAGACAAGCAGACATTTTTAAAAACGCCTGAAATATATTTTATTACATTTTTTATTAAAATCGCTGCATATATATTAAAATATATTGTAACTAGCGTTCCCGGCTGACGGTATCCCGCCCTGATAATAAAAAATCCTTGCCAAATTATATACCTAAACATTTCTCATGAATCACTTTATCTACTGGTGAAAACCGCATGAAAATCCGTTGAGTGGTTTTTGTTTTATAATATGTAGTGATACGAATGACGGCGCGAGTTAATAACGAGAGAAAAGTATTATATGCATTTTTGTCACATTAAAAACCCGGGTATTTTGTAATATATCTCATATCTGTACTAATATTATAAATAGGTAAAGTTTGTGAGTTTGTGACGTTGTAGGGGGTAATCTCAGGAACTATAGGTCCGATTTGAAAAAATCTTTCAATGTTAGATTAGACGTTGGCCGCTAAGATCAATAGGAGCGAAGCACTAATGAAAAATGTTTCAAAATCCGGGTGTTTTTCCTCTTGAGAGCTTCCGCTGCGTGTTAGCGTTAGCCCGAAGTAACTATTCCAAGCGGACGAAGTTGCGGGCAGAGGCTAGTTTCTATATATAACGATTTTTAGAAGCATTATGCATTTAGCAGTGTGTGAAGTGGGGCCAGCGGTGTTTTGCGGTGATTCTTTTATTATATCGAAACGGAGGAGTATTGTATAAAAAATGTAAGCTTACCGACAAGTACATGCCACGATAGAGTGTGGTTTGCCGGCAAGTTAGTACCATAACAAAGCATTTCCACACTGACACTTTCATTGTAGTAGGTCACTTTTTTCTCATAGTATTCTGTAAGAAATACAATGTAAAAAATAAAATAAAAATAAATTAGTATAGCGGTCTACATGTTATACTGATATTTAGTAGTGAGCTTGTACATCCCATCATATGTTTGATTCATCAATAAACTTTATAAAAATGTATATAATTAGTTTTCGGAGTGCTAATGGCTGTGAAAACGAGTCTAATGTTAATAATTTCAATTTACAAATTATTAAATTTCATCAATTCAGACTATAATTGTTTTAAAAATTCAAAAAAGAGTACAGTTATTCCACTGTTGTGAGTTTTCACTTCTGTCGGTAGTCCTTATGACTGCCTCGACTTTTTTTTGTTCATTTGTTCTAACGTCACGTTACGACCCGTAGGAGTGGAGTACATAGTAGGGTGGGCCATAAAAAACTTTTAATTTTTTTTTTAGCTATCACGAAATGATCGTCCAAGATGACGAAAAAAAACTGGTAAAGACTGGTAAAGTTTGAGCTCTTAATATTAATTTTCAGAGGTGTCACATCGTGATTTTCGATTTCCCATTTAAATTACACGGGATTTTTTTTTTCGAATTTTGATGTATCTCAACGAGTTATTCTGTGGTAAAAGTAAATACATAATTTTGTAGGAAATTGAACGGCCTACAAAAGAGGTCTGATATAATTTTTCGCTAAGTCAACTCGGTTAAAAATTATTCGCAGTTAAAGTTCAACCTAAAATAATATATGATGACTTTCACAATCTTTTATAGTTTTTTTTACAAAAAAATGCCTTAAAGACATAAAACAACATATTGTTCGTGATTTCTATCATTTTTAAATAATAGCGTAAATTTGCAACAATTGAAGAGTTGAAATTGAAAAACTAAAACAATAAACTTCTCCGTACTCGAGAAGAAAATTAAAAAGAAAACAAATTACACAAGATTTTGCACCGTAAACAAAGTTGATGATGAACGGCGCTTAAGGCAGTATTTACATGTAAATAATGCAGAAAAGGTGGCGCTTGAATCACCATCTACAGTGATTTTAGCGGTAAAACTTGATTTCTGATAACAAATTAAAAAATAATAGACATAATCATATCAATAATATTTACAGTACTTCCGACTACATTGAAACCAGCTTTCAACGCTTTCATTCGAATCGTGCTACATAACATAAGTTTTTCTCAATAAATTTGGGAAGTAAAAATGATAAAAATCACGAACAATATGTTGTTTTATGTCTTTAAGGTATTTTTTTGTAAAAAAAACTATAAAGGATTGTGAAAGTCATCATATATTATTTTAGGTTGAACTTTAACTGCGAATAACTTTTAACCGAGTTAACTTAGCGAAAAATTATATCAGACCTCTTTTGTCGGCCGTTCAATTTCCTACAAAATTATGTATTTACTTTTACCACAGAATAACTCGTTAAGATACATCAAAATTCGAAAAAAAAAATATTTCCCGTGTAATTTAAATGGGAAATCGAAAATCACGATGTGACACCTCTGAAAATTAATAAAAATTGAAAATTAATAAAAGAGCTCAAACTTTACCAGAATTTTTTTTTCGTCATCTTGGACGATAATTTAGTGGTAGCTAAAAAAAAAAATTAAAAGTTTTTTTGGCCCACCCTAGTACATAGTGTGTGTGAAAGGTAAGCTTTTCAAGGACGCTGCAATAGCGCGTACTGGACGCGTGACGTGGCGTGGTGTGTGGGCGGAAAACATGACACTCAAAAATAAAATCGTAAAATCGCGGAGCATAACTATTAGTTAAATATTGGCTTCAAATCGACAGATAGAGATTATATCACAGCCATAATGTAACTAATCTGTGTATCTGCTATGATTTGTACTCTTTTATAATTTGAATATTAGTAAGCGTGATAGCGAACATAGCAAGTTATTGGCATATACTAATTACCTTTAGTCGTCTCGACGTAGAATAAGTAACTCTTTATATTGGCGTAAGTTTTTACACCGGTATCATGGCTATTGAAATTGTGCAACTTGAGATGAATCCCTAAAAAATCAGTTTTCACGACTGCTTTCTCTGAAAGAAATAAAAAGTGATGTGTAATTATGACCACATGGTAGAATAGAAAGCTTATCTTCATCAGGCTGTAAGAGAATCAACGCTGGAACATAGGCCTCTTACCAAAGGAAGGTATGCGTCGTCGTTATAATCACCAAGGAATCCAGTTCTATATATTGTTCCCACATACGATAGTACTACAAAAACATTACTCAGTTTTAGGCTTCCTCACGATGTGTTCCTTCACCGTCACGCGATAGTGCTATCAATGTAAATTAGTAAACTTGCGTGAATTCTAACAAACTAGTTGGTACATGCCGAAGTTCAAACCTACGACATGTCTTATTTTTTTATGTATTATGGAATCTTCACATTTAATCCAGTTTCGTAAATCAAAACATTACATAGTATAAAACAAAGTCCTCTATCGCGTCTGTCTGTCTGTCTGTTCGCGATAAACTCAAAAACTACCGAACGGATTTTCATGCGGTTTTCACCGGTGGATAGAGTGATTGATGAGGAACGTTTTAGTAGTTTATCAAGGATTTTTTTCATAATCAGGGCGGGACAACGTCTGCCGGGCCCGCTAGTTAAAAATAAAAACAAGAGTGCTTTAGACCACACGACTGAAGTAAAACTTCTTTAGCTCCATCTATATACAGTGTGGATTTTTTTAATGCCACCTGGAAGGAAAGTACTCTAAATAATAGAGATAGCAAATTTTACACCAAAGACACATTTCTTTATTTTTGAAAAGAAATAAAATTTGCATTCAAAGATTTTCGAAAATTCTCTTGCTTCACCCGGGAATCGAACCGACTAAAACCTGTATAAGTTACACCCTGTAATTTTATTGCATCGATCGTTAGGGTCAATCACAAAGATGAAATCTCTCTAACATACTTGATAAATTTAAGACGCGACCTTTCTTAGATGCGACATAACTGCGTGTATGAGGTAGTTTTAAATATGGAATGTTACATTAGAAAATAGATTGTCATTTGTTATTCATATTTGATTGTTTCACAAATGATTTCATATTTGTCTCAGGGTAAAAATGGCGTATCAAGAACAATTTGATTTAAAGGAATCTTATTTTTTAAATAACAAAAATGTGAAGCTAGCTCTGCGGTGGTATGGAGAGAGATATTGAGTAGGTATTGAAAAGAATGGTAGAAAATTGAAAGAATACGGGTAGTTACAAAAGTCGGCGGCAAACAGCAGAACAATAACGATTTCGATCTAAATGTTTTAACATACTTCGAAGCATTTCCGAAAGCTTCAAGCAGAGAAGCTACCGAAGTAATTGGAACAACCCACACTCGCGTACTTAAAGTGCTGAAAATGTATAAGTTTAAATGTTATCGTGATGGTCGGTTGGTGCAGAAATTACACCCTGGGGATTTTGAGAGACGACTACAATTTTGTCAAAGCATGCTGAGAGAAATTGACCGTAACCCTAATTTTTTGAGCAACATTGTCTGGTCTGACGAAACCAACTTCAGCAATAGTGGTATGTACAATACCCGCAATAACCACTGTTGGTCTCGAGTGGATACTGTTCATGTTCGTGAAACTAACAGTCAAGTAAGTCAACGTTTGGTGCGGAATTATGAGAAATATGGTTGTTTTAGTTCACGTGTACGAAGGTCATTTAAACATTGTCAAGTATCTTGAAATACTGAACCTCTTGAGAAATTAGTTAAATGGTTTTCCCGATGAAGAGCGAAACCAAATAATTATACAAGATGGTGCTCCAGCTCATAGCAGCAGAATCAGTACTTCCTACATTAATAACCATTTTAATACCTGGGTTGGTACAAACAGCACAATCAGATGACCTGCGAGATCACCAGATCTCACCGCTTTAAACATTTGCGGATATGTAAAACATAAAATTTACATAAATAGGATTAATTATCTATACTAATATATAAAGCTGAAGAGTTTGTTTGTTTGTTTGGTTGAACGCTATGATATCAGGAACTACCAGTCCGATTTGAGAAAACCCTTCGGTTTTAGATAGCTCATTTATCGAGGAAGGCTTTAGGCTATATATCATCACGCAAAGATCAATAGGAGCGGAGCACTAATGAAGAATGTTTCAAAATCGGGCACTTTTTTCCTTTTGAGAGATATCGTTAGCGTTAATATTATATACGTTGCCATGGTAACGTGGTAAGTTTCTATCGCAAACATTGTCAAAGTTTATTTTGTTTTCCTATTCAAAATTTGTTATGTATTACGTATTATAAAAATAAAGTTTGTGTATGTACAATTACAATAACAACTTTTTGATGAATGTATATGGCTACAAATGACCAAAAAAATTTTTTAAGCTATTGCATAGCTTCTATCGCGGGCCTTGAGCGTGGGGACCGAATCCAGAAATTCCGTAACGAAAAAAACCTAACACACCCCACTCCGACCGGCACAGCGGTGATACTTTTTAGTTTTTCCATCTATCGATAAATACCAGAACTTTTAATGACTTTTTGAAATATCACGCTTGTCTCTTTAGTTCAGCAACCCGCCTTTAGGTGGCATTGGTTGTATTGGAAAACTACCGTAATCAGCTGTTTGTGAGAAAGTATATAGGTGTATAGGTATTTATCATCTATGTACAACAGTGAATATCTGTACTCGTATAATTTGTGTACAAAGTGTTTTACATATGAATAATTTTTGTTTTGTTAATTTATATATAATACTGCTATAAAGATAACCAAAATTTTTGATATTAAAATAAGCGATATTAAAAGTAGCCCTCTTTTATATATATATACACACACACACACACATATAGTTTAAATTCTCAATTTGGATTCTCAATATGTATGTATATATTTATATGTGTAAATTCATTCTTCATTATGTATATAACAGAAACCATTAAACCGAGCACATGTACTATTTAGTACCTTTGTTTTTTTTTTATTTATTTTTTTATGTATAGGTAATACACATTAATGTCGCGCAGAGAAAGTATATATGACATTATATCTATATAAATGTACATTGCGCGAAATTCGATGATCAAACTCTTAATAACGTTATTTTTGTTCAAATTTTAAAAGAAAATGCTATGCAACAGCTTTACCGCGGCAGTCTCCGAGTGCCACACGTCTTTTTTTTTATATCTTATCTATATTTTTATATTATTATATTTTGTCCGTTTGTTTGTTTGTTCCGGGTAATCTCCAAAATGGCTGGACCTATTTTAACGGGAATTTTACTGGCAGATAGCCGAAATTATAGCGGTTGACATATTGTACTTTATTTGTCCGCGGCTTCGTCCGCATTGATATTTCCAAAATGGTTGGACCGATTTTCACGGGGTGTTTACTGGTAGATAGCAGACCTCATAAAAAGTAATTTAGGTTTTTTTTATTCGCCTTCGGCCGCAGTGCAATATCCGTAATGCTTGAACTGATTTTCACGGGGCTTTCATTGGCAGATGACTCACCTTATAAGAAGTAATTTAGACTATTTTATTTTGTTACTCAAGACTTCGTCCGCAATATTATACTATCTCCTAATCGGTTGGACCGACTTTCACGGGACTGTTACGGGCAGATAACTAGCGAGATCGGAAGACGTTGTCCCGCCCCGATAATAAAAAGAAATCCTTGAAAAATTATACTTAAACCTTCCCCATGAATCGTTCTATCTACTGGTGAAAACGGCATGAAAATCCAATCTGTAGTTTTTGACTTTACCACGAACAGATAAACAGACAGACCAGAGGACTTTGTTTTTAACCGACTTCGAAAAAGGAGGAGGTTACTATGTTCGGTTGTATGTTTTTTTTTATGTATGTTAATCGATATTTTAGTCAATTGTGAACCAATTTAAATGATTCTTTTTTTATTTGAATTGGTACACTATGTAGTGATGAACTGCTACCTGTGCATTCGTCCGTGTGAAATTGATCAAAAATATGTTACAACGGCGTGAGACGTGTGCTTTACTGGACTCCAAGTATAAATATACATAATTGAAAGTCATATATTTGTATGTAATATAAATTATATCATCTTTTTGGTCAATTTGGCGGCCATATTGTTTTAGTTACCGCGTTTACGTCTTCATAACTCAGTGATTATAGCAATGTATAAAAATAACTTAAGTATATCGACAATATGGGCATATTATATCTATATAAAAGATGTAAGACATATTGTTCGATAATGTATAACCTAAAATTTTCATTACTTTCTTATATAGTGTTAGTGAGCACTGACTGTGATATATAGTAGGTTGAAGTTCCAGGTATGTTGCTGATGACAAATACCATCCCATTCGATATACTATTAGTATTCATATATCTAATGTACACGTTACATGTTACAGTAGATGGCGTGCGTGTCGTAGTTACAAATGTTTTTGTAAAAGCATTTCTGTAATGTACACACCTATTTACAATTTTACATTTCATGAATACATTTAAAAAAACGCGTGCAGAGCCGCGGGGCACAGCTAGTATAGAATAAGAAAGTAATAAACGAATATTACTGTAATAACATTAATTTCATTATTTTTGTGTTACATTAATTATTTTGCGGAATTACGTGTAAATAGTAATTGCTTAGATTTTTCTAGTTCAGCCTATAAAAGGCAAGATGTCGCTGATCTACACACGTATATCGAAACATATTAAAGATACATAAACAATAGTTGTATAATATGATAATAAGAATAGTTGTACAAAATGATTGAATTGGTTAAATAACATTATTTTGTTCGTTATTTATTATTTTTGTGTGGAATTAAGTGTAAATAATAATTGCTTTGACTTGCATAGTTCGGCCTATAAAAGGTAAGATGTCGCTGATCTACATTCCAAAACATATTAGAGATACATAGATACGAATAATTGTATAAAATGATTGCATTGCTTTAAATAACATTAATTTGTTCGTTATTTGTTTTTTTCGTGTTACTTTAATTATTTTGTGGAATTATATGTAAATAATCATTGCTTTGAATTACACAGTTCGGCCTATAAAAAGCAAGACGTCGGTGCTATCTACACACGTCTTATATACAAAGTGTTGTAAGGCGAAGCTCTGCCCGATTACATAGTGACAAGTACCTACGAAGTGTTGATTTTTCCTCACGCAACTATACTTCAACACTACTTTTGAAACAGAAAGTCGTTTTATGTAATGCAGTGCCTCTTTTATTGCTGCTAATTCTGCCCTCATTTTACATGCTTCTTCACAGAATTTCAATTGGATATTAACATTTGCTTATGAATCAAAGAGAGCAGCACCCACGTCCCTTGTTGACTTCGACCCATCAGTAAAGATAATATAATAACCAGTATAGTCATTATATATTAAGTCACTTACAATTCGTTTTATGTCTAGGACATGCAGTTCACGTTTAGGGGCCTTGATATTAGCAATATTATCTCTAATGCAACTTACATCAATATAGGAATTCTAAATACCCAATGTGTACATTTCTAAGACGCTCGAATTATAAACTGCTTTATCTTTAAACTCTTTATACACATTAACCAGTAGTGGAATATTTTTATGTTGCCAGTGAGGACCAGCACATTCTTCCATAAGTTCTTGAACAAGGTTAATAGTATTATTATTAGAGATACTTATTGCTCGTAACCAAAATTGACATGCCAATCAATACGTCCGTACATGTAGAGGAGGAACAGAGAGCTTATTTTCCATAATAAAAGATTTTTACGTAGCGTCTTTGATGTACTGTAATGATCAAATCATGGATTTATCTCGTTAAGACACGACACCACGTATGACACTCATCCAAAATCGGAACAGGGCGCTGGTTTAGAATTCAATGAACTTACTCTGTTCACTTGTAGATGGAGAATTACACAGAATTGACACTACACTGTTTAAAATAATTATTAATAATTCTACATCCATATTGTAATTCATCCTTTTATCAACATGTTAGCATTTGCTATGAATTTTGTCTCTATTAATAATTAATTGTCAATTTGCTGGAGTTAACTTCCTTGTTTACTTATAAAGCATTTAAACTCTGTTCATAGTGGTAACGCGGAGCGATTTAAGGTGATTTGGAAACTATAGCAGACTTTATCTATACTATAATAAAACTGTAGCAAGGTCAAATCTGTACATTAAATATTTTTTGAAAATTTTGATCGGGGTAGACTTTGTTATCGATATAGAAGCCAAAAATAATCTTTTTACAATTTTTGTCTGTCTGTCTGTCTGTCTTTCTGTGCCTGTGAACACGCATCACGCTGAAAGTACTGAACCGATTTTGACGAAACTTGGCACAGTGATAACTAATATTACGAGATTACATCTAGGATACTTTTTATCTCATAAAACGCAAGGGATTCTCCAGGATCTGCCTGTTTGTCTGTCCCTTTGAACACGTATCACTCTGAAAATACTGAACCAATTTTGTCGAATTTTGGCACAGTGATAACTAATATTACAAGGTTACATCCAGTGGACTTTTTATCTCACAAAACGCAAGGGATTCTCCAGGATAACGGACGAAAATCAAAAATTTGTAATTAATGAAATTCTTAACGGATTTTGGTAAATTTTCTTTGTGCTATGTATAGCAGACAGATTAGCTAAAAATTTAAGCTATATTTCCCTAAGCTACTTTAAAAAAAAATACCAAAAAAAAGATCGGTGGGTTCCGAACCGTCGGCTCCGCCTAACCACATAACGTCCAGTACGTTATGACTAAGCTACGGCTACATGACATTTCTGTGCGTAATTATCAACCACATATGAAACAAATATGTGTAAACGAAACTGTCATTTATATGTTCTTACACTTATTTTATTGTATGAAAAATGTTTACTAAACAAAGGTGACAAGATTTTTTCCTAAAACATAAACCTAGATAATAGGTACATTGCATTGTAGAAGATGAATCTCAATTAGAGTTCTATCAGTACGTGTGTTGTTTCGATATTTGATAAAATTAGTTTTCTAAATATTGTTGAGTCTTGAAGTAGTTGGGTTTTAGGTTTGTGAATCTACGATTAAAATAAATCTGTTGAAGTGTTTGCAGTTACCATACTATGTTGTATTTATACTAATATTGTAATGAGAGGTAAAGTTTTGTTTTCGAGGAATGCTTGGTACCTATTACTGATCCGATTTCAAAAATTCTGTCACTGTTAGAAAAGTATATTATCCCAAGTTCAGTTTCTCAGTAATAAAGTAAATTTTCAAAAAAAAGTATTAACCGACTTCAATATCAATCAAAAGCCCATAAGGCACTAAAAAGCGGAAAATAAATAGTTTATCAAATTAACCAAATTAAATAAAACATATGAATATGTGTGCTACCTAGAGATGTATTGGAAGTCGGTGCGAACCGAAAATCATATCATCTACATAGGTACAAAGTTTAAATCCACTCTCGCGTCTCTGTAATACATTTCTACCTGAACAAATTTAAATTTCGTTGGCACCACTTCCAATACATCTCTAAGTAGCACACATATTCATATGTTTTATTTAATTTGTTAATTTATAAACTATTTATTTTCCGCTTTTTAGTGCCTTATGGGTTTTTGATTGATATTGAAGTCGGTTAATATTTTTTTTTGAAAATTTACTTTATTACAATACGTTACGTTATGAAGTTACAAGGGGTACTGGGAAGACATTTATCGGCAATATATGTAAGTTAGTTTTGATCTTCGCTTTGATGACACCACTTTAGATAATGCTGCGAACAGATTCTAGGCTTATTTTAAAAGATTTGTCACATATCAACTGGGTATATGTTTGAGTGTGTCCCTGGATAGTTTGGATTCACAATTGGAAGTGCTAGATGTCGCTGCAATCGGCTTTTAGGTTTTTTAAGATTATTTGGATTTAAAAATACAATTGAAACCGGTAATAACCGATTTGGTGCAGACGAAGTTGCACGGGTCAGCTAATTTATAATAAGATCGATATTTATATATAATATCTATTATTATTCTGTTTAATAAGGCAGATATGGCTGAAGAAGTAGTAAAATAAAACCCAAATTATAATAGAAATCTATAAATCTTTAACAAGAAGTCGTATTTTGTGTCTGTATGTTTGTTCCGTTGTTTCTTTTAAACGATGTAATAGATTTTCATACGGTTTTCACTACTGTTCAGAGAATATCTTCCCAGAGATTTATGTGTTTAATACATATGCATGTTCCGTTATATAAAGTGTATTGTGTATGTATGTGGTAGTTAATTTATAGGCACTTAGTTTTGTTGTAATCCGTGAGGGCAATTCCTGTTTCCTCCACGCCTAGAATCCTTTCTTTAAAACATACCGCTAGTGTGATCGTGCGAGCTGCGCGATTTAGTATCGTTTGCGTCGCGCAATTACATGAACGCTCTGTGTCGCGAATCAACGCAAACCACACCGCGAGTGAAAATATGTATATTTTGTAAACGGACGCTATACCGTTTTTATTCGGCGCTGTAAAAATGAGTGCCTCCTCCGCAGCAGGATACCGGTGACACCAGGCCGCTTCTCTGCCAAGTAAGTGTGTATGTTTTCTTTTTCCACAACTCAATCGATTGTATACCTTTGAATCCCGCGATTGAGCATGTACCCGTAATACCCTTGCCCTCGCAGAGCACTAAAAATAAGTCCACATATCTTCTTTTATTAAACCGCATTCAATGGAGGTGAAGAAACAAGTGATTTGACTATACTACTTACCAGTTCAAGCCACTATTCACTCCAGTATGTATTTAGCACGTTTATATTGTCAATGCTGGCTTAATCCGTATGAGATACATCAATTATTAATTCCTATAATTATTAAGTTCTCTTCAGGAGATCGGGGCGAATGAGTAGAGAAATCGTACGTAGAGAGAGAAAGGAAGAGCTCTTAAAACGGACTACGATTACAGCATTATGTGTGACTGTAGTGTAATTGTGTGATGCTGAGTCTATTTGATTTTGTCTGAGTGCAGAATAAATTTCTTCTGACGCAAACGGCGCGGCGTTTTGTTTACCAACGGGCATAACAGTATTATTAAAACGCTCCGCTTACTTCAACATATGTACATCCTAAAATAAATGAGTCACATGTGTATTTGTCCATTTGTTAAACAACTGTTATGATAAAGTTAAGGAAATTGCATATTTCGTTATAATTAAAAACTATAATTTTTGGAGAGAATATCAAATTTAACTACAAAGTATGTGTTGTCTGTTCACGCTCAAAACCAAAACCGCAATATCTGGAGCGTGACACTTGCGCCAACGAGCCAAAAGGAACAAACCAAAACGTTGAGTTTTCATGTAGAGGACTTTATATTTTATTCATAATCCTGATATTTAGCTCTATATTTTATAATACTAGATTCTGCCAGCGACTTCGTTCGGGTGGAACAGTTACTATCGGCTAACGTTAATGAACTTAATACATTCCAAATTACTTTATTAATCGCTGTTTTTTACGTATGGTTTCACGCGGACGAAGTCGCGGACACAGCTAGTTCTAAATATCGCACTCCCGCTGCGACACTATCAGTTATGCAAAATTTGCAAAAATTAGTTAGGTGTGTAGTAAGAAAGAAAGCACTAAAGCACCCCTTTATCTGGAGCGATAATGTTGCTTTCGTAGTACGCATAGTTTCCATATGAGGGCGTGAGTGTCATTGCCGTTTTGGTACAAAATCGTTACTAACGTAATTGTGACAATATTTTTTGGATTCTGGAGCAATAGTAACCTAAGATACAGCTGTGACCTTATTTCCCCAATATTTAAATATCTTTGAAAGTTTAGTTTTGTCACTAGAATGAGCCTTGTTGATAAATGACTTTGTTTCTCCAATCCTTGTGTTTTTACCCGAGTTCGCAACGCAAAGGAGGGTGTGTTTCTAATATATGTAAACTCACAAACCAGGTGATTAAATGTTATTTGGATTTAATTATATCTGACAAATACATGATGTGGCGAAGTGTTAATATTTTAGCTTTATCTATTAGTTTATCATTTAGTTCGTCCATTTCTACTATTTACTGTTATTTAATTACCCCAGTAATGATTTCATTTTTATGGTTTGATCGTTTTTATCTCCAATTCTTTGCAAATATATTATATGTCTATATACCTTGTATGTATGTACATACTCAATTCATATAAACAGTTTTCGTAAACCAGCTGTCAAACCGTTTATAAAACGACACAATCGGAATCAAAGTTTCATTTAACATACACAAAATCTTCTTAAAGTAGCAACATGTTCATTATACTGATACATTTTTATTACTTAATGTAACAGGCAAAAATGTACTTGAATCATAATTCATTAAAACCTGATAAAGTGTACGTGTAATATCGAGACAAGTTAAATATTAATAAACGTAAATATTAGGTCTTTACCTATGAAATTGCCGGTTTGTATGAAAAAATTTAAACGATTTTTTTTTATGTATTTTTTATTTGTATTAATCGAAGTAATCACCCATGCAATCAATGCATCTTTGCCAACGCAGTGGTAGTTTATTGATGCCCTTCTTAAAGACATCAGCTGGACGGGAGGCAACAAATTCTTCAAAGGCATTTTGTACTGCCTCTCGGGTATTGAATTTTTTTTCCCGCCAAAGGAGTTATCCAAATTCTGGAAAAAGTAGTAGTCTGTAGGCGCTAGGTCTGGTGAGTAGGGCGGATGACGGAGAACTTCCAACCCCAGTTCTTGCAACTTGGAGACCGTCTGCTGTGCAGTATGAGGTCGCGCGTTGTCGTGCAGGAGCAGCGTAGACGAGCGATTGACCAATGCTGGTTGGAGATGTGCCAGCTTCTCCATCATTGTGTTCAGTTCTTCACAGTACACCTCTGCAGTAATGCTCACCCCGTTTGGTAAGAAGCTGTGATGAATCACACCGGCGCTAGACCACCAAACAGTGACCATCACTTTTCTAGGGGTAAGTTTTCGTTTAGGGCATTGTTTAGGTGCTGAACCAGGATCCAACCAACTTGCTGACCGCTTGCGGTTATCGATCAGAATCCATTTTTCATCGCAGGTAACAATGCGGTTCAAAATTTCTTCATTTGTGTGTCTGTTGAGCAGTGCAAGGCACGTCTCGACGCGTACTTCGCGCTGGCGATCATTGAGTTCGTGGGGCACCCATTTGTCAAGCTTTTTTATCTTGCCAATTTGACGCAAATGGACCAATATTGTTTTGACGCTAACGTCGAAAGCTGCTGCTAATTCAGCCGTAGATTGTGTATCATCAGCTTCCACAATCGCCTTTAATTCGTCATTGTCGATCAAAGTCTTCGGACGACCGCGAAGTTCATTTTTCAGGTCGAAATTCCCAGAACGGAAGCGAGCAAACCAATAACAGGTGATGCGTTGGTTTGTAGTGTTAGCTCCGTAAACGTCGTTGATGTTGCGTGCCGCTTGTGCCGCGTTGCTGCCACGACGGTACTCATATTCCATAATTACTCGAATTTTTAACGTATCCACGATGACAAAAAAGATTGAAATGCGATGAAAATGTAACACTAATCAATAAACAAATGACTACTTTTGGAAAAAGAATTCCATGTTTTTAAAATAAAATTAATTTGAAATTAGAATTCTTAGCCAAACAAAAATTATTTTGATTTGAAATGGCCAGTACTGCAGAACGGTAATTTCATAGGTAAAGACCTATTATAACGTAACTGCCCGAGTGTAATTTAACTCCGTATATGAATTGAGAAAAAAATTGATAAACATTAAACTAAGTTGATTAGAGTAGTACTAAGTACTTATCTTGCAATAAAGTTAGTGAATTAATGTTGGTGATTCATTTAGTGCATTAAAACAAAACAATTTTCTGTCCAGAACTTTTGTGTGAAAACTAAGCATTTAAAACGTTTTGAAGTGAACTGAACTTCATAGTGCAATATATGAAAGAACTAGTTGGTGAAACGAATCAAGTCAACTAATGACAAACAGTGTAGTAAATTTTGGTATACCATCAAAATATTGAAAGTGAATCAGCAAACAAAAACCGTTATAAATTTGAAAGCGTATAACAAATGATGAAAACAGCGGCAGATTCGGTTATTCACATCTTTAAGTAATGTTCGCTTAGTCTTGCAGTCTGAGCGATCGTTTTGTTGTATACACAAGTGACCGATGGTTCAAATCCCCACTACTGAATGTTGAAAATTTTTTCTATAAAGAGTTTATAAAATAAATTTAGAAATTGTTTCAAAACGCCTTGTGAAAATAAAACGTGACGAAATAACATAATCAGAACTCTTCATACGAAGAACCACTAAGAAGTATTGTATATAATATACCACTGAAAAGTGCGATTATTAGAATTCATCAAGTACCCACAACTTACATGATCAACGATTTGAAGTTAGAAAATACAAAAACATTCAATTCATTCACAAAGTGTCACTACTGTGACACTAAACGTCAGCGAATCTAATAAGTTGGACGGTCTTGCCAATTAAGCAAAATATTTGTGCTTTATTCTACTATCGCGTTCCTTTATACGTAGACATTACATCAGAACACATATGATGGAAGGCCAGTTTCAAATATTATTCGACAAAATAAAGATCGAGATGCAAAATCAAAATTGAGAGATTCTGTCACAAAAAGTATAATGGCCAAGATGGAGGAGAAACTAATCCCCATTGTGGAAGAAAATAAATACCTAAAAATTAAAGTAGAAAAATTAGAAAGAAAGATAGAGTATTTTAAGAGAGTTGAGAGAAACAATAATATTATAATATTCAGCTTAGAAGAAAATGAAAAATCGTCTTATGAACTAATACAAAAGCTGAAGGAAATTCTTTAGTCAGGACACACTAAACGGGCGAAGCAATTTTTCCCTGGGTAATAAATATAGCAAGAGCAACAAACCGAGCCGTTTCCCGGAACACTAACATACAAGGGAACGAAGCCAATAAAATTTATCGCCTGGGTAATAAATATAGCAAGAGCAACAAACCACGACCGGTATTATGCTCGTTTATAAATAACTGAAAAAAGAACGAAATCATTAAGAATAAAAAGAACCCTTAAGTCAATCTACATAACTGAGGACTACTCAAAGGAAGTGCTGGAAAAAAGGAAAGAGTTACAAGCAAAGTTAACAGAAGAAAGGAAAAAGGGCAAAAAGATATTTGGCTCAACGAAAAAAGCACCCAAAAAATTAAAAAAATAAAAAATACAGCGTACTTGAAATATGATAAATTAATAGGTAAAGAGAATAACAACAGCCAAGAGAAAAGGAAAAGAGAAACATCAGTTGCACTTTCTTCTTATAAGAACCAGCCAAAAAAGCAACAAACGTTAAACATTACCAATCCAGGCAGAGTAAATGCTTTTGACATAATGCGATCTAGATCTAACTCTCTTTCGAGTATGTCTAATACTAATAAAAACCAATAGCAACTACAGAACGACAAGCGGAAACCAGAATCAACCAAAGAAACTGCCAATAAGGAAACAAAAAGACATCAAGCTCCCCCAAGCCGACTGGTCCTCGTGGGGGAAAGAGACTACAACCCTCCAACATAGAAAACGTTGGAGGAGGCCTTTGCCCATTGACAAACAGATCTGGAGAAGATATCGAAGAAACAATCATTAGTTTAAATAGTTTAATTAGCATAAGAGTTAAGCACTAGTTTTAATTTTCAAGTTTAAACCCAATGTAATTAGTATAAAGAGATCTGAATAAAAGGCTATTTATTATTTATAGCTGACCCGTGCAACTTCGTCTGCACCAAATCGGTTATTACCGGTTTCAATAATATTTTTAAACGCAAATAATCTTAAAAAACCTAAAACCCGATTGCACCGACATTTAGCCGTTCCAATTGTAAATCCAAACTATCCAGGGAATCACTCAAACATATACCCAGTTGGTATGTGGGAAATCTTTTAAAATAAGCCTAGAACCTGTTCGCAGCATTACCTAAAGTGTCCAATGAAGATCAAAACTAACTTACATATATTGCCGATAAATTTCTTTCCAGTACCCCTTGTAACTTCATCACTTACATACTGTAGAAATTAATCTTTATCTACATTAAATTTCCATTTTGTTTTAGTTGTTTATTTTATAAGAATTTGTAAAGTATACGTGAAATCTGTATTGAATCGTAATTTTGTCAAATTTATTTTACTTTTGACATATAAACCATCTTTTTTACTGAGATACTGAACTTGGGATAATATACCTTTCTAACAGTGAAAGAATTTTTGAAATCGGATCAGTAGTACCAAGCATTCCTCTAAAACAAAACTTTACCTCTCTTTATAATATCATTACATGTAAAAGCGACGTAGTATGGTAACAGCAAACACCTCAACTGATTACTTTAATCGCAGATTCACAAACCTGAACCCAACTACTTCAAGACTCAACAATATTTAGAAAACGAATTTTATCAAATATCGAAACAACACACGTACTGATAGAACTCTAATTGAGATTCATCTTCTACAATGCAATGTAACTATTATCTAGGTGTTATGTTTTAGGAAAAAATCTTGTCACATTTGTTTAGCAAACATTTTTTATACAATAAAATAAATGTAACAATATATAAGTGACAGTTTCGTTTACACATAATTTTCATTTGGTTGATAATTACGCCTAGAAATATCATATAGCCGTAGCTCAGTTATAACGTACGGGACGTTATATGGTCCGACGGAGTCGACGGTTCGGAACTCTGCTATTTCTTTTTAAAGTAGCTTAGGGAAATATAGCTTAAAATTTTAGCTCATCTGTTTGCTATATATAGCACAAAGAAAAATCAAAATCCGTCAAGAATTTCATGAACTATAATTTTTGACTTTCGTCCGTTATCCCGGAGCATCCCTTGCGTTTTATGAAACAAAAAGTATCCTAGATGTAACCTTGTAATATTAGTTATCACTGTGCCAAATTTCGTCAGAACTGGTTTAGTACTTTCAGAGTGATACGTGTTCAAAGGGACAGATAAACAGGCAGATCCTGGAGAATCCCTTGCGTTTTATGAGACAAAAAGTATCCTAGATGTAATCTTGTAATATTAGTTTTCACTGTGCTAAGTATCGTCAAAATCGGTTCAGTAGTTTCAGAGTGATGCGTGTTCACAGGGACAGACAGACAGACAAAAATTGTAAAAGGATTATTTTTGGCTTCTATATCGATAACAAAGTCTACCCCGATCAAAATTTTCAAAAAATATTTAATGTACAGATTTGGCTTTGCTACAGTTTTATTATAGTATAGATTTATAAACGTAAATATTAAAAATTCCTATAACAATATTATGAATTTGTTTCGTATTAACCTCTTGACTGTACTATGCGCAAGACCGAACTTAAAGCTATATTCAGAGCGGCCAAAAACGATGACTAGGACTATAAGCATGTTTTTTTTAGTATGACTACATGTTTGTATAATTTTAGTAAATATGTATAATATTTAGTCCTATTCTTATGTACTATATCTTATTTATTGTTCTTTTAATATTTTGACATTACAATCTAAATCTTCTAAAACTAGGAAGGTCCTAAATAAATCGAATCCATTTTATTTTAATAAGGATTTCTAATTAATAAGTAATCTCCTTTATTATACGTCACAGTTTTTAGTTTGTTGTCATATACATTTTTCCGATGTATAGTCCGAGCCAAACTTTTAACCGCTCTGAAGTATATACGTTGGTGGAATTCCTTTGTTGCCCCTTATTCCCTTTTTTTTATGGTTTTTCCATATCTTTCCGTTTTTCCTTTTTTTGTTTGGTTCCCTTTTAAATTTTTTATTAATATTTATTTTTAATTTATTTTTTTTTTAAAAAATAACTTTTTCTTCCTTCTTCTCTTCTGGTTTTTTCCCCGGGTAGTTTTCTTCTTAAGTCCTTCTTCCTAAATTAATAAAGTTTTTTAATTTAATTTATTCAGAACACAAATTTAGGTATCAGAGGGACGCAGAAGCCGCAGAAAGGGGAGCAGGCTCACCCGCGCACGTACCTCACCCCTATTACACCGACGTTGACACATGTCTCCTGTCATTATTAGTTACAGTACAGTTGCAATCAGAATAGTTTTGTTGTTGTTAATTATGTGTTATTGCTATTTTCGTTCTTTACTTTTTCTAGTTTATATTTATTATTATTAGAAGACCCATCCACTTCGAAAAAAGATGTTTCTATGAAAGGCGTTGTTTATTACAAATTATTTATTTATTATGAATGTATTTTATTTACAATAACACATATATGCTACAAGATATATGCCACAGATAGAAACAAATACTGCATAAGTCGGATCATTCAATTAAATTACGCGATCACCCAAAACTCACCGATAAATGTAATTTGGTTTTAATTATAACTGACAAATACATGATGTTGCGAACTGTTAATATTCTAGCTTTGTCTATTATTCTATTGTTCGGCTAATATTGTCCATTTCTAGTTTTTACAGTTGTTTTATTACCTCAGTAATGATTCAATTTGTATTATCTGTTCATTTTTATCTCTAATCTTTTGCAAATGTTCTAAATGTATAATATCGAAACAAAGATTAATAAATATCAATGTTAAATCCCAATATTAACATTTTGAATTTGTTTTGTATTAACTTCTTGACTGTACTATGTGCAAAGCCAAATTCAAAGCTATATTCAGAGCGGCCAAAACTTTTGACTCGGACTATACTTTACTTTGAATTAAGTTATCACGAGCATGTTTCTGAGACACTTGGAGTCTATTTTAATTCCAGTGGGTAATTATCATGCGTGTATAAGGGACTTACTATACCAGAATTAAAGTTACTTGGTACTGAACATCGCTTACCCAACACCAACTCGTATGGACTGTATTGTGTTTCAGTGTGTACCCTATTATTATACGCAAAGCACCAGTATGGTATCCAGTTGCTCCAAGTCTTATTTTCACAATAAATTCTTAAGTACGTACCCATTGTTTTGTGAGAGTTCTCCAAAGCTCCAATACTTTCATGGTGATATGCAGTAAAAGTGAGCTGATTTATTTTTAAAAGTTCACATACGAGTATACCTTCTACTGTACTTGAGAAGAACTCGATTCCGCGATCCGTAGCTATTTCACGTGGTATATTGAATCTATATCATTATCATTACATAGTATAAAACAAAGTCCCGCGTCTGTCTGTCTGTCTGTTCGCGATAAGCTCAAAACCTACTAAACGGATTTTCATGCGGGTTTCACCAGTGGATAAAATTATTAATGAGGAACGTTTTAGTATATAATTTGTCAAGGTTTTTTTTATAATCAGGGCGGGACAACTTCTGCCGGGCCCGCTAGTATACTATAATAAAACTGTAGCAAAGACAAATCTGTACATTAAATATTTTTTGAAAATTTTGATCGGGGTAGACTTTATTGTCGGTATAGAAGCCAAAAATATTTTTTTTACAATTTTGTCTGTCTGTCTGTCCCTGTGAACACGTATCACTCTGAAAGTACTGAACCAATTTTGACGAAACTTGACACATTGATAGCTAATATTACAAGGTTACATTTAAGATACCTTTCGTCCCATAAAACGCAAGCGGTTCTCCAGGATAACGAAAGACAAAAATTTGTAGTTATTGTAACTAGACTTTTTTGCGACACCTTAGTATAAGAGCCAGCAACGTTGGAAGAACGAGAATTTTAGAAAAGCTGGTTCTTTAATATGAAGATATATTATGCCCTTCCAAACAGGATTGAGGATAACTGGTAGCTGGTTAACGCTGTGTTTTCTAATGCGCATCACACCTTTACAGGTCAAAATTTTGATTTATAAATAATTTTAGGAACCTTTTTTTTCAGTAACTTATAACGCTATTAAAAACATGAATTTATCACTGCCAGACAATTTTGTTAATGACAATAATAATAAAATATTCTTTATAAATAAAATAATTAATTTCAAACCATTATATTTTTTTCATTGCAAAGAACATATTTCATTTTATTAACCATTATGATATTGAGATTTCACCGTAAACAATGAAAAATAACGATAAACAAAGACATATGACTTGGGATTAACGCTATCTTGAGTACATGCGTCTATAACAGGCGCTTCCACAATTATCGCTATCTTTATCATAAACCCAGTGTTGCGCTAAACTATAGTTATAGCTAAGTTATTCTATACATATTATTTTTAACTCCTTGCAGCAATGATCAGATCAGGCTCTCTGAGGCCGGCAGAGATACGGAAATGAGGCTTGGTCGTCACCTGCTATTCCCTACTGACCATCTGCGAGCAAACGATCAAGACTGCCTTGTTATGGCGCTCGATCCGGCCTCCATGCGTTCGAGCACACTACCGGATGGTGTGAGCCGTCGTTTCCCTGAGCACGCATCCAACGCGACAGTTCAACTCGGACTCCACCGTCCTGCGTCCCCGCGAGTTACGCACCCGCGATGGGAGCGCATTAATATGCGTGTGAATGAACTGCACGAAATCACGACCGGAAAGCTCTGAGCTCGTTCCCCGCATCCACTTAGTGGACGCACTTACTTTTCCGGATTCGCGTAATTCGAGTCCGTCAACCGAGCAGTGCAGCTTATCACGTCAATACAAGGCGTCAGACCTCACTCCGGTTTTCGGGTGTTCCAGGGACATCTTCTTGAATAGCCTCCTAGCTCACTGCAGCTTACGCTGTACCCTCTTGGATCCAGCGGCAGCTTTAGCCACGGTCCATCCTGATGCACTCAGCCTCCCGAGATGCTTAATACTAAGCTCCGGGACGTATGAGCTCAGGGACGGAACCCACAGCCCGCCGTCTTTAACTGCTACATGAAAGTAGGCAATCGGCACATCAAGTGGGAGCCTTAACCATTTCCCCACTGCACTTCGTATCTGGACGTCGAGCATTTTTAATCTGTCATCCTTGGTCGTTCCTAGCACAAGAGCATGCATGAACCTAGGAATCAGGTTAACCCTTAAAATTTCTAGCCGTTGCTGCGGCTTAAGGGGGGCTTTACGGATGTTGTTCAAGGCCTGACTGATATTCTGCTCTAACGTCACGCATCCAGAGGCAACGAAATCCACACCGAGGTAACGCAAACGTTCAACACAATCCACCTGCTTCACCCACCTCCGACTGATCTTAAAAGATCTTTCAGGAGGGTGATGCATCTTTTTGCGTTTCCCGTCGGGCACCATCGAGAGAACGGAGCACTTACTATGGTTCAGGTGTAGGCCCACTTGTCCTCCAACAATGTGTACGACATCAATGGCCGATTGCATCCCCACCTTTGATCCTGCAAGCAGGACAAGATCATCAGCATAAGCTAGAGTCGAGACAAGCTAACCTTCCAGCCTATACCCGACGTTCTTGGGCAGGTTTGCAAGTACCAGACCCATGACAACGTTAAACAGTAAGGGGGACAGAGGATCGCCTGGTCTTACCCCTCTGGCTACCTTCACAGGTCGGCTCGTCTTGCTATTAACAACTAAGGTGGTGTGCGCCGTTTCATAGAGACGAGCCCCATAGCTGCAGAACGCCTCAGGCAGGCCCCTCTCTTTCAGCAGAATGACCAATGACGCGTACAAAATTGTACCAAACGCCTTGGAGAAGTTTAGCACCGCCGTGTGGTCTTCTCTTAGCTTACTCCTGCTATCCCCGAGTACAGCCGAATTCTCGAGTGTACCGTAGGCGCGAATAAATCCATCGTACATCCTGGGGGCAACACGCGTAGCACAGAAGCCAGACCGGCCCCAAAGGTGGTTGAGGAGACGGCTTCATGGTGGTTGAGAGAGCTTCATGGCTCCCACCAACGATCCTACCCCCAAGGGCACCAAGAGAAGCCGCAGTAAGAAGAAATCCCGTAAACCATCAGAAGAAGATGCTCGGCTCTCAGAGCTGTCGACGAGGCTGACCGCCCTCGAAAACGAACGCGACGAAAAGCTACAGACCGCCTACTAGGAAGAAGCCCCGAAAGTCAAGGCGGACTTCAAGGCCAAAGCGAAGGAAGTAATACGCGACTTCCTGAAGCAGACGCAGCAGCCTGACCTTACCACACCCGTAACGGAGACACAGAAAACCCCAGGGGACCGTCATGAAAATGACGCGCGCATTCCCGAACACTAGTCACCCCCACAGAAGGTGGGGGGAGAGCGAATCTACCGCGAGGTGGGTGACCCTCATGCGGTTCCCCCGCGCGCCCTGCAAGGGGTGTGCGAGAAGAAAGTCCGGGGGCAACACATTTTGAATCGACGTGCCAGGATAGAGTGCATGTGCCTTAGCGAAACCGACGCGATTGAAATCGGTCGGTAATCGCCAGGCCCAGCAGGGACATCCTGTTTTGGCACGAAGATCGTCCTGCATTGTCGCAGCTCATCGGGTATCAGACCTTTATCCATCCAATTGTTGAAAATTTCCGCCTGGATATTCGCAGGAATTGCACGCCCTTCACCCGGACGTATACCGTCTGGGCCTGGCACAGACCGCATGTTGATTTGGGACGCACGCACCTCGTCTTCCGAGATGGGCACCCAAAGCTGAGAAAAGTCAAGAGCACCGGTTCCTCAGAGCTCACAGCGCTGCCACAGAAGGACCAGAAGCGCTAGCAGTCGCCGCAAGGACCGGTCGCTAAAAGGTTTTCAGCTCTTCAAGGCTATGCTATATATTCGGCCCTCGATAATCTCTTCAGCAGCTCGACTTGGGCACTTCCGGAGCACATCCTGCACCCTGGCGTACTCAATTCGTCTCCATTTTCTTGCAGATACCGAGTTGTTCGAGCCGATCTCACAGAGAGATGAAATTCATGGGTTTTCTGTGAACGCGTTCACACCCACCGGTTATCCCCTTTCCACACGATCTCCTCGCAGCAGCCCTCGCAATGAGCGCCACTACGATTTCATCGAAATCGGACGACTGGAGACCGCCGTCGTCAACGCCTAGTGACGCCAAGACTATTTCAGCGGGGATGCTTAGCTGGACCTAATAATCGGACGATGTCAAGACAAGGACTCCCGCCGAACTCTGCTCTATGGGAACGGGTCTATCCGCTCCGGAAAGGAAATCCTTTACCAAGAGCTTATACGACTCCTTGCACCTGTATCCCTTGATCCCTTCGAGGGCCCTCCCAAGAATGGGAAGCTCCTTGAACAGATCAACTTTCGAGCAGGAACCCAGCTCACTCGTCAGTCGAGCTTCGGTGCTCGCCAGCAATTTCATTTCCTCGTCGCACTACTGGCGCTTGACTTGGGGTGGAGCCGCGTCTGCATTAGCTGCACGGTAGGAGTTAGTGGTATGGAGCCTCACCACTGTGATCCCTTCCTCATGGGCCATTTCAACAACATATGTTTGATAATATTAAAAGAAGTTCTGCTTTCAACTCGCTTTCGTTAAACAATTTTATTTTTCTCTTAACTGTGCCGAAGATTCACTTTTTTTTTATTTTATTATGTTGGATTTTTTTTCTTTTCTCTCTGTGAGATATGGTGCAATCAATGTCCATGACAAAAACAAACTCTGATAGAATTCGGCTGAACCAGTTTTCTGAATTATATACATCTCAGAGTAATAGCCGGTATCAGTTTTCTTTGCCTCAAAAATTAATTCACCACCTGCTAAGTAGCTCGAGTTTGATCCTGTAAAGTAAAACATTTATATTTGAATTACCCGTATATAAAATGTCGATTATATGAGGATGGTTAGTGTTTTATTCTAAACTAGCTGACCCGTGCAACTTCGTCTGCACCAAATCGGTTATCACTGGTGTCAATTGTATTTTTAAACGGGAAAAATTTTAATAAATCTAAAACTTTATTGCAGCCACACCTACGGTTTCCAATTGTGAATCCAAACTATCAAGGGACCCACTCAAACATATACCCAGATGGTATGTGGTATGGTTTTAAAATAAGCCTACAACCCTTTCGTAGCATCATCTACCGGGTTCCATTATAATAAAAACTAACCAACATATATTGGCGGTAATGTGAAAAAAGCTTTAGAGGTTTATGGACACCCAGGTTGTAACGAAGTTCCTTTCCCTTTTTTGTACACGTTTACTATACAGTCAGTAGAGTTTACATTATAAAATATCAAGTTGATAGAGTCAACTTGTAAATTAAATTATAAAATATATTCATAAAATAAATAATGATAAATGAAACACTGAATGATATCACAACTATTTTCAACTTGTATTAAAACTTTTTCACACTCCATTGTATTGAAGAAAAAAATAAATATTAAAAAGATATGAGCACGACGCGTCAAATGTCACTTGCCTGTAACTATTTGTCTAAGAGCTAGGAACGGTTTCGAAAAAGAACTTCAATAAGCCAGTTTTTTTTTTTTGAAATTCCCTCCCTTTCCCTTCCCCCCCCTTTTTTTTTTTTTTTCTTTATAATTCTTTTTTATTTTTATTTTATTTTTTTTTTTTTTTTTTTTTTTAATTTTTTTAAAAAAGGTTTTTTTTTTTTTTCTTTTTTAAATTTTTTTATTTTTTTTCTAAAAAAACCTTAACCAATTTTCCCTTCTTACTGTGTACACTAGTACACCACACATTTTTATTTATATATCTTTATGTTCTTCCGAACAGCGTGCGGGCTACTTGGCTGCCGGTAAACGTTGCGTTTATTAGTGCATATCGCACCTTTACAGGCAAAAATATTGATTTTTATATAATTTTTGAATGTTTTGTTTTTTACTAACTTTGAAAGGCCACTAAAACATGAAATTATTATTGCCAGACATTTTTGTTATTAACAATAATGTGCCCGATGCTATTTTTTTGTAAATAAAATAAAGTATGTTCAAACCATGTTAAGATAGCTATAATTTTAATATTATTATTATTTTTTTTTTAATGAAGGCTTAGTCGCCTGTGCGACTATTTCGCCTAAGTGACATACAACTATATAACAATAAGAATGACAATAAACTTAACAATAGCTTATATTAATTTTGTACAATTCTTTAGCATCTTTCGAAGTGGGGTCAGACAATAACGAACTGTACAAACCAGTGTGGAACGAACCAGAGGCATTAAGCCGAGATCTAATATCTTCGCTTCGATCACATTCTGCCAGGATGTGGTGCACATCATCGATGAGCTCACAACTTTGGCAGAGTGGTGATCGTACTTTAAGCTTCAGGTAGGCAAACTTTTTACACGGGATATGTTCTGAGCGTATCTTATTCCTGTGATTGCTTCCCGACGGCAAATCGTACTGTCATCAATCCATGGTGACCTTAAGGGGCGTGGATGAATCGATCTGTACCATATTCGTTTCGTTTTAGAACGCTCATCAAAATAATAATCTTAATGGACTCAGTTGATTGTGCAAATGATAAGGCCTCTGCAATTGGTATCAATTCAGTGTGCATAATTGAAATATTTTCATCAATTTGAAATTTCATAAAAGTTTTGGAATTTGATTAAAAAAATGCGGCTCCTAAATAATTACCAGCTTTAGATCCGTCAGTGTATATTTTAACAAAATTTGGTAATATTTATTTATATATTGAAGATAAATATCTTTTATTTTAAGAATATCATATTGACGCTTTGGCTTCCAAATACCATCTACATTTATTTTAATTATATTGTGCAAATCAATGTTATCGACCCAGGTGTGTAAAGTGAACATTTCATGTTTTATACTTGTTTGAATTGGAGTATTTTTATATTGACAAAAAATAGAAACTAATAATGGTTTTTTTCTGTTACGCCAATAGAGTAATTGGAAAGAGGTGGACAGTTCTTCTAATAAATTAGGTAGTTCGTTTTTTGTCGAATGACTTAAATTTAAATAGATTTTGCCAGCTAAATATTGTCTCCTAAGATGTAACGGACATATGCTCAATTCGCTTTCCATAACATGGATTGGAGTACTTTTAATGAAACCCCCGATAATTCTCATGGCCTGGTTTTGGACTTTTTCAAGTTTATAGGAGGTTAATCTGAGCACTATTATCATAAAGAAAGCTCGCATAGTCAATTCGACTGCGTATAATATTGAAGTATAAACGAACTCAATTTTATGGATGAACACCCCAGTTAGAACCGGCTAATGCTTTGAAAACGTTTAGAGACTTAGAGCTAGATTCTGCATCTGCATTGATATGGTTACCCCATTTTATGTATGATAAAGATAGCGATAATTGTGACGCATGTATTCAAGATGACGTCAGCCTCAAGTCATATGTCTATGTTTATCGTTATTTTTCAGTGTTTACGGTGAAATCTCAATATCATAATGCTCAATAAAATTAAATATGTTCTTTGCAATGGAAAAAATAAAATGGTTTGAAATGAATTATTTTATTTATAAATAATATCATCGGGCACATTATTGTCAATAACAAAATTGTCCGGCAGCGCTATTAAAAACTCATGTTTTTCATAGCGCTAAAAAGCAACCGAAAATTTTTTTTCCCTAAAATTATTTAGAAATCAAAATTTTGACCTGTAAAGGTGTGATGCGTATTAAAAAACACAACGTTAACCGGCTACCAGGTATCCTGAATCCTGTTTGGAAGGGCATAATATATCTTCATATTAAAGAACCAGCTTTTCTAAAATTCTCGTTCTTCCAACGTTGCTGGCTCTTGTACTACTAAGGTGTCGCAAAAAAGTCTAGTTACATTAACTACAATTTTTTGTTTTTCGTTATCCTGAACAACCCCTTGCGTTTTATGGGACAAAAAGTATCCTAAATGTAACCTTGTAATATTAGTTATTACTTTGTCAAGTTTCGTTAAAATCGGTTCAGTACTTTCAGCGTGATGCGTGTTCACAGGGACAGAAAGACAGACAGACAAAAATTGTAAAAAGATTACTTTTGGCTTCTATATTGATAACAAAGTCTACCCCGATCAAAATTTTCAAAAAATATTTAATGTACAGATTTCACCTTGCTACAGTTTTATTATAGTACTAGCGGACCTGGCGGACGTTGTCCTGCCTTGATAATAAAAAAAATCCTAAATGTCAACCGCAGCGCCACCTACCGGTTCCAATTGTGAATCTAAACCATTCTCGGATCCACTCGAACACGCACAAAAAATTTCATCAAAATCGGTCCAGTCGTTTAGGAGGAGTTCAGTCACATACACACGCACACAAGAAATATATATATTAAGATAGATAGATTTAAATGAAATTTTCAGACTGTACAATTATTAGAACTGTGTATTCTTCAACTTTATGTTGAATATGCAACACACGTAAAGTCTTGAGCCAAATCTGACTTCTCCGAGAAATAGCCTGCTAAACAACAAAACAATAATAATAATAAACAAAAGCCAGATCAAAAAACTAGATATTTGAAAGTGAAGATTGAGGTGGGTGTTTCTGTGTGTCGGGTGGTAGTACCACGGGCGAGCCGACACATTCAAGCCGAATACAGTAATAGCTTCAGCGTGCCTCTACCACCTACAAATATCTCCTGTGACACTGTGTATTATATATTATGCCTTTATATGTTATTTATATGTTTCAATAGTATTGTTCTTAAGTGATTATTATTTGTTATTTTTATTGATTTGAGTTCTATAATTTTTTATATTTCGAATAAAATTGTATTTTTCCTGAAAAAATCCCAAAAAAAATGATTATACCCAAAAATTAACTTAGATCGTCTAGAGGCACGTGTTCTTTTGAATAAAAAAAAAAAAATTTCCCAGTGTTTTTTCATCAAAAGGAAGCTTTTCAGGGGGCGTCGCAAAAAAATTAATTTTTAACGACCAGCCTAGTATATATATCTTAAGTTGGACCAAATTACACACAAGTGCAAAAATTTATAAAGTTTCATTCCACACCATGACTCATTATCTATACATATAATAAGAATGTTAGTGTAAGGTGTCTATACCTTTTCCTGAAAAAAATAAATGCAGGTGTCTAGGAATAAGCAATAAAATACATTCCAATCATTTATAGAAATGTCTGATACCTGTATCCAAAGTTAATCTTATAAAATTTATTCCATCTTTTTCACTGAGATATTAAATTAAAAATATATGGTGTAATGACCTTATAAATTTTATTCCTTTATTTCAAACTGTTCAGACAGTGCACACCATATTATAGAAATTTTGCAGACTTCAGTTACATTTGTTGTGATTAATTATTGAACATATATATATACCTAAATAAAAAGTCGTCTATAACAATATATATTCCTAACAGTAATAGGATTTTCAAAATCAGATCAGTAGTACCAGAGATTACCCCAAACATTGCCTCTTTATAATATTGCTACAGATACATAAGACTATACTTTTTTAATTATAGTTATTCATAGACATACAGTTATGTTAGAAGTTTTGGTGATGATTATATTTGACCTTACAAAATAAAATAGTGAACTTGTATATGGCATATTACCTATATGAAGTATTATACATTCTTTCACCTTTCCACTAGGATTTTAAACCGTCATGGTGAGCTTATCTGGACTGAATACATATTGTCTTGCCAGCCTTTGTTCATAATATTTCCTGAAACAAGTTCATTGTTTATTATTGTTTTTATTTTTTAAACATTAGTACCTAATTATAACTCTAATGCTAAATTAATATGGAGTTTATGAGGGTTGGCATTTAACACAATAATGTAAAAATATTGGTATTAATAATAGTTGTATCAATATATATAATATGAAGACACAAACGAATGTCATACTTTACACTATTCACAAAAATGTTATTGCAAATCTAATAAACAACTTGAACATTTAACTAACCTTCCTTTGGCCATGTCTCATCCACATAATAAATTATTCCTCGTTACCTGAATTTAATGTCGTTTTTAAATATTGGATTCTCCACAATAAAATGTTTTCTCTGTCAATTATTACATCAAAAACACTACGAAAAGCAACAATAACAACAACAGTGAAAATGCATATCCGTATGACTCAGAGTAGGACTGTTGATCAAATATTTAATATATCGAAATATCGATATTTTAATTTATAAATAACGACATAAATAAAGAATATTTTTTCGTCGGTATATCGATAGTTTGATGTTCAAATTTCTATATCGGCGATCGACATTTATTATTATATACATCATCATATTCTTACCTTTATCTCACCTAGGTAGGGTTGATACAACAAGTTTTCCTTTTCCACTCTCCTCTTTCAGATGTCATCTCAGAATTTACAATTTCTATACACATGTCATTTTTGACACACTTTATTCACACCTTTTTCGGTGTTCCTCTACTCTTATATCTGTCCATCTTCATACTTAAAAGTATTTTAGTAATATGATTTTCATCATTCTTTATGATATGCCAGTATCATGCTAACCTGTTACATATATAGCTATACTCTTCAACTTCTCTGTCATTGGTGATATTTTCAAACTTCATCTGATATATTCATTTTTATTCTTAATGATTCTAGTTACACCACACACCCATCTTTACAATCGCATCTATGCCACTTGCAGTTTTCCCTCCTCCGTTTCTTTCGTAACCCAGCACTCAGACACATACAGTATAATACTTTTATACACCTTACCCTAGAGTTTCAAGGGCATTCATGGATCACAAGATACCCCAAACATCTTTTGCCATTCCATGCATCCTGCATTTACCCTATTCCTAACGTCACTGTTTACGTTGCCATCGTATTGTATCAATAAACCGAGGTACCAGAATTTGGAGCAGGTTGGTAATGGTAATCTCAGTAGTTAAATATCTGAATATATAACAAGTATTTTGAAAAACTCGTACTGAAAAATATGGGTACACATCATTATTTGATTTAGATAAAACAATGATGATACTAATTAAGATCAATACGATTGAATAACGTTTGTACAAGTGACATTTAGAACTGTAATGTAACATTTTGAAACATTTATGGTATAAATTATCTAATAAATATACTGGATTAAAAACTGTAAGTCATTGTTAAGCTGAATTGCATTTTTTTTTAAATAAAGCCGATATATTGAAATGTCGGTATGTTTTTTTGATATATCGAAATCAGATTTTTTTTAAATCGATATATCGACGATAAAAATACAAAATTTTTGTAAATATAAAAAAAATCATATCAATTTTCAAAAAATCATCTAAATAGCCCTAATTGCAATTGTTGCTAAACTTGCAATAAATTAAAATAGCGCTATTATTATTCAGTAATATCGATATTTATTTTTAATATTTTTTACGACTTAAAATTGGTAGCTCGATATTGAAATTAAAAATCGACGGTGATATATATTTAAAAGGTTTTTTGAAGTAAAAATTTCTTTAGGTGCGTTGAGCGATATTTTTGGCTGGTTATAAATTTATTATTTCGCGTCATGACGTATGCATAACCGGGCGTATTGCATTTGCGCCGTGAAATATCGATATATCATTCAAATAATTATTACTAATTAATACGAAATTTAAAAATAATAATATCGATATTTTATCAATAGTCCTAATGCTCTGTCATTTGCCCGGAACCCGCTTTAGCGTATGGACGCGTTCTTTTGCAACTGTATGTATACCGACGCGGCACGAGAATTGGTGATTGAACATTTGTGTGGGCATTATTTGGAAAGCTGGTGCGGTACTATTATCATCGGCAACGGCGGCGGAGAATGCTTATCAAGTAAGTGAGCCTTTATCCCGTTTATACAGAGATTCTTTTGGCATTTATTTAAAGAGGTATCTACCTCCAGCTAACTTATATAGTCCAGCTCCTAGGTTAGGTATCCCGGCCTATGTGGGGGTGATAGTTGCCCATATTGTTGTCCGTTTTGAGCTGGATTGGTTTATATCAAGCATACTTTTCGATCATACCGTTTTGTTACAGTGCAGCAGTGCACATTTTCATGGTGTTTATATCTGTGTGGTTAATTCAATACACGGTAATTATAATGCGAACATTGTTATTTCAAATAAAGCATACGGTTTTGTTTTATTCGCATTAGGCATTTGTAGAAAACGGTTCGACGTAATAATATATTTATATTGGGGGTATTCTTGGAAATTCTTTTCAACGTTTTTAATAACGGTCTCGGGTTTAAATAAGGCTTGTTTCAAATGACTATAGATTAATACATTAGTTATTTTGCACTCTTTGTTTGATTTAATGCTTATCTATACTATTATAATAAAGCTGAAGGGTTTGTTTGGTTGAACGCGCTAATCTCAGGAACTACTGGTCCGATTTGAAAAATTCTTTCAGTGTTATATAGCTCGTTTATCGAGGAAGACTATATACACTAAGATCAATAGGAACGGATCACCAATGAAGAATGTTTCAAAATCTTTGTCCCTTTTGAGAGCTTCCGCTGCGTGTTAGTGTTATCCCAAATTAACTATTCCATACGGACGAAATCGCAAGCAGAAGCTAGTTTTTTTGCTCAGGTGGTAGAGCCACGCTAAAGCTATTACTGGTTTCAGCATGAATGGGTCGGCTCGCCCGGGTTACTACGACCCTCTCGCAGAAAACCGACGTTAAGTAACAGTGCTTTGCATTGTTGCGTTTCGTTCAGTCAGCGAGAGCGCCGGATAACCCACCTCCCCTCGCCGTCCCTCCTTCCCCACTCGCCCTTCCCCAAACACAGGGTGGCAACGCACTTGCGACTCCTCTGGTGTTGTAAGTGTCTATGGACGGTGGTGATCACTTAACATCAGGTGACCCACCTGTTCGTTTGCATCCTATGATATTAAAAAAAAGTTTGCTATATATATACACGTTTTTTATTATTTAGCACGGATATATAGCAGGAAATTATTTTGGGCGGTAACTTTTTTTATGAATTCGGATTTTTTCTACTTTTAACGAACCAATGCATTTTTGGTCTAATAAGTAAAGGCTATTGGAAACGGCGGTAGATCGCGGTTTTATTAAATCCGTTAAGTCACGCGGCCTCGGAATTTTATGAATATCATCAGTACATAGTATAAAACAAAGTCCCCTACCGCGTCGCGTTTGCGTTCGCGATAAACTCAAAAACTACTGTACGGATTTCCATGCGGTTTTCACCTGTGGATAAAATGATTAATGAGGAAGGTTTTAGTATATAATTTGTCACGATTATTTGAAGTTATACTTCTATTGGCGCGTTACGGAAAAATGATGAGAGTAATTTTTTAAGATGCGCGCGCACACCGTCACGTGATACCGACACCCTGAAGTTAGCTATAGTCAACTTTTTCTATTGTTAGTGTCGTTTTTTCTACAAGCGTAGTATAAGGCGGAAGATAAAAATTTTGAAAAGGTTTTTATCTTGTTACGCCAAAGAAGTATAACTTCTAACGCGTGTACATATGTACACACACACACACTTTTTTTATAATCAGGGCGGGACAACGTCTGCCGGGCCCACTAGTTTCGTATAATGAGAGTAGAATATATTCAAATGGTGATAATGAACGTACATATTCATATTGTAGTTTCTGAGGGCATGCTATTGAGCAATGTTACAAATTGAAAAATGCAAGATCATAAATTATTTATTACACGGTTTTTTATTAGCTTCACCTGTATGTTTGTTTGTTTGTTTGTAACCGACTCCTTTGGGCACAATTTTGACCCACTTTAAACGGTCAGATTTCATTCAAACTTTGTAGATTTATGGAGGACCGATGACAATACAATAATTTGATAAGATTATTCCATTATTCAATTTGCAAAATAACATTTGTTAATTTATATAACTTTCATCTATAGTCGATATGGTAGGAATTGATGTTACTTTTAATTTCGAATCATTGTCTTTAATCGATTTATATAATACTAGCTGTGCCCGCGACTTCGTCCGCGTGGAATAGTGACTATGGGCAGCATTTTTTGGATATATGTTTTGGTTTATTTTGGATTATAAAACTGTCGTTTGGGTATTAAAAAAAAACTACTTTACAGTAATGCTTGTCTATATGCGATATTAGACGTATAGCCATCGGGAATCAAAGCATACAGGCTGCTAGGATTGCTAACACGTGACAGAGCTACGTAAAGCTGACCGTGCGAAAAACAGCTACTACTTAGATCCACACCCACAACTTTTAGCGTTTGACCTTGGGTTTTATTAATTGTCATCGCAAAACATAGGCTCACTGGAAACTGAACTCCTTTAAAACTAAACGGAAAATTGTTTGGAATGAGAGGAATCCGAGGAATAAATTCACTACCACCTATTCCGCACCCTGTTAAAATCTCTGCTTCTATCAGGTTTCGTTGTATTCGTTCTTTTCTCCATTTTAGAGCATTACAAAACTGACAACATACCACCATACCTCCTATAGATGCAAATTCAGAGTAATCAATCTGCTTTCTTTGGTCACCCATGGAAGGATTTCAATATCCGCTCCACTGTCTGGGTCTTCTATCGAACTTTTGATAACATTCTATTGAGTGTATGCCGAAGTGGATCGGCATTTAGTCGTGACTGACGTTGGTCTGCAGTTTCTTCATACCGTATTTCCTTTACTCGTTCTCTCTCAGCTATTAAATAATTTTCCTCACTCTGACAGGTTAGCTCATAGTTTTCTCTAGCTGTTTGTAATCTTTGTTGATATTCATCTTCACTTTCAAGAATTCTGGAATTGTTGTGTCGCTCTCGATCAGCTGCTAATCGAGATTCACGATCTAAACTACTGTCCAGCTCTCCAGACTGCAAAGTTCGTGCTCTTTGAGAGCTTAGACGGGTTTCTCTATCAGTAAAGATCTCAGACTCACGCGATAGTGCATGAGCTTCACGATCGGCAGTGAGACGTGCTTCCCGTTCTTCAGGTGTCTCTTCAGACCGGGCATTTGCTGTCTGAACCCTCTGAGAGCTCAGGCGGGTTTCCCTATCAGTAAAGGTCTCAGACTCACGCGATAGAGCATGAGCCTCGCGATCGGTGGACAAACGTACCTCACGCTGTTCCCTGTTCTCCCTAATTCGAGTGGCCATCAGTCGAGAACGATGAGAACTGAATCGAGATTCTCGCTGAGCCGAAGTTTCTATAGCACGAAACCTGGCCTGACGTTCTTGAGATGCAGTGAGTCTCGCCTCACGATGTTCTTCAGATTCCTGTGACCGCACTAATCTCATCCTTTTAGCATTTCTGCTGCACTGGGAAAGGTTGGATCTTTTTGGAGGCATTCTTACAATAAGTAGTACCTACTAACACAACGTTATTTAGTAAACACGTACTTATCATAAACAACTAAATTATAAATACTTACAGATTATTACACTGTTTAATTTTATTACAGTTTAATTAATAACAATTAAAACGTGTTAACCCGACCTATTGATTATCGAAAACAAAAGAAATATGTAATAGTTTTATTTTAGGTCCGTATTTTTTTAATTACTAACATAAGCTAACAAACATGTATTTATTACAATGGACTTAACTGTACTGTACTGTGGTTTTTATACAGAACAATTAAAAAATAAAGAAAGTCAAGAAAAATAACCTAAATTATATGTATTTACAGTTTAACTAATGAGACGTGTTAACATAACCTGAAAAAAAAAACCGGTTTTTTTTAAATTTATTATTGACCTAATCTAACAAACATATATTAATCGCAAATTCCTAAATTGTTTTTTAAACAAAAATAAAAAAAAAATCAAGAAAAATATAAATCTAACTTGTATTTATTTACAGTTTAACTAATAAAACATGTTAACCTAACTTGAAAACAAACTAACCTATACTAACTACATACAATATGTGTTAACAAACCCTAAAATATAAATAAATGAACTCTGCAAACAGTCAGCGTTATCGAATAAAACTGTTCGCTGCGAATAATTGAATGCTGTAAGCAGCGGCGCTTTTTTTTTTTCAAACTGACTACGCTATTGACCTGGCAAGGTCTTAACAGCTTCACCGGACTTTCCCAAACCGAGAGTCCGGTGAAGCTGTTAAGACCTTGCTAGGTTAATAGCATAGTCAGTTAGAAAAAAAAAGCTTCACCGGACTACAGGCAGCGGCGCGGCTCTCCGCCTACAACCTAGGACGTCCAGCCTAAGTTGAACCCAATTTCATATGATTGATGATATTCATCTGAGGTAAACTTACATTGGTTGTTTAAAATTTCCGAAACTGATTTGTTATTATTATTATATAATCATAATTTTATATAGACCATTATTATTATTATGAAATTTAGTAAAGTTTCAATCAATACTACTGAACAGAGAAAGAATAGTAGATAGATAGTTTAACAAATTTTCGAGGTGATTCTTTAAATTGGCATAACTTTTTTATTTATGAACCCATTGACATGAAACAAACACTAAATGTTAAGTGAAGCTTACCACAATATGTTAGTGAAACCCGCATCTAAATCGGATAAGCCGTTTCTGAGATTAGCGTGCACAAACGCACAGACAAACAGATAAACAGACAAAAATTCTAAAAATTATTGTTTTGGGTTCTATTGCGTTTATAAAGACCCCTAATAATAGTTTTTCTCATATATATTTGATATACGGACAGCGGTCAGCTACATTTTTATTATATGTATAGAAAAACAAATTTCCCAATACCAAAGATAATTTTTAATTCAACAATTTACAATTTTTGAGGAAAGAGAGTTGTTCGCTTTTGTAATAAATGTTTATTGAGCTACCGATTAATTTTTGATCTAATAAAAAAAATAGTTTAAAATTAAAAAAAAAACACGCTTTTATAAATAAATCAAACTAAAAAGTAGGTAATAAAAAATAGTTTAAAAAACATAAAATACCTTTTTTATAGAAAACCGAACTAAAAAATAGAAAACAAATTTGAATTAAGAATAGTGAGTTAAAAAAGCGTGGGGCGCGTGGTGTCAACAGTTATAAATATTTTATTGCCAGATATGAGTAGAAGGATTATTTATTTATTTATTTCAAAGAAATCTACAGCTTTACATTCTTAAAAAATAAGTACAAGTGTAATGTTAGTTTTACCAAAATGATTTCAATATATATACACAATTGTTTTAATATGGCTAACCCAAACATTTATAATGAAAAATATCAATTATTTAATCTATCAGTAAATTCCATGTTAAGCGAAAAAGATTGGAATAAACATTTAGAATAAAAATAACTACTAATAATGACATAACAATTACATAAAACACAAAGTATATAACAATTCTGCTACTATCGTACCAAAAACAAATTATATATTATGTGTATGTGTGTATGGCTGGTAATGTGTATGTATGTGAGAATGAATATGCTTATTCGTCAGGAATCTGCCTTTGAGGTATGGTTTATAATATTTTTTGTGACCTTCGCCTTAAAAGATCTACAACACTCATGAAAAATATCTGTATCTGATATTTTTTCATTATATAAGTGAGCGCATCTTATCATTACAGAATTAGAGCCATAGTTGGTGTTAGTTTTAGGCTCATTAAAGAGCCGTGGCGTTCGAGTGTGTTTTGGGGTAATTCGCAGCCCTATGTGCTCCACCAAATTTGGACAATCTACACACATCAAAAAAGTCTAAGCAACATGCGTGATATTACAAATTTTACCATTTATATTAATTAATTTCTAAGTATTTACTCAAACAAAGTGTGTAGGTAAGTAAACTTTTTTGTTATTGATGACATACTGGCTGGTTGTAAAAAAAAATTTGATTATGTTTTGTTTTTTCATAAAATTCAAATGACTGCGAATTTGTTTGAATTTAAGTGCGTTTTAATTGCTACGTTTAGTCTTGATTTTATAATTTTACCAACCATTTAAATAAAGTTAGCGACAAAATTGAATTGTTAGATATTCTTTACGTCATGAAGCGACGTCATTTGATGGGAGATGAAATGCAAAGAGCTGTAGGGATGTTGCAAGCGGGAAGTAATCAATCTCAGGTATCTCGACATTTTGGCATTCATAGAAGTGTTATTTGTCGTCTTTGGCAGCGCTACAATAATACAGGAGAACCCGCTGAATAGCATCCAGGCCGTAAAAGGAGTACAACCACTCGGCAAGACCGGTACATACAACTGACTGCAAGACGCCAGCCGATGATAAGATATGATAAGATAAGATAAGTAAGCTCGAGAGGTAAGTTTGAGGCTACAAATTTCAAGTGGTGTTGATGTAAGTCCTCAAACTGTGCGAAATCGACTGCATGAGTACGGCCTACGAGCTCGACGCCCAATCAGGTGACCACCGATACGTCACGGGAATCGCGCTCGTCGATATGAATGGTGTAGAGAACGCATAACATGGACCCAGGAACAATGGGATAAAATTATGTTTTCCGATGAGTCGCGATTCGGGTTTAAGCCTGATACAAGAAGGGTGCGAGTGTATCGTCGGCCCGGAAATACTGAAAGGCTCAGGTGCGTTCAGGAAGTTCATCCATACAGCGGCTCAACAGTTATGTTATGGGCGGGTATTATGTGAGAACAGGCGAACTGAGCTCGTTTTTGTAAATGGAAACATGAATGCTGAAAATTACATTGAGGATATTCTCAGACCTTATGTCTACCCATTTGCACAAACCTTTGACTCCGATTTTAGGTTAATGCATGACAATGCGCGTTCACATACAGCTCGGCGAACCAGTGAATACTTTGCAACGGAGAACATCCGGGTATTGCCCTGGCCTGCACAATCGCCAGATCTCAACCCCATCGAGCACGCATGGGACATGCTCCAGAGACGTGTTTTGAAGGACTTGGATGGAGCGACAACAACCCAACAGCTGAAGGATTTGCTACAATTCCATTGGGAGCGAATACCGCAAGATGACATAAACAGTCTCATAAATAACATAACAATAAATACATTTTCTTTAGAAATTTCATTTTGTAAGAAAAAAGTTTAGTTTCTTATTATCTTAGTTTCTACAGTATATTCTAATATATTTCTGTTATTAAAATAACTTATAAAGACAACAACTGTTATTTTTACATCATAGAACCCTAAAGATATTATTTTAAAAATAAAATACAACGTTATAATGTGAAGAACCATCCTAAAATTTAAATTAGTACATGTTGCTTAGACTTTTTTGATGAGGTATTTGCCTAAGCAATTTTTAATACTCGACAATTTAGATAGTGCTCATTGAACTCGATACATTCTTATATGTTACTATGGTTGCTGAGTTATGTAGACGAAAGGGCGGTACATAAAACAAAATGGCCGCTAAAATGACCAAAAAGACAATGTAAACAAAAACAGACAGACAGTGTATCCGGAAATATTTGTAAGAGTAATAGTGTAGTTTCTTTTGAGTTTATGCCAGTGCGAACTGGGAAACCGTTGCTAAATGTCACGGCTGTAGTGTTACGGAACCCTACATCTCATTTAATTATCAATATTAATATTCCGGTCGATAATATTTCAATCATTCTCCTGTTGATGTCATTTTTCGAATGTGATATATTAAGAGACATATCATTACATAGTATAAAACAAAGTCCCCTAACGCGTCTGTCTGTCTGTCTGTTCACGATAAACTCAAAAACTACTGAACGGATTTTCTTGCGGTTTTCACCAGTAGGTAAAGTAATTCATGAGGAAGGTTTTGGTATATAATTTGTTAAGATTTTTTTATAATCAGGGCGGGACAACGTCTGCTGGGCCTGCTAGTTGCTAGATATAATAAATATTAATTCTTGTGGTATATGCTTTATTAAATACGGTTTTTAATTTGGTTGCTTTCGGCCTTGCGAATGGATAGTCTTTGAAAAATTGCTAAGAAAACTAAGATACAATATTTTTTTTTGATAATAACTCATCTATTCAAATGAACACAACATAAAGTTTGAAGAAAGTTCCCGAAATAAACTCACCACGTTACCATGGTAACGGTTATTCTGTTAATGGTTACTATAGCAGCAGTTGTTTTAAGTGGGTGTAGGAAGAATTTGTTATTATAGATGGGAACAATATTTTGGATTGGTTTTACACAAGATCCGTTCTTAGTGAGCGTCTACATCGCAATAGTTACTCTATTGTGTATTTCAAGTTAATCGGAGATGTCGTGATGAGTCGGTCGATGGTATTTTACTTATTTTATACAAGCTTGTATTTATTTTATTATAAGCAAGTAATCTTGTAGTAGCTTGTCGAATGTTACAAGTTTCTTACGATCATTTCCATTAACTTACAAGATGGTTAACAATTATATTATAACTAAACAGGTTATTATAACATTGATGGTAACCCTCTTGTTAGAACTTTCCAGAGAGTTTTATGGCAAGTCAGAATCCATGATCTTTATGGTATTATTTACCCATCCTCTTCACTTGTGCACAATAACCGACGTGAAGTACTCCCGTGGTGTTGTTAGTGTCTATGGACGGTGGTGATGACTTAACATCAGGTGACCCACCGGTTCGTTTGCTTCCTTTTGACATAAAAAAACTATATTACGTAAAACACCACAAATAATCTATACTAATATTATAAAGAGGTAATGTTTGTGAGTTTGTAACGTGACGTTGTAGGGAGTAATCTCAGGAAACCTCTCAGGAAACCAGGAAACCTAAACCGATTTTGAAATTTCTTTTACCAATAGAAAGCCACGTTATTTGTGAATGTCATAGGCTATATATCATCACACTAAGACCAATAGGAACGGAGCAACAATGAAGAATGTTTTAAAAACGGGTTTTTTTTCCTTTTGAGAGTTTCCGCTGCGTGTTAATCCAAAATAACTATTCCACGCGTACGAAGTCGTGGGCGGAAGCTATTAATTAATTATATTATTATTATCATCATATATATTAATACGTGAAGCCAAAACTTTGTTTCCCTTTTTGAAAGAAATGCGCGAACGGATGAACGTGAAATTTGGCATAGTTAAAGTTTATATGGAGGAGAAGTGCAGAAAGCTATTTTTTTTATATAAAATGCATTACAAGTATATTAAATTAATTAAAATATACATTACTCGCACTACTGCTTGAATTTTACACAACATATACACACATGTAAATTTTGACAAAGTCATCCGTCATTTTACTGTTACGTTCCAATTACCTTTTTCAATATTTTTAACATGACTGCCCTTTGAAATCAACTGGTCAAATTGTAGGTTAATTGTATAATAATATAAATATGTAAATTCATAACATACTTTAAAAATTAATTGATACATAATTTATGGAACCACTGAAATAATTATTATTCTCTTTGGTGTTATTGAATGTCAAATTTTTTAGGTGACAGGACTGCTTCCATTTTGCTTCATGTTGTCATAAGAGTAAAGCAATATTACTAAAGTCAATGTCAATATTTTAATATTTAGTATTTTTATGGTGAACTCACTTTAAATGATGATTCAATAAAAAGAGCCAAAAAATACTTTGTGAATTCAAAATAACAACATTTGTTTGCTCATGAAAGTAATCCATGGCCTAGATATCCGCGATTACAATGATGCAGTTCAACCTGATGTAGCAATTATATTTGGTACAGTTGATTATGAATTTTGAACAAAAATGAATTCTTTTCAAAAGTTATTGGTAGTATTAAAAATATCTTTGTTTTAGATTCATCATTTGATGCTATTGTGTATCCATTACTTTTCCAAGCGATGTTACTGGGCATATAACTATTCCTCATAATATACAGACTTCATTTAATTCAATATCATTCAGAAATGCCACTACTCATGGTGTCGTGTAAAATTAATTGAGAATTGTATAATAAGTTGAGTGAGTTATATTTTCTTAAAATTTTAGAGTTTTACCACCTTATGTAACCGCCTTTTTTTTGTTTACGATTTATAATTATTATACCATTTAAACATCGTTTTTTTTCATGTTTATATAATTTAAAAAAAAGTGGCAAATAACTGAGTAGCCATGATGAAAACCTTTGATTATAGAAGTAAGTTGACAAAAGAACCATAATAAAGTTCAAACTTTAAAAAATCAATGAACTATGGTCGAATGTCGACCACTGGGCGCCCACTAGTAATATTATAAAGAGGTAAAGTTTGTGAGGTTGTAGGGGGTAATATCAGGGGAGTCGGAGAAAAAATGATCGAACGAAAACGTCTTAAGATCGCTGCCTTAACGATGAGAGATATGTAGTTGAGTTCTAGAAAAAAGTTGTAGTTTGATAATGCCTATTACCGCCCAACGAAGTGGGCACGGGTCAGCTAGTACTAAATATAGAGGCAAAATACATTAGATTATGAATAAAATATAAAAACCACTACATGGCATTCCAAGGTACCGCCAAAGCTCTATATCTATACTAATATTATAAAGAGGTAATGTTTGTGAGTTTGTGACGTTGTAGGGGGTAACATCTGGATCTACTAAACCGATTTAGAAAATTATTTTACCAATAGAAAGCCACGTAATTTGTAAGTGCCATAGGCTATATATTAACCCGAAAAAAGACTTTTATGGTGGTCGGATTGCAAAGTAAGTCGGAGAAAAAACGGTCGAATGAAAACGTTTCTTAGGAACGCTGCCTTAACGACACAATGTGAGATATATAATTGAGTTTTAGAGAGAAGTTGTAGAGCTTGATAATGCCTACAAAAAAGTCACCGACAGCATATATCTAACTTTTATATTTAAGTCATAAAAAGTAGTGTTTATATTAAAGAAATAATTTAAACCGTTACGTGATGTGTACTGGTCATATTATTAACAACAATTATGAAGTCTTATCAATATGTAATGATATAATAACTGAGCCACAGCGACGTTTGGCCGGGTCAGCTAGTAAAGTATATAATATATATACATATATATAGTACAATTTACATTATAAATCGTTTTACAATATAACTTTATGAAAGCAGATGTTTTAGTGAGTTATCCAGAAAAAAAAGAGTCTAACTCGGGGGAACGTAACATGAACAGTCCAATACAAAAACATATGTAATTTGTTAGATTTATGTGAAGTGGATAACGTGAGCCTTTGAAGGGCAGAGTGTGGCTTAAAGAATTAGGTTATGAATTAATTTTTCAATTGCATCAATTTAGTGCATTCCTTCTATGATAATTTGTCTGATAATTGTCGTCCATCTGATTTTAAATGTTTGCTCTTGTATGTGTTTTCTACTTTTATCAATACTTTGGCAAATTTTATATGTAGTAAGGAAATAATATTTTAACATAACACAAGAACTAACAGTAATCACTAAATATTATAAAATAAAGTGCTCTGTCACGGCTGTCTGTCTGTCTATTTGCGAGAAACTCAAAAACAACTAAACGGATTCTTATGCGGTTTTCACCAGTAGACAAAGTGATTCATGAGGAAGGTTTAGGTATATAATTTTTCTATTGTCAGGGGATATATATTAACGTCTGCCGGGCCCGCTAGTTATATAATAAATATTTAACTATACCTATAGAGTGATTCGACTGACACTGGCAGAATTCGTATCTAGGACACGACATTATTAAAAAGTAGAAGTTGAAGGTTTTGAATTAAAGAGATTGTAACGATATAGACATATCACCGTGATGTATTATAAAATCTCAGTTCCAGGTTCAGTGATGTGTTATCGGAGGGGCTCGATGGGTACGAGGAAGGTGCAGTAAGTGTTACGAGTATAGCCGGACGCGGGAACTCTATAACCTAGTATCGGATAGCGTCAACACTCCTGTTAACTCCTCGTACTGGACAACGCCAATCGTATAGTAAGAATTTGTCGTTATTTTAAACTAACACTTAACCCCTCGACTAACTTTTTAAGACCCAGATCACAAAATGACGGAACATGTTTTTTTTTTACGATACATAACTTGTTATTTTTCAAAGTTTTGTAGTAAAGCAGGTATTTTTTTAAGCTTATGCTGGCATTGTTGGCATTGTTGTCATTGTTGGCATTGTTGGCGTTATTGGCATTGTTGGCATTGTTGGCATTGTTGTCCTGAGGCTCATGTAGTCTACATTCGTTTGTATGGAGTTTAAACCTTTATGGATTGTACAGTCCAGGGGAGTTACGCACTGAAACGTTCTTATAGATTTTGAAAATATAACTAAAAAATGTATATATATTGTTTTATGCTATCATATATACGTATATGTCGGCGCCTCACCAGAATTCAATCATAAAAATGATACTTTTAACAAAAACCAAATTAATTATATTTTCTTTTACAGCGTCACTTTAGAATTATCGTCCAAAGAATGTTTTCTTCTTATTGCCCGTTTGTAACTCATTAAACTCCGCCTATCTTTTTTGTCAATAAAAGAACATATTTTCTTTATTACAAACATAATTAACATAATCGGTTTACAAAACAATATAAAATAAATAACAATATGCAATTACTTTTAATCTTAATTAGAAGTTGTAATATATCATAATTAGCTTAATTATTTAGAAATAATTATAATAAAAATACACCGGAAATGTTACGTTTACACATTTGTGACAAGAATAAATCATATTTGTATTTTAAAATTCTCAAAACAATATTATATAATAATTAAACATAACCAGAACTCCTATTTAATCTTAATTATTTTAATTCGATACTTATCATAGTAATCTGTGCGTACTTTTCTATATTTTATTTACTTTATAACAAAAGAGTTGATAATAATATTTTTTGTGTTAAATTTAAGTTCCGAATTAGCTGATGGATGGCACTACAGATACTAAAGCTTTGATTTAATTTGTTACTTACGTACATTGGAAACCAGGTGGCAGCACGGTCGCGCGCCCGTGTATACATCGGTTGTTATCTATACTATCTATACTAATATTATAAAGAGGTAAAGTTTGAGTTTGTGGGTTTGTGAGTTTATGACGTTGTGGCGTTGTAAGGGGTAATCTCAGGAACTACTGATCCGATTTGAATAATTCTTTCAGTGTTATATAGCTCATTCATCGAGAATGGTTATAGGCTATATATCATCACGCTAAGGCCAATAGGAGCGGAGCACAGAGGAAAAATGTTTCAAAATCGAGATGTTTTTTTTGTTTTTGAGAGCTTCTGCTTAGTGTCAGCGTTAGCCCAGAGTAGTAACTATTACTACGCGGACGAAATCGTGGGCAGGAGCTATAATCTATATACTAATATATTACTAATATAATATTATAAAGAGGTAAAGTTTGTGAGTTTGTGACGTTGTGGCGTTGTAAGGGGTAATCTCAAGAACTACTGGTCCGATTTGAATAATTCTTTCAGTGTTATATAGCTCATTCATCGAGAATGGTTATAGGCTATATATCATCACGCTAAGGCTAATAGGAGCGGAGCACAGATGAAAAATGTTTCAAAATCGAGATGTTTTTTTCTTTTTGAGAGCTTCTGCTGTGTGTCAGCGTTAGGCCAGAGTAGTAACTATTACTACGTGGACGAAGTCGCGGGCAGGGGCTATAATCTATATACTAATATTATAAAGAGGTAAAGTTTGTGAGTTTGTGACGTTGTAGGGGGTAATCTCAGGAACTAGCAAACCGATTTAGAAAATTATTTTACCAATAGAAAGCCACGTTATTTGTGCGTGTTATAGGCTATATATCATCACGCTAAGGGCAATAGGAGCGGAGCAACAATGAAAAATGTTTTAAAATCGGCGCTTTTTTTCCTTTTGAGAGCTTCCGCTGCGTCTTAGCCCAAAATAACTATTCCACGCATGCGAAGTCGCGGGCAGAAGCTATTAACTAATTATATTATCTATAATCTATACTAATATTATAAAGAGGTAAAGTTTGTGAGGTTGTAGGGGGTAATATCTGGGGAGTCGGAGAAAAATGGTCGAACGAAAACGTTTCTTACGAACGCTGCCTTAATTATGAGATATATATGATTGATTTCTAGAGAAAAGCTGTAGCTTGATAATGCCTATTACCGCCCAACGAAGTGGGCACGGGTCGGCAAGTTTTTTACTAAGACGCAGCGGAAGCTCTCAAAAGGAAAAAAGCCCCGATTTTAAAATATTTTTCATTGTTGCTCCGCTCCTATTGCCCTTAGCGTGATGATATGTAGCCTATGACACTCATAAATAACGTGGCTTTATATTGGTAAAATAATTTTGAAAATCGGTTTAGTAGTTCCCGAGATTACCCCCTACAACGTCACAACGTCACAAACTTTACCTCTTTATAATATTAGTATATAGATTATAGCCCCTGCCCACGACTTCGTCTGCGTAGTAATAGTTACTACTCTGGGCTAAAGCTGACACACAGCAGAATCTCTCAAAAAAAAAACCATCTGATTTTGAAACATTTTTCATCTGTGCTCCGCTCCTATTGGCCTTAGCGTGATGATATATAGCCTATAACTATTCTCATGAATGAGCTATATAACACTGACAAATTATTCAATCGGACCAGAGTCTTAATTACCCCTACAACGCCACAACGTCACAAACTCCAAACTTACCTCTTAAATATTAAAATAAGCCCCTCCCCACTTCTCCGCGAAAAACCCGGCAACGCTCCACACAAACTCTCAAAAAAACTTCGATTTTAAACATTTTTCATCTGTGCTCCGCTCCTATTGGCCTTAGCGTGATGATATATAGCCTATAACCATTCTCGATGAATGAGCTATATAACACTGAAAGAATTATTCAAATCGGACCAGTAGTTCCTGAGATTACCCCTTACAACGCCACAACGTCACAAACTCACAAACACACAAACCCACAAACTCACAAACTTTACCTCTTTATAATATTAGTATAGATTGAATTTAAGTTTTTTTTGTAATTTTGGTCAATTGTAAATTGACAAATGTATATTTTCCTGTGAGTATTAGTTGAATAATTCTTCCTTATTTTAAAAATATTTGAATATTCATCGAGTATTATTCGTACCACCTCTAGTTATTATTAACCAACAAATCGGATGCCTTGAACCAATAAGCGCGTACGTATGGCTGGGAACAGCCAATAGCATACGCGCTGTGGATCCGGCTACACTAGACAATAGGTTTCAATAACGGAACCCTCTTACTGTTTGTCGCCCCCTCCGCCAAGTCCGTACCGTGCGACACGGAACTACGTGACATCTTGGAAACACAACATTGTAACGAAATAATAATAATAATAATAGAGGTATAAAATTGCAGTTGTATTGACGCCGAGCAACGCCCACCGTGAAACGGATACTATTTTCGGCCCCTCCTGCTCCTCCTCCAACTCCCGCGCCGCGGACACACTCTGCTGCATAACAAGACGCCACCACACACGCGACACGCCGTGCACCGACACGGTGTACCGACACGGCGTACCGACACCGACACGCAAAAAAGATAAGATAATTAATTACAGCTAATGTAATACATTTAAAAGATACTGATCAAAGCGCTACCTGTTGACGAGCAACGGAAGCCTGTAGGAACATATCGCAACAATTGCCGCTATTGGCCACTAGAGTGAAAACATTACCAATTATTATTTATTGTTAATTAGATTAAACTGCAGCTGAGAATTAGTAGTAGCCGACATAGTTAACATTGTATGGTTTACTGGTCATCTAATTCAGAAAGACAATTATTAAATGTATTAAATATACAGATATATACATAAATGACAAATAATAATGTACATTTTCCTCATTATTGGACAAAAATTAGACTATCTAAAGTACAGAACCTGACATTAGCATAACTTGAAGGTACGCGCTCTTGTCGTTGCTTCGTTTTTCTCGACTTAGTTGTTGAGATTATGATTATTATTTACAAAAAAATAACATTATTATACAATTCATATTGCACTAATCAAATGTACACTATATAATTATACACGAAGCTATTTCAAACTGTTGCGTTAACTAGTTTTAATAAATTAATATAATAATAATGCATAGCAGTGATATATGGATATAGAGTTAATCAGAGTAGCAATAAATATAGAAGTAATAATAAGAAGAGTGTCGTGGAACAAAGTACTTTCCATAATATATTATTATTGACTAGCTTAATATCCCCGACTTCGTTTGCGTTGTTTATCATTTTAACAATTTATGTATACTATGCACAAAGGAAAAATATGAAAAAAATTGAAAGCATAAATATACTTTGTTTACAAAAGTTCTTTGCACACAATATTATCCGTTTATTTCATCGCTTCTGCGTGTGCGCACCGCACTGCTTGCTCTATTTCGCCCAATGCATAGTGCTTTTAGAGATCGTTATACATATATAGAAGATATCAGATATACTATACCCGGGTAATTGATTGTAACAAAATGCAAATGCTTTGCCTACTCTTCTCTCGTACTTGTGTCGTCATTCCAGTTACATACAGTCTCTTTCAGGCCGGCATGACAGCGGCGACCGGCGATGGATAGTATGTCTTTCGGTGGTCGCCATTGTTTTTGGATTGTACTGTGCTTACCATCAGGCACAGTACAATCACTTTGCCGAGCTACAATAAAAAAAAAAACTTTTGGTAGAGAGAACCGATTTTAATGTAATAAAGTTTAGATGTTACCCGAGGATATGTTTTTCGAGGATTTTCTTGGTGACGTTTTAGACAGACAGACATTTCTAAAAATGATTAAAATTGCCGGAGTTCTTCCAGTATTAGACCTTTCTCCATCTGGTCCTTGGATCGCTTAACACGGCCTCCAGTTCTTGCAACCCGTTTCGAAGCACTCTATATCGACCGTCTATGATCTCAGCCATTGTACAACTTAGATACTTATCTATCCTTATCCGCCTTCTTGCAGATTATCTCTCATTGGTGTCAATCAGAATTCTTGTCATACAGGTGTTCTCTCATTCTGTTTCCTCCTCATTGCCGCTCTCGCTAGGAGATCTGCAATGCATTCTTAGTGGCGGGGTGGTCTATTGTCTATCGTCGTAGACACATTAACTTTACTGGAGCTCGTCGGCCGGCCCTCGGACACGATCGTCTGCACCTGCAGGGGTTCTATCACTTCACCAACGCTCTGAGAACTACCGGGTGTTAAGACTGAAGGAATGTCCGCCCCCCTAGATATATTCTCTCACCAGGAGTTTGTACGAGTCCTTACAGAAGAAATTCTGTAACCCTTGATACACTCAAGAGTTCGCCCAAGATTAAGTAACTCATTGAGCAGGTCGGTATTCAAACATTTACACTGTTCGCTTGTTAGCCGTACTTCGGAACTCGCTAACAGTTTCACTTCTTCGAGGTTGCAGGGTTGCTTCGATATTTGCTACTGTAGAGGGGGCACGCACTTTGTGTACACCCAAACCTACTTTGTTCTTGAAGGCTCGTTCACAATCCGGACAACTCAATCGATCGCACCTTCGCCCGAGCGGGCGTCGGCACGAGGATCCAAATTCTAAATATTCAACGCGCACTCTGCTCCTGTGGTAGATCGGAGGATACGTTTTCATTTATATTTATTCGGATCATTGCAACGTTTTCTGAGGGAGAGATGGGCTGCAAACCCGATAAATACCCTTTCGCCCACGAACTATCTAGGTTCCAGCCGAATCCAGCCGTTGGGGGTCGTTTCGTAGACGTTTGGGGTTATCCAAACCCCATCTGGATTCGCAATTTGTTGTAGAAATGTTGCGCACTCACACAGAAACGGAGAAAACTCAAAGACAAGCCAGATCGCTGTTTTCATTGCCGTTCTGGTTGTGACCAAGCTGACGCTCCATACTCTATCTTAGTGTATTACGTGGAGTTTCTTTATAATAAACTAGCTGACCTGTGCCCACTTCGTTGGGTGGTAATAGGCATTAAATAAATGAAATAAAAATAAAAAGCCCGTTTATTCCAAAACCAAGTAAGTACATTCGTTACACTAACAAGTTATAAAAAAAGTAATATTATTAAGGTAATATATGTTGTAGGTGATGTAAAAATTATTTTGTTTCGGACCCCTCTCGGGTAAAGGCCTCCTCCAGCTCCTGCCATGTATCTCTGTTTATCGCTGTGTTGGGCCAATCTGTTGCTATTTTACGGAGATCGTCTGATCATCTCGTGTTTGGTCTACCTAATCTTCGTTTTCCCATTGGACCCATCCACATCGTAGCGACTTTAGTCCACCTTTTGGACTGCATCCTTGCAACATGTCCTGCCCATTTCCATTTTGATCTCAAGCTATACTGTAGAGCATCGATTATTTTTGTTTTGGATCTTATGCTGCTATGCAGTATCTTGTTTTTTAGTTTTATATTTAATATGTTTCGTTCTATTGCTCTTTGGCAGGTCTTGATTTTGTGTTGCGCTGTTAGTGTATATTTCCAAGTTTGGCTACCGTATATCATAGTTGGGAGTAAACACGTGTCAATGACTTTCTTTTTCAGATTATGGGGAAGTTGGCTTTTTAAAATCTCCTTCATGCTCCAAAATATATTCCAGGTTTTCTTTATTCGTCTGTCGATTTACTCTATGTTGTGTGATGGCTGAAAGGATATTTTTTTACCTAAGTACACAAAGTTGTCTACATACTCTATTTCGGTATTTTCTATAAAAATCGGTGTTTCGGTATGGTTCGTCATCACTTTTGTTTTTTGTAGACTAATTTCTAAACCAATTATTTTACTAGCTGCATTTAGAGACGTTAACATAAATTGCAGGTTGCTTGCTTTCTCTGAAATGAGAACTATGTCGTCTGCGAAACAGAGATGTGTCAGATTTTGTGTTGACATGGTTATACTTCTGCCTTTCCATTGCAGAGCATTCATCGTATGCTCTAGAGCTGTTATAAATGGGGTTGGTGACAGTGGATCCCCCTGCCTTACTCCTCTTTCTATTTGTATTTCCGGCCCGGTATTTTCAAGTCTAACTCGTACAGTTTTCATAAATATTTTTTATTATCTTTATGTATGTGGAGTGGACTCTTGCTGCTTTTAGTGACTTCCAGATTGCGAAATGTTCTATGCAATCGAATGCCTTTTGGTAATCGACAAATGCAAGGTAGAGTGGTTTTCTGAAGTCTGTGTATTTTTCTATTAGTTGTTCTACTACTTGCAGGTGGTCGATGGTACTGAAACCTTTTCTAAAACCTGCCTGCTCCATCTTTAGGAAGTCTTCTATTTTTGGTGATATTCTAGCCTGTAGACTAGCTGAAAACAATTTATACAAGCTAGGCATTAAGCTTATCGGGTGATAGTTTGTAATATCCGTAGGATCGCCTTTTTTATAAATGATCGTTATGTCTGGTTTTCTCCAATCGAGTGGTACTCTTTTTTCGCATATAATTTTATTGAATAGAATCGTTAGGGGTGTGAGTATATATGGACAACTATCTTTTAATAGATCGTTTGTTATACCGTCTGATCCAGGGCTTTTTCTTGTTTTCAGTTTCTTTATAATTTCTATTTCGTCGAATTTGCTTATGTCTTCTTGTTCTTCTTTTTCATCTGTTTTTTGCTCGTTAGTTTCAAGGATAGCTGATGTTCTAGTTTTGTATAAGTCTTGGTAGAATTTTGTTGCAATTTCCTGTATTTCTTGTCTAGTTTCTTTGAATGTAGAGTTTGATTTTAATTTTGATATCCATTTCTTGCTTTTGTTTAGCTCTTTGTATGCTCCCTGACGCAGTCAATGTTTTTCCAGTACTGTCATTCTATGTTGGTAATTTTCATGTTTAATTTTGTTATTTACGTGTTTATACAGTCGTTTAAGTTCTGTTTTTTTGTTTTTAGATAAAGGTTTTTGTTTTTGCAGTTCGTGTCGAGATTTTATTAATTTCTTTGTTTCATCCGATATTATAGATGATTGTTTTTTGTTATTTCTCGTATTAGCGTGGGGTACACTGATATGATATAATTTTTTAATCTCTCATAGTAATCTTGAACTGTCCCTTGTTTTGTACTTTGCATTCAATTTTCTTGATTACTCTGTAAGTTGTTTTTATATTCAGTGATTTCTTCCTTAGTTGTACACGTTTGTGGTAGAAGTTTTTGAAAACTACTGTTGTGCGTAGGAGCCGGTGGTCTGTTGGGTATGTTGTTGTTAGAACTTCACAGTTGCTTGTTATTCTTGGATTATTAGTTAATATATAGTCTATTTCGTTTTTTGTTGTTTTGTCAGGGGATATCCATGTCCATCTATGTTGAGCTTTTTTATAGAATAAAGTGTTCACTATTGTTAGATGGTTAATAGGCATTATCAAGCTACAACTTTTTTCTAGAACTCAATCATATATCTCTCATCGTTAAGGCAGCGTTCGTAAGAAACGTTTTCGTTCGACCATTTTTTCTCCGACTCCCCAGATATTACCCCCTACAACCTCACAAACTTTACCTCTTTATGATATTAGTATAGATAATATAATTAGTTAATAGCTTCTGCCCGCGACTTCGTACGCGTGGAATGGTTATTTTGCGCTAAGACACAGCGGAAGCTCTGAAAAGGAAAAATACTCCGATTTTGCAACATTGTTCATTGCTGCTCCGCTCCTATGGGTCTTACCGTGATGATATATAGCCTATAACCTTTCCTGATATATGAGCTATATAACACTGGAAGAATTTTCCAAATCGGACCAGTAGTTCCTGAGATTACCCCTTACAACGTCACAACGTCACAAACTCACAAACTTTACCTCTTTATAATATTAGTATAGATATGGATTGTCTGGCTGAGATAGATTATCCCAGCTGCGAGGGTCGTCATTGCGCCGGTAGCTGGTAGATTGTGGCCCTCAGAAGATGGGAGGGCACGAACAGTAGCGACTAGTACTCACGTCTTCGATCGAAGATCACTTGCGCCTGGCGGCGGCCCACACAGGATCTTCGGGTTATCGATCCGACACCCCTATTGGCGTTAACACATGATCAATTGAACTGTGTCCAGTTCATGTGCGATCCTCTTAGAACGATGGATGGAAGTGTCTCCAAGACCTTCACTCTGAGTGACAGTTCAACTCCGACACCATTATCCGGTGTCCGCGTGTGTTGCACACGCGTGACGGGAGTTCATTGATGTGCGTGTGCACGAACTGCACAATGTGGCGGCCGGAAAGCTGCGAGCTCTTTCTCCGCATCAACTTAGTGGACGCAGGTACTCTGCCCGACTCGCGCAATTCGAGTCCGTCAACGGAGCTGTGCTGCCTATCGCTCCAATACAAGACATCTGTTCTCACTCCGGTTTTTGGGTGTTCTAGGGACTTTTGCTGGAACCTATTGGATCTGGCGGCGGCTGGAGCCGTTATCCACCCCGAAGCATTCAGCCTCTCGAGACGTTTAATAATAAACTCCGGTGTGCATGAGCTCAGGGACGGAAGCCCAACCCGCCGTCTTTAACTGCTGCGTGAAAGTAGGTGGTCGACACATCAATTGGAGGCCTCAGCCAATGCCTCACTGCTTTCCGGATCTGGATTTCGAGTATCCTTAATCGTTCTTAGCACTAGCGCGTGTATGAACCTAGGAATCAGGTAAAGCCTTAAGATTTCGGGCCTTATGTATGTTGTTTAAGGTCTCACAGATAATCTGCTCCAACGTCGCACATCCATAGGGGACGAATATATGCTGAGGTAGCGCCAACGTTTGACAAAATCAATCTGCTTCACCCACCTCTGACCGATCTTAAGCGTTTTTTCAGGGAAATAATGCACCTTCTTGCGCTTTCCGTAAGGTACCCTGGAGAGAACAGAACAATTACGATAGTTTTGGTGTAGGCCCACTTGTTCTCCAACACTATGCCGGCATTTATGGCGGACTGCATTTTCACCTTTGTTCTCGCAAGTAGGACCGAGTCGTCAGTATAGAATAGAGCCAAGAGTACCTTATTTTCTAGCCTGCACCCTGTCCTATTTTTGGACAAATTTGCAAGTACCAAGTCTATGATGACGTTAGGACAGTAAGGGCGATAAAGGATCGCTTTGCCTTACCCTTCCGGCTACTTTCACAGGCAGGCTTGTCTTACTATTAACGACGAAGGTGGTGTGCGCCATTTCATAGTGACGTGTCACACAGCTGCAGAATTCCTCAAGCAGGACCCCTCTTCTTCAGCAGAATGACCAATGACGAATGCGAAATTGTATCAAACATCTTCGAAAAGTTTAGTACCGCCGTATGACATTCGGTCAGCTTGCTCCTACTATCTTCGAGTACAGCGTCCAGTACAGCCGAATTCTCGAGTGTACCATCGGCGTGGATAAATCCATGCTGTCGTATATCCGGGGGGCAACACAGTTCAAATCGACGTGCAGGATAGTATGCATTTGCCTTAGCGGTATGGAGGCGACCGAAATCGGTCGGTAATCGCCAGGCCCAGCAGGGATATCCTGTTTAGGAACGAAGACCGTCCTGTATTGCTGGAGTTCATCGGGTATCCGGCATTTACCCATCCAATCGTTGAATGTTTTTCTTGGATAATCGCTGGGACTGCAAACCAGTCTTCCAAGCTTATTCTGTCCGGTCTCGGCACTGACCTCAAGTCTACCTGGGCGCTCCTTGAGGAGTTCAACGTTCTAGTAAGTACTCTGCCCAATCGTCCGTCGAGATTTGGAGCTCGCCAGAAATTTCACTTCCTCGTCGCGCCACCGGCGTTTGACTTGAGGTGGAGCTGCGTCCGCATTGGCTGCTACAGGATGAGCGTTTACTCTGTGCACACCCAAACCTATCTTTCTCTTAAATGGTAGTTCACAATCCGGACAAGTCCAGTTGGTCGCGCCTTCGCCCGGGTGGGCTCCGACGTGATCCCTCGAAGGGATGGAAAACTTGCACTCCGGCTCCTGTGGAACACCAGAGGTCACGTGAGAGTAATAACGAGGCATATTTTCATGTGACATTGCAACATTTTCGTAGGTGTCGGGGGCTGCAAACCCGTCCACGTATTTCGCCCATACGCTTTCGCAAAGTCCCAGCCTAAGCCAGCGGTTGGACTTGAAATCCTCCGTAGTTTCCCCCTTGAGACTGTTTGGGAATTAAATCAAACCTCCCCTGTTAAGCCGACACTCCATGTCCCGTCTTAGTGTAATACGCGGTGTTTTTTTATAAATGTTATGAATTGTTCGGCTGAGACAGATTACCACTGTACCCTTATCTCATCCGCGAGAGTTGACGATTGCGCCAATAATTGTTGGGAACGTGGCCTTCTGGAGGTAGGTGGGCACGATCGGCAGCATTCGGTTCACAGTACAACTGTGTTCGAATGGCACTTGGGCCTGGCGGCCTTTTTTTTTTTTTTTAACGTGGGGAAATCCCTTATGGATACACCACCCTCTCGGGGGAGAGGGTGGGTTATGTCCGACTCGCACGGACTAAAACCCCACGGTGTACGTCTGCCGCTATAGTTGGGGCGACACGAGATCTCTATAGACTTCATCGTGCCGCCCCAGCGGTTGGCCCAGCAGCGAAAGCGCCGCCGCCGGGCCCCGTCTTGTTAGGAGACAGCCTGGTACACACCGGCCGTCTCCTCCATCCGCCGGACCTGTGCAATGGGAAGATGGGCCCCCCGACCCATCCTCCCTGGTCCGGCTACGGGCTACGGTGGGAGGAGGCGATCAAACTGCCGCCTCCTCCTGCCTGTCCTCCGTTGGCGGAGAGGGTTACTTTGAGGATCCTGCTCACGAACCCTCTCCGCCGCCTCCTTCTGAGAGACGACTTCCTCGCAGAAGGAGGCCATTGCGTTCCACACATCCTCACTGCCGAGCATGGCCGCAACCACGCTCGGCAGTGACAGATCTTGCCCTACCGCCGCAGCCAGAGTGCGACGTTGCTCCTCCCACGCAGCACACTCAGACAGAGTGTGCTGCGCGGTGTCCGGGTCAACGCCGCACTGATGGCATACGGCGGTCGGCTCCCTGCGTGCTATCCGGTGCAGGTACCAACCGAAGCAACCATGCCCGGTCAGGACCTGCACCAGACGGAACGTCAGGGAGCCCCATCCTCTATTGAACCAATCCGGGAGGACCGGGCGGACGGCGTCGATCGTGTATCGACCGTACCGCGCGTCCGCCAGGTTCCTCCTCCACCTTTCCACCACTTCGTCCCTCTTCTCTCTTCTCCTTTCCTCTATTTCTCTGGGAGCTAGAGGCTCCCCCATCCGTTTCTTAACCGCCGTATATTGATATACAGCGGCAAGCATCTCCGCCTCTAGCTCCCAGGGAAGGGAGCCGGCCAGCACCATGGCCGCCCCCGAGGACACCGTGCGGTATCCTCGTATCACCCTCAACGCCACGGTACGCTGCGCAGCTCGCAGCGCACGGATATTTGTGGCGTTGAGGGCGTCGACCCACAACGGTGCCCCGTAGGCGGCCATGGACCGGACGACTCCCATATAGAGGCGACGGCAGACGGCGCCCGGCCCCCCCGTGTTGGGGAGGAGTCGTCCGAGTTCCGCTGCCGCCTTGACTATGCGCGGTCCGAGCCCCTTGAAGTGGGGCTCGAACCGCCAGCGTCCGTCCAGAGTGAGGCCCAGATACTTCATCTGGGTCCTCACCCTGACACGGACGCCCTCCACATAGATGTGGGCCCCTGGAGGCGGCCCTCGCCGAGGCCCATGGAACATTAGAGCCTCGGTCTTATCGAGGGCCACCTCGAGGGGGCCTGGCGGCCTAGCAGGATTATTCGGATTATCGATCCGACGACCCTGTTGGTGCAGCCATATGACACAATCGATTTTAACGTGTCCAGTTCATGTGCGATCCTCTAAGAACGATGAACGGAAGTAACTCCAAGACCTGTCTGAGCTCGATGGTGCGTTTTAACTCCATATAAGAAGCCACGCTTCACACACCGTGCCAGGATAGAGTACAAGACGTCGAGGTAACGTACGCCTCGTTGACTAGCCCCAGTATATCTATTACCTTCTCAACTAGCTCCTTGTGTTTCCCGTATTTATTACGTTTATCACGGTGAACATCGTTGAGAGGCCGCTGACCCGAGACCACCTGTGCATCCGCTATGATTCCTACACCACTCCTCGCAGCAATGATGTCAGGTTTTTTTGAGACCGTCTGAGGTATGGATTCGAGGCTTGGTTTTCACCTATCAACCCTTACTCACCATCTCCGAGCATACGATGTCGACGACCTTGTTATGGCGATTGGTCCGGCCTCCGTGCGTTCTGTGATACGACTGGATGGCGTTAACCGTCGTTTCCCTAAGCGTGCAACCTGTGCAACGCTTTGACTCCGACTCCACCTTCCTGTGTCCCCGCGTGATATGAACGCGTGACGGGAGCGCATTGATGTGCGTGTGCACAAACTGCACGAAGTCACGACCGGAAAACTGCGCACTCCTTCCCCGCATCCACTTAATGGACGCAGGTACTCTGCTGGACTCGCGTAGTTCGAGTCCGTCAACCGAGCTGTGCAGTTTATCGTTCCAATACAAGGCGTCTGACCTCACTCCAGTTTTCGGGTGTTCACGAGATAACTTCTTGAAAAGCCTTATCGTCCACTGCAGCTTTCGCCGATCCCTATTGGATTTGGTGGAGGCTTTAGCTGCTGTCCATCCCGACGCACTCAGCCTCCCAAGACGCTTAATAATAAGCTTTGGGATGCATGAGCGCAGAGACGGAACCCTCAGCCCACCGTCTTTAACCGCTGCGTGAAAGTAGGCAATAGGCACATCAAGTGGGAGCCTCAACCCTACGGATTCCCACCCTAGCCGGGCAGCTGAGGGTGGGGTATGTCCGACTTGCACGGACTAAAACCCCATGGTGCACCCGCTACTGCCGTAATGGAGTGACAAGGGTTCTGACTAATCAACACATGTCACCCCGGCAGCCGGCCCAAGATGGGCCTCCCGCGCTAGAGAGAGACAGCCTGGCACACGTAGACTGTCTCCCAGATGGCCGAACCAGTGCAATGGAGAGACGGGCCCCCCGGCCCATCTCCCCTTGGTCCGACTTAAGGACGAACGTAGGGGGCGAATTTAATCGCCCCCCCACGTCCACCCAACGCCTACGCAACCCCCTTAGGGAGGTCTTGGCCCCAGTTCTGGCCGCCTTTTAGGCCAGGGCGGTCTGCACTTGGTGCCACCCATCATATGGTCCGCCGATCTGCCAGCGTCGGCACACAGGGCACAGTGCAGTTGCGCAACCGTGCACTCTTTTGCCTTGTGGCCGGGCTGTCCGCATCGGAAGCATAACTCCCCGCGGTCGACAGACGACGTGCAGAGCGGGCGGGTGTGCCCGACGTTCATACACCGATAGCAGCGCAAGGGACCACGCTGCAGGATGTGCACTTGCGCCGCACACCATCCCACAAGGAGGCGCCCCGCCTCACTCAATTTTTTGGCAGCTGCCACAGGGAGCGATATATGGATCGCTCCACCGCTCCGACCAAATTTTTGTATAGGTCCGTGTCTGATACGGGCCGGTTCGCACTCACTCTTAAGTGCCACAGCGGCTACAACCTCCTCGGCAGAGACAGAGTCGTCTAGCCCAACGATGCGCACGTCGGCCTTCTTTATTGGCCTTCCGACAGTGGCCACACCCTTCAACAGCTCCTTCAGACGCTCCGCCAGTTTATCGGCTTGCTCAGCGCTGCCTTGGCTACGGATTTCTAGCTTTCTTGCTCCGGTAGCAGTCGGCCGCACCGAGGGGGCCTTCTCCATCCCCAGTTCCATCAGGGAGATGTGTTCCCGCGCTTTGAGTAAGACGTCGCTATAACTCACCCCCTCCTGTATGGCGGTAGACTGCAGCGTAATAGTCACTGCAGCCGAGCGCGGGGTCGAGGGGAGCTTCGCCTTCGTCTTACCCTTAGCCTTAGGCGCCTTCGCAGAAGCAGCTTTGACCACAGCAGCGGTTGGCGTCGACGGTTTGGGCTTTTTGGCCTTCTTTCGACGGGCCACTTTATTCCACCCTTCATCTACAGCTGAGGTGGGAAGAGGCGCCCAGTGTATACCCAAGGGCTCCTGAGAACCTTCAGCCACCTTCGCACCGGCAGCACGCGGGACAGGCGCAGGTTTAGCGGGCTGTGATGTTCCAGCCTTGGCAAGCCTTGTCTTACGCGCTTTAGCCCCCACAGGTTTATCTCCCGCAGGGCCAGGAGCCAACCTTTGCTCAGAAGCAGGGGTCGCTTCCTTCGCTTTCCATCTTCCAGTGGCTTCAGACGTGCAGACAGCCCATCCAATGACGTCCGTAGGGAGCGCTCCATTCGCTCCATGGCCTCTGCCAGGTTGTGCGGCACAGGCTCTTCCCGACTCGGAAGCATCACAACCTCACCCGTTATGAGTTCCATACTCGGTTCGGGCTGTGGTTTCTTCGCTTCATCAGCCTCCCTACGCAGCTGCTGGACCTCCAACATCAGCTCGACCACCTGCTGCCGGAGCTGGCGTACCACACGTCGAAGACAAATTGTCTCGTCAGACATGGTGCGCGTGAGTGCCGTTGCCGTCACATCTTTCAGGGTCCTAGCCGCATCCTTCAGCTCCGCGATGCAGCATCCCTGCAGTCTCTTTGACTTGCTGCACACCTCGTAGATGGCCGTCACTTTGACATCCGCGAGAGCCTTCAACCTCGCCGGGTCCAACCCTTCGACGTCAAGGGCCATGGCGATATCCGGATCACCGACAACGTCATTCCGGCCGCTCAAGAGACGGTCATACAAGGTCCCTAGCGGACCCTAGCCTAGCCCTAGCCTGACCTACCTAGCCGTAACTAAGCGAGGTGGCCTAGGCTACCAGTGGTCCCAGGATCATAGACAGCACTTAAGAGAGTCATAGTTACACCCGCCAAGCGCACTGCGCACTCCGCAGCGTCGGAAGAGATCCACTGATCGTCACATGCTAGACTTGGATAATGGAAACCGCGAGATTCTCTCGTTACAGCAATTCGCACACAGAGTGAACCTGTACGAACGCCCGGACCTTCTCATTACTTCGTACATGCGTGATCAATTAGACCAGCTCTCAGCTCAACAGGGTTTTCTTTCCCCGCTGATTCTCCCAAGCCCGTTTCCTTGGCTGTGGTTTCGCTAGATAGTAGATAGGGACAGTGGGAATCTCGTTAATCCATTCATGCGCGTCACTAATTAGATGACGAGGCATTTGGCTAGTTTTCCAGCCGACACACCTCGTGCCAAATCAGCGAGTACGCAGGGAGATGATTATTTCCGTGTGCTCCTCATCTCAACCTATGGATTAGTCGACCATTGCGCCGGTAAGATGTTAACTGTGGCCTACAGGTGTTAGGTGGCACAGACCGCAGTATACCAGTGCGATTGATTACGTACGAGACCACAAGGGCCCGGCGGCAGCCTGGAAGAACCAACAGGATATTCGGATCATCAATCCGACCCCCAAGATGGCTTCGCCCGCAAGGTCGATCGATTGAATCTTGTCCAATTCGTATGCGAACCCCGTAAGACAATCGCTGGTATCGTTCCCATGACACTCTCTCTCAACCCGACGTAATCCTTTAGCTCTCTATACGAGCTCGGATTCCACACACCGCGCCAGGACAGCGTGCACGAGGTGGAGCGAACGCACTCTTTGCCCGATAGTCCTAGTATTTCAGCTACCTTCTCGACCAGCTCATCGTGCTTCCCGTATTTGTTACGTGTGTCACGATGAGCATCGTCGAGCAGCTGCTGATCCGAGACTATCTGTGCATCCACTATCACCCCGACACCGCTCCTAGCTGCGATGATATCGGGTTTTCTGATTCCAATAAGAGTTTTAATATGAGGCTCCTTAATAACTTGCCATCCCCTACTGGCCATTTCCGAGCAAACGAGATCAGCAATCTTGTTATGGCGCAAAATCCAGCCGCTGTGCGTTCTGAAACATCCCTGAATGGTATGGGCAGTCGTTTCCCTGAGCGCGCATCCAGCACGATAGTTCAACTCCGTCCCTGCCACTCTGCGCCCCCTCGTATTGCGTACACGCGAAGGGAGCGCATTAATGTGGGTATGCACAAATTGCACGAAGTCTCGGCCAGAGAGATGCGCACTCCGTTCCCGTATCCATTTAGTGGACGCCGGTACTTTAAACGATTCTCGTAGTTCGAGTCCTTCCACGGAGTTTTGCAACTTTTCGCGCCAAAACCGTCTGCCGATCTCACTCCGGTTTTCGGGTTTTCGAGAGACAATTTATTATGTAACCGTTTAGCCCACCATAGCTTTCTTCGGACCGTAACGGATCTGGCAGCTGCCTGAGCTGCTGACCATTTCGACTCGCTAAGCCTCCCGAAGCGCTTAAGAATAAGCTCTGGGATACCAGAGCGAATCGACGGTATACCCAGCCCGCCGTCCTTGACAGCCGCATGGTAGTATGCCACCGGTACATCTAGAAGCAACCTCAACCACTCCCTCACCGCCCTCCGGATCTGGACATCGAGCACTCTCAACCTGCTATCCGTGATATTTCCTAACACTAAGGAGTGCAGGAACCTCGGAACGAGGTTGACCCTCAAGATTTCGAGCCGCTGTTGCGGCTTTAAGGGCGCCTTTTTGATGTTAATCAAGGCTTGCTTGATTTAGTGCTCTAATGTCACGCATCCAGAAGCTAGGAAATCCACACCGAGGTATCTCCAACGTTCAACGCAATCAATCTGCTTTACCCACCGTTGAGCAATCTTGAAAGATCTCTCGGTTGAGTAGTGCACCTTCTTGCGCTTCCCGTCGGGGATTATCGATAGAACGGAGCACTTACGACTGTGCAGATGTAGGCCCACTTGTCCTCCAACGCTAACCACCGCATCGATGGCGGACTGCATCCCCACCTTCGATCCTGCAAGCAGGATTAGATCATCAGCATAGGCCAGAGCTGAGACTAGCTCGGTTTCCAGCCTATAGCTGACGCTCTTCGGTAGGTTCGCTAGCACCAAGTCCATAACAACGTTGAATAGCAAGGGGGGACAGAGGATCGCCTTGTCTCACACCTCTGGCAACCTTTACAGGAAGACTCGTTTCCTTGTTCACGGTAAGGGTCGTGTGTGCCGTTTCGTAAAGACGAGTCACGTATCTACGGAACTCCTTAGGCAGGCTCCTCTCTTTCAGCAGTAAGAACAGCGCCTCATGCGAGATCGTGTCGAACGCTTTGGAGAAGTCTAGCACCGCCATATGGCATTCGCGTAGATTCTTCCTGCAATCCCCGAGCACTGCGTCCAGCACTGCCAAATTTTCGAGGGTACCGTCGGCACGGATGAATCCGCGCTGTCGTACATCGGGGGGACAACACATTTCGAGTCAACGCGCCAGGATTGTGTGCATGTGCCTAAGCGGTACCGACGCGATCGAGATCGGCCGATAATCGCCAGGCTCAGCAGGAACATCCTTTTTCGGCACGAAGACCGTCCTGCATTGCCGGAGCTCTTCCGGTATTTGACCTTTGTCCATCCAGTCGTTGAATATTTCCGCTTGGACATCCGCAGGAACCGCACACCATTCCTCCGGACGTATACTGTCCGGCCCTGGTGCCGTCTTCAAGTCGATGCGGGACGCTTTCACTTCGTCGACCGTGATGGGCGTCCACAACCGAGAGAAGTCGACGGCTTCCGCAGAGAGACCACGCATCTGATTTCTCAGAGCGCGTAGTGCATTCCGCGTAGGCCCCTTGGCGTTCGACACAGCCTCCAGAATCGGACGCCAATGGCCTTCCAGTTCCTGCAAGCTATGTCGAACCACCCTGTATCGACCATCAATGATCTCGGCCGCTGCACTACTCGGACACTTCCGAATTAGTTCCTGCACCCTCGCGTACTCTATTCGTCTCCGCCTTCTTGCAGATAACCTATGGGCGGTATTGGTGTCATCATCGAGAAATTGTGTCATTTCCAGCTTTTTTGCAGCCTTCCGCCTACGGGCGGTCCCCGCATTCTGGTTTTTCCTCGTCGCCGCTCTCGCTAGGAGCTCAGCAACGACTCGTTCACAGACGCGGGGACCAGCCTTGTCGCACGCTGGGGGCGAATCAACTTCAACGGAGCTCGCCGGCGGCTCTTCGGACACGATCGTTTGCGCCTGCGGGGGATCTGCTACATTACCGACGCTCTGGGGGCTCGCGGGAGGTGAGACTGCTCATCCGAATTCTGAGCAATCAACGCGCACTCCGGCTCCTGTGGAAGACCGGAGGATACGTCTTTTCTTTCAAATTTCGGACTCGGTGCAACGTTTTCTGAGGGGATGGTGGGCTGCAAACCCGGTCCATCCCCTTTCGCCCACGGACTGTCGCGAAGGTCCCAGCCGAAGCCAGCCGTTGGACTTGGGTCGCACCGTAGAGGACCCCATTCGGGACTATTTGGGGTTACCCAAACCTCACCTGGATTCGCCATTAGATGTAGAGACGTTGCGCACTCACACAAGAACGGTGAGAACCCAGGGACAAGCCAGATCGCTGTCTACATCGCCGTCCTCAGCCGAACTTCGGTGAAGACAGCGACGGAAACGCGCAAAATGGGCGCCTCCTCGCGTCCGAAGACCTGCACCTAGGAGACGACTGCGTACCCCTTACGACTACTCAGAGCAGTGTTTAATTCCGGTGCGAGATCCCTCCCCCCTTGTCGGCTGACGCAGTGGCACCACGTGCAGGTCAAGGGTAGGAGTTGGGCTTTACTACATGATATAGGTAGCTCAGCCCCATTGACACCCTAAGTGTGTGAGTAACGTATGCCAAAACTCAACAGTCGTTAGACCTTAGTATGTCTCGTAACGAGACCGCTACAATGCCACGGAGCCATGTAAGCTGCAAACCCGAAACTCAACACACAACCAGAAGAGAGTCATAGTTACTCCCGCCGTTTACCCGCGCTTGCTTGAATTTCTTCATGTTGACATTCAAAGCACTGGGCAGAAATCACATTGCGTCAACACCCGCGAGGGTCATCGCAATGCTTTGTTTTAATTAAGAGCACTGGGCAGAAATCACATTGCGTCAACACCACAACAATCGACCGCGCACCGCTTCCGACCAACGGAGTAAGTAATGAAACAATGAAAGTAGTGGTTTTTCAGCGACGACCGCGCACGAGACGCGACCTCCCACTTATGCTACACCTCTCATGTCTCCTTACAATGCCAGACTAGAGTCAAGCTCAACAGGGTCTTCTTTCCCCGCTGATTCTCCCAAGCCCGTTCCCTTGGCTGTGGTTTCGCTAGATAGTAGATAGGGACAGTGGGAATCTCGTTAATCCATTCATGCGCGTCACTAATTAGATGACGAGGCATTTGGCTATTATTAAGCCGACGCTCCATGCTCCGTCTTAGTGTTTGTCGCGGGGCTTCTTTATAATCATTATGGATTGTTCGGCTGAGACAGATACCCACGTGCCCCTATCTCAACCGCGAGGGTCAGCATTGCGCCGGTAGCTGGTGGGTTGTAGCCTTCAGGAGGTGGGCGGGCACAATCAGCAGCGTTCAGTACAAGTGACTGCGTTCGAAGGCCACTAGGGCCCGGCGGCGGCCCACACAGGATCTTCGGGTTATCGACCCGACGCCCCAGTTGGCGCAGCCCATACACACGATCGATTGAACCGTGTCCAATTCATATGGGATCCTCTCAGAACAACAGATGGTAGTATCTCCAAGACCTTCTCCCTAAGTCCGACGGTGCGTTTAAGCTCCAAATATGAGGCTCCGCTCCACACACCGCGCCAGGACAGAGTGCAGGATGTCGAGCTGACGCATGCCCCGCTAGGGAGTCCCAGTCTGTCTGCAACCTTCTCGACAAGCTCCCCGTGCTTCCCGTATTTGTTACGTTTGTCACGATGAGCTTCATCGAGAGGTCGCTGACCCGAAACCACCTGTGCATCAACTATGACTCCCACACCACTCCTTGCAGCGATGATATCAGGCTTTCTGAGACCAGCTGAGGTATGGATTCGAGGCTCGTTTGTCACCTGCCAACCCCTACTCACCATTTCCGAGCATACGATGTCGACAACCTTGTTATGTCGCTCGATCCGGCCTCCGTGCGTCCTGTGACACGATTGGATAGTGTGAGCCGTCGTCTCCCTGAGCGCGCAACCAGCACGACAGTTCAACTCCGACTCCACCGTCCTGCGTCCCCGCGTATTACGCACGCGTGATAGGAGCGCATTGATGTGCGTGTGCACAAATTGCACGAAGTCACGACCTGAAAACTGTGAGCTCCTTCCCCTCATCCACTTAGTGGACGCAGGTACTCTGCCGGACTGGCGTAGTTCGAGTCCGTAAACCGAGCTGTGCAGTTTATCGCTCCAATACAAGGCGTCAGACCTCACTTCGGTTTTCGGGTGTTCCAGGGACAATTTCTTGAAAAGCCTTGTCGCCCACTGCAGCTTTCGCCGAACCCTATTGGATTTGGCGGCGGCTTGAGCTGCTGTCCATCCCGACGCACTCAGCTTCCCAAGATGCTTAATAATAAGCTCTGGTACACATGAGCGCAGGGACGGAACCCCCAGCCCGCCGTCTTTAACCGCTGCATGGAAGTAGGCAATAGGCACATCAAGCGGGAGCCTCAACCACTTCCTCACGGCACTCCGGATCTGGACGTCGAGCATCCTTAACCTGTCATCCCTGATCGTTCCTAGCACAAAAGTGTGCAAGAACCTGGGAATCAGGTTAACCCTTAGGATTTCGAGCCGCTGCTGCGGCTTAAGGGGGGCCTTACGGATGTTGTTTAAGGCCTCAGCGAAATTCTGCTCTAACGTCGCGCAACCAGAGGCGACGAAATCAACCCCGAGGTATCGCCAACGTTCAACACAATCCAGCTGCTTCACCAACCTCTGATCGACCTTAAAAGATCTTTCAGGGGGGTAATGCACCTTCTTGCGCTTCCCGTCGAGCACCATCGAGAGTACGGAGCACTTACGATAGTTAAGGTTTAGGCCCACTTATCCTCCCACACTGTACACGGCATCTATGGCGGCCTGCATTCACACCTTTGATCCTGCAAGCAGGACCAGATCGTCGGCATAAGCCAGAGCCGAGACTAGCTCATTTTCCAGCCTATAACCAACGTTCTTGGGCAGGTTTACCAGTACCAAGTCCATGACGACGTTAAACAGTAGGGGGGACAGAGGATCGCCTTGCCTTACCCCTCTGGCCACCTTCACAGGTCGGCTCGTCTTGCTATTCACGACTAAGGTGGTGTGCGCCGTTTCATAGAGACTAGCCACGTAGCTGCAGAACGCCTCAGGCAGGCCCCTCTCTCTCAGCAGAATGATCAATGACGCATGCGAAATTGAATCAAACGCCTTGGAGAAGTCTAGCACCGCCGTATGGCATTCCCTCAGCTTACTCCTGCTATCCCCAAGTACAGCGTCCAGTACAGCCGAATTCTCGAGTGTACCGTCGGCGCGGATAAAACCGCGCTGTCGTACATCTGGGGAGCAACACATTTCAAGTCGACGCGCCAGGATTGAGTGCATGTGCCTAAGCGGTACCGACGCGATCGAAATCGGTCGGTAATCGCCCGGCCCAGCAGGGACATCCTTTTTCGGCACGAAGACCGTCCTGCATTGCCGCAGCTCATCGGGTATCAGGCCTTTACCCATCCAATCGTTGAAAATTTCTGCCTGGATCTTTGCTGGAATCGCACGCCAGTCTTCCGGACGGATACCATCCGGACCCGGCGCTGACCTCCAGTCTACCTGGGACGCCTTAATCTCGTCTTCCGAGATAGGCACCCAGAGCCGAGAGAAGTCTAAGGCTTCCGCGGCATTGCCGCGAGTCCGATTTCTCAGAGCTCGCAGCGCTGCCGCCGTTGGTCCCGGGGCTCGCGCAGTTCTCTCGAAGACAGGTCGCCAGTAGGCTTCCAATTCCTCGAGATTATGCCTTACCACACGGTACCGGCCGTCGATAATCTCATCGGCTGCACGACTGGGGTACTTCCGAAGCAAGTCCTGCACCCTGGCATACTCAATTCGTCTCCGTTTTCTTGCCGATAACGTACTTTTTCTGGTCTCATCGAGAGACGTATTCTTGGGTGTTCTGCGGACGCGTCCACACGTACCGGCTATCTTCTGTCCATGCGACTTCCTCGCAGAAGCACTCGCAATGAGTTCAGCTACGATCCCGTCGACTCCGGACATTTGAAGATTACCGGACTCTCCCGCTGATGGCGCCATGACGACTTCAGCGGGCATGATCGGCTGGTCCTCAGATGCAATCGACGGCGAGACTGGGGCGACCGCCGAACTCTGTTCCAAGGGATCGGGTACATTCGCTTCGGCAGACGTTTTCGCTCTGGCGAGGAGATCCTTCACCAAAAGCTTATACGTCTCCTTGCGTCTGTACCCCTTGATCCCTTCGAGGGTCCTCCCAAAACCGGGAAGCTCCTTGAACAGATCTGTGTTCAGGCATTTCCCACGCTCAACCGTCAGACGTACTTCGGCTCTCGCCATCAACTCCACTTCTTCGTCGCGCCACCTGCGTTTGAGTTGCGGTGGAGCTGCGTCCGCATTGGCTGTTATAGGATGTGCGCGCACTTTGTGCACGCCCAATCCTATCTTGTTCCCAAAGGATCGTCCACAGTCCGGACATATCCAATCGATCGCGCCTTCGCCCGGGTGGGCATCGGCGCGATCCCCCGAAGGGGAAGAAAACGCGCACTCCGGCTCCTGTGGAAGACCGGAGGTCGCGTAACGAGGCCTTTTATTCTTACACGACATTGCATCATTTTCTAAGGCTTGGGGGGCTGCAAACCCGGTCCAAGCCATTCGCCCACACGCTTTCGTAGTGTCCCAGCCGAAGCCAGCGGTTGGACTTGGGATCCTCCAGCAAGGGGAGGTTCCCCCTTAGGACTGTTTGGGAATTAACCCAAACCTCACCTAGATTGCATCTATAAGATGGCCAGACGCCGCGCACCCCAATGAATTGGAGAACCTAGGGACAAGCCAGATCTCTGTTTCCATCGCCGTTCCCCACCGAATTGCGGTGGAAACAGTGACGGAAATGCGCGTTTGCGCCTCCTTGCGTTCGAGGATCCGCACCTAGGAGACGACTGCGTACCCCACCGACTATACAGGGCAGTGTTTAGATCCAGTGCGGTTCCCCCCCCTCCTCATTCGTTTGTGCAGCGGCACCACGAGCAGGTCGAGGTTGGGAGTTGGGCTTACCATAACTGGTTCACCCCTTTGCCACCATAGCTTCGTAGATCTCCATCCACGAGATAGTCGCACATAGACGGTACGAAGTTATGATGTGAGCAACTAAAACCACTCTTCAGCCGTTAGGCCCAGCTAGCTCACCCGAGAAACCGACCTACTTCCCTATGGGGGGGCCTTAGCCAGCCTGACCTACCTACCTAGCCGTAACTAAGCGAGGTGGCCTAAGCTACCAGTGGTCCCAGGATCATAGACAGCACAAGAAGAGAGTCATAGTTACTCCCGCCGTTTACCCGCGCTTGCTTGAATTTCTTCACGTTGACATTCAGAGCACTGGGCAGAAATCACATTGCGTCAACACCCGCGAGGGCCATCGCAATGCTTTGTTTTAATTAGACAGTCAGATTCCCCTTGTCCGTGCCAGTTCTGAGCTGACCGTTGAACGGCGGTCGTACAGAACCGCGCCGGTCGCGCACGAGACGCGAACCGACGTGGCCTTACGGCTAGGAAGATCCGCGGAAGGCCGGAACGCGGGTCCGGATTCCGCCGACGCGGGTCGACGCGCGCGCGCATTAACGCACGCGCGCCGGCTTACGCGACGGCAACGACCAGGCCCGGCACCGGCCGCATCCGCTTCCTGTCCCGTCCGTTCAGGTGTTCCAGGGACAACTTCTTTAAAATGCTCCTAGCTCATTGCAGCTTTCGCTAGACCCTATTGGATCTGGCGGCGGCTTGAGCCACTGTCCACCCCGAGGCACCATCCTCCCGAGACGCTTCATGATAAGCTCCGGTATGCTCATGCAATGCTCAGGGACGGAACCTCCAGCCCACTGTCTTTTACCACTTCATGAAAGTAGACAGTCTGCACATCAAGTGGAAGCCTCATCCATTACCTCACTACTCTCCGGATATGGATATCGAGCGTTCTTAACCTATCATCCTTGATCGTTCCTAGCACTAGCGCGTATATGAACCTAGGAATCAGGTTAACCTTTAAGATTTCGAACCCCTGCTGAGGCTTAAGGGGGGCCTTGTGTACGTTGTTTCAGGTCTCATAGATATACTACTCTTACGTCGCGCATCCAGAGGCGACGAAATCTACGCCGAGGCAGCGCGAACGTTCGACGCAATGAATCTGCTTCACCCACATCTGACCGACATTAAAAGATATTTCAGGGGGGTAATGCACCTTGCACTTTCCGTCGCGTACAGTCGAGAGAACGGAGCACTTGCGATAGTTCAGGTGTAGGCCCACTTATCGTCCAACACTGTACATGGCATCTATGTCGGACTGCGTTCCCAACTTTGATCCCGCAAGCAGGACCAAGTCATCAGCATAGGCTATAGCCGATACTAGCTCATTTTCTAACCTATACCCGACGTTTTTGGCCAGCTTTGCCAATACCAAGTCCATGATAACATTAAACAGTAAGGGGTACAGAGGATTGCCCTGCCTTACCCTTTGGACTACCTTCACAGGCAGGCTTTTTTTACTATTAACGACTAAGGTGGTGTGCGCTGTTTCATAGAGACGTGCCACGTAATTGCAGAAGGCATCAGGCGTGCCCCTCCCGTCCAGCAAAATGATCAATGACACATGCGAAATTGAATCAAACGCCTTAGAGAAGTATAGCACCGCCCTATGACATTCTCTCAGCGTACTCCGGCTATCCCCGAGTACAGCGTCCAGTACAGCCGAATTCTCTAGTATACCGTAGGCGTCGATAAATCCAAGTTGTCATACATAACCGGAAGGCGACACATCTATGCATCCACTACGAATTCCACACCACTCCTTGCTGCAATGATGTTAGGCTTTCTGAGAGCGGCTGATATATGGACACGAGGCCTTTTTTTTTTCATTTACGTGGGGAAATCCCTTATGGATACTCTCAGGGGAGAGGATGGGTTATGTCCGACTCGCACGGACTAAAACCCCACAGTGTACCGTCCGACCGTACTGTTGGAGCGGCAAGGGATCGAACTACGCTATTCCCCTTAGATAGCCGCCCCAGCGGTCCGCCCGGCGGAAGGTGGCCGCCGGGCTCCATCCTAATAGGGAGACAGACTGGGTGCACACCAGTTGCCTCCCCTCGCTCACCAGACCCGTGCAATGAGGAGATGGGCCCCCCGGCCCACCTAAGTCTCAACCTAAGCAGTCTGTGTTTTCGGTGCGGGCAATCTGGCCACAAGGCTTTGCAGTGTGTGGCTGTAAAATTGCACTGCATCTTGTGCGCCGAGGCTGGAAGACTGGCAGAGCACGATGTACGTTAGCTCGACGTCTTGCACTCTGTCCTAGCGCGGTGTCTGGAACGCAGCTTTTTATTGGAGCTAAGGCGCACCGTTGGACCCAGACACAAAGTAATGAAGGTGCTTCCTTTGGTCGTTCAGGTCGTTCAACATGATTCACACATGAACTAGACACGCTTCAGTCGATCAAATCATAGGGCAGCGCTAACTGGGGTATCGGGGCCATGATCCAAAGATCCTGTGTGGGCTGCTGTCGGTCCCAAGTGGCCTTCGAACGCGTTCGTATGTACTAAACTCTGATGATCGTGGCCCCCTACCGCCTGAGTCTACAATTAATGTCATAATCCAGGCGAGGTTTGAGTAACCCCAAGCAGTCCCAACGGGGTTCACTACAGAGCGACCTAAGCCCAACGGCTGGCTTCACCCTCATAGTAAACGTTGCAATATAGAGCTAGAAATATTACCTATAATACTTATATTAGTAGTCCGATCAATCAATCGGCGTCCGCTTAAATCTATTAACAAATTTTGACTAGCTAAGAAGTCAGCACCTAATATCGGTTGCTTCACATCCGCTAGTATAAAAATCTAACGAAACGCTCGCCACAGATTTAAATCTAAAACCGTACAATGCATACCATAAGTTATTATCTCTGTACCGTTTTCTGCATATAACTTATATTGTTCGTTTTCGGGAATATTACAATAAGTATTTGTGTACACTGTATGACGCGGTAACACTGATACGTTTGCACCACTGTCCACTAAAAATTGTAATCCCGATTTCCTGTCGATAACGCTTACGACGGTGATTAGTATATATTTGGTCACAGCCTCCCGTCGCTGACTGCACCGATTCTAGTTTTCCTCCGTTTTATTCATATCGTCTTTTTTCCAATTAAAAGGCTGGACACATTTGTTTGCCCGTTGCCTGTAACGGAAATGATAATAACATAGCCAATTCGGATGATTGGGAGTTCACCCACGAACAGTATTCCTTGAATTCGACCGTGATGTATATCTCGGGTTCTTTCTGAACCTCTTTCTTAGTTTCCGAGTTCTAGTCTCAATCTCTAGTTTCAATTTGTTCTATTCGGTCGCTCAGTATTTGTATTTGTGCTGTTACATATTCACAGCTCGATGTTCCAGGTTTTTCTTGTATACTCAATATATTATGTACAGGCGTTAAGGTTTCCATAATTTTAACCGCGATGGTAGCCAGCTTGTCCAGTTCCTTTACGTCCGACACTGCCAACACGCCTCGAACTGCCGTTGGAAGGTGATTTTGCCACAATACTGATAATGTTTCGTCAGTAACTTTGTCTCTCGCCAATTCTTGCATTTTTCGTAAAAGTTGAGAAGGTTTTTGATCTCCCAACTCCATTTCACCGATTAGTTTCTTTAATTGGCGGTTCTCTGAGTCTTGATAAATAGATATTAACCTGGTTTTCAAATTATCATATTTTTGTATAGCCGGCGGGTATATAAGTATATCTGTTACTTGTTCAATGACATCTCGACTTAACTTTGTTATTATTACCTGATATTTAGCCTCGTCTGACATTTTCTGAGGGTGTAGTACAGCTTCCGCCTGGATGAACCACAGCTTTGGTGAATTTTTCCAAAATTCCGGAATGCGCGCGGTCAAGGATACGGCTGATATGCCCTGACCCTCCATGACTGAGGATTTTACTTCTTCATTGAATGACATTTTTATTTTATTTTTAGTTATGTATTTATATTTTATTTTTTTTATTTACACTGTACTTTTATTTTTTTAAATGGCACTCCGTCGCTAAAACCTACGCCGTAAGTCGCTGCGTCCCTACACTCGACACTGCACACTTAAGGCAATAGAATTATTCATTATGTGGTTTTTAATATTGTTTTCTTCTTTCTTCACTACATATTATAAAATAAAATCCACTGACACGTCCTTCTGTCTACTTATTTGTTTGCGATAAACTGAAAAACTACTGAACGGATTTTCATCACTAGCTACTGTTATTTTGAGTACAACGCCGTGTCCCGAGAGTTACAACTATACATTCGTAATGAAAGCAAAGATTAGATGCTGTAGTGCGACGCGGTGTCTCAGAGAACAGAATCATTCACAAAGGTTGACGCCAGTTAACTCGTCGATGTCGTACTGTAGTACATCTATGTATTCAATCAATATATCTAGTCATACACAATGTTACTGATTTCTCTTCGTATCTGTATAATAAGTTAATATTTGTATTTTGGATTCTATTAAATTTAATGTTTATAAAAGCTTACCTGTACCTACACCACGATAAGGAAACATAAAAACATATGTTCTTATTCGATGTCCTAACAGATGACACGCTCAGCTATGCATTATTATATAATGGAAATGATTGTAAAACTGTTGATTATAAATATATGTTCCACACAAACAATTTTGTCGTCAATTATAATTCAACGTGTGTGACTAAACTTTTCACTGACGTGATATTGACACTTTTTTTTTTTTTTTTAATCTTTATTTAATTTAGGGACTTAGGTCCACATAGAACATGTCAGTCCCATCGTACCCTAATCTTAAAATATTCACCAAAGAGACTTCAACACAAACTTCCATAGAATCTTGGCTTCCTCACTTGCAGGTGCACACAAGATTCTATGAAAGCTACCCTGATCTAATATATTGAGTTTTAACTCATCGATGACAGCTTTTCTTTGTACTTTATTGCGGTCACATTCCATCAATAAGTGTTGCAAGTCTTCTATCGTTCCACACGTTATACAATTGGGTGATACGGTTTTCCTCATAAGAAATGCAAACTTGTTGAGTGGAATATGTCCGGAACGTACTCTGTTTGCAATAACAATAAGTGATCTATTCAAGTTACTGCCATCAGACCTTGGTATATGGGGCGGCTCACTTTGCAGCGTTTTATACCAGATGCCTTTATCTTTTGATCGTTCGTCAAAATGTTCTTTCCATTTTATAAAACATGTACATTTGAATTTGGCGAACAGTTCCGTATGATCTGGTTTAATTTTAACTTTAGAACCCCTTGAAATCGATTCTCTTGCAAAGTGGTCCGCCTTTTCATTGCCTTTTACTCCTATATGTGATGGAACCCATTGCAATTTCAGAACTATTCCTTTTTCTGCCAATTCGATAACTTCACGAAATATAGCATAAGCTGTCGATACACCTCTGTTTCCAGAGGCGCACCGAGCTAAATGCTGTAATGCACTTCTACTATCCGTAAAAATAACTAATTGTTTACAATCTAAGGAGCTAGCATACGATATTGCTCTGCAAATGGCAATGAGTTCCACAGACATAATGGATATGTTTTCAGTAATTTTGAAACATTTGGATTCATTTCGAGTCGGATCGTAAAATGCAGCACCCATGCCTTCAGTACTTTTAGATCCATCTGTATATAAACTATACCAATTCTTATATTTTTTATGAAGCTCTTCTAGAATATTATGTTTAATTACATCATTGTTATAAAACTTTTTAGGTTTTGTAATGCTTCGTCCTGAAACTTGTCATTCCAAAATAATTTATGTTCATATTTAAATAATATAATATATTAATATAAATTATATTAAATTATATAATTATGTCTATATTTGTAACTCTTTTATCCAAATTGGAAGCCTGCCTGAACTCTCAACCTCTTTGTGCATTATCGGAAGATCCAGAAAATCTCGATTTTCTTACACCAGCTCATTTCTTAACGGAAAGACCAGGATTGACCATTATTGATACCGAACATGATGTTCGAACCAGATGGCATCTAACAACCAAATTATTTCAAGATCTATGGAAACGGTGGAAAACTGAATATTTAACACAATTATCCCCACGTAAAAAGTGGATGAATGTGCAGAAAGATATCAAAGTGGATGACTTAGTAGTTTTTCACGAAGATAATTTACCAGTAGGAAAGTGGGCCATGGGCCGCGTGATAGATACCCACCCTGGCGAGGATGGCTTGACTCGAGCGGTTACGTTAAAAACTAAGAATGGCTTGATGAAATGACGTATTATTAAACTATCAGTTTTACCTCTTAAACAAGTCTAACCAACATTTTCCATACAGGAAGAATGCCACCAACCAGAAAATAGTCCAATTATTTAGAAAAAGTTTAGCGACGTTGAACAACAATCTCATTGTAACATAATTTTCACTCAACTACGTCATGACTATCAGGAATTGAAATACTACAATGAACTTTTGCTGACACAGCTTTTTAATGTCCACGCTAGACGTCGGCGGCGCCGCGGGCTTATCAACGGTGTCGGGTACGTCGCTAATGAACTATTCGGAGTACTGGATTCACGTTTCACAGAAAAGTATATTAAAGACATAGAAACCATTAAACAAAATCAAAATCATTTATCTTATTTTTAAAAAAAACAAACATCAGTTATCGAATCGGAGTTTAATTTAATGAAAAGAATGGAGGTAACCATTGACAAACAACATAAATTTATAAAAAGCCAATTAAATTATTTCGAAAAAAGAACCAATACATTTAAAGAAAATATGCAAAATATGTCACACATCCAAGATTTCACATTATGTGTCATGGCCGGAAACAGTTTATTACAGAGTTTAAAAAGGCTTCAAGACACGCTTCTATATATGATAACAGATATATACTGTGGTCAAATTAGTATTCATTTATTAACACCAACGCAGCTTAAAGCAGAGCTTCAGACAATACGAGGACATATGTTGCATGAACTCACCTTACCTATCAATGACATCGACACAGATCTTCAGTATATTTATAAATTACTGAGAGTGAAGGCAAGAGTAACTGAGAATTACATAATATTTGAAATAACTTTACCTCTTGTCAATAGAGAAAGTTTTCAACTTTATCAAAAATCGCCTATTCCACATCAGTACAATGATAGTATGATTACCATAGTACCAATTTCAGATTATGTAGCAGTAAATTTTAAAATAGAATCGTACTTTGCTGTTACAATAAATGAACTACATACATGTCTATACCACGGAACATCTTACATGTGTGAGTTTCTCAAACCAATCCACGATCTTAAAGATGATAACAGTTTTTGCGATACAAACATACAAAACCATGAATGTAAAATATATAGATCAACGTGTACCAACAAATGGGTTGAACTGCATAAGACATCACAGTATATATTTTACTATTGTAATGTTTATTCAATAAAAATCATATGTGATGATCAAGTCACTAAACATCAATTAAGTAATGCAGGGATAATTACCATGTCACAGAACTGCATAATTAAAGGAAAAGACTTTGTCCTTCACTCACTCCAACGTCATTCCAACCAGATAAATTGAACACACGAGCTCTATGTACCAATTATTGACCAAATAAATCATATAATAAATTTGAAATTACCTACTAATGACACACCGCTCTTATATAACAATGATTTAAATGCATCTTTTACAAAACTAAATCGACGAATCGAAACATTGAAATCTATGAACGATGAAATTGAAGATATATCACCACACGATATACATCATTACGCAGTCAGCTACATCTTAGTGGCAGTCTCCTTGAGCTTGCTGGCTGCATACCTGTGGAAGAACGGACGATGTCGTTTTTGTTCCCGGACTTCTGTTCCTGGAGGAGGAAGCTCCCGACAGGGGTCGGTGGACCCACAGCCACCGGCAAGTTCTACCAGTGATATACCGATGTGTAGTGTGCCATCGCGAAAGCAGAGTACGGCTGACCCGAGTCAGACGAGTGCTAGTGCAGTGAATGTGCGTAACCAAATTCTGGCCAAACGCTGACCCAGTGTTAGGCGCGGGCGAGACACTTGCCAGAGTAGCCAAGCTACTGTGCCTAATAATAAGGACAATCCTATTTTTACATTAGAAGATTCTTCAGTTTAGGTTATATCATTTAAAGCTTTTATAGATTTTTTACACGATTTTAGTTTACCATTTACATTGTGTTATTTTTAATACAAATTTTATTACCAATTGTTACTTAAAATTAATTTTTTTCATACAATTTTACTACACCATTTAATTTGACCACTTTTATTGTACGATCATATCATAATGATAATACTTATTAATTAATGTATTGCTTATTAAGATATTTTAAATTTAGTAGATGACTACCTCATCTCTCTTTCATCTCACGCCTGGGAGTATGTTCGGAGTTACACAACCGAACTGCTCTTTAGGTATTCTATATGATTTGTGCAGTGCGTGCACTTTTACATGTTATTATTAAGAGAATATATTTGTATTACTTCAGTTCGCAATCAACCACGAGCGACTCACCACCACTGTTCGCTATTTACCATTAGCGGCTGAATATTAATAACCATTTTACCAATAAAACAATTACCAATTAAACTATCTCTTTCTTCATGTGTGTAATCAAAGATAAATAAATTAAAAATAAAATGTAAAAATTATATTAATGATTAAACTATACAAGGTACTGGAATTTTCTCTTTAAAGATTTCATATTTCCTTTCATATTGCATATTTCCAAGTCTACAGTTTCATGCCTCTATTTACTATGCAAGTGTTTTCCCCGGGCAATTTATTTTAATGTTTTTGAGAATTACTGTTGCAAGTATAAACTATTTAACACAACGTCATGTCATATTTCTCCTATTACTATAACAAATATTGATTTGTAACCTTCAGAAGCTAGACATAAGTTAGATGATATTGAACGTTAAATTAATGAAGCTGAAAATCAATCTCATGTTGTCATACGAATATTACTATTTACCAACTGTTATGATTTTATTCATTTTTATTTATATTATATAGAAAGTTTATAGAAAGTGTTTTTCTATTTTTATATGAAAACACGTATTGTTGTATCCAAATTATAATCAATGTTATAATAAGATATTGTTATGTAAAACAAACAAAAACCTTAATACATCTATATAATGAACAGATGCTTTTGATGAATCAGTTGAAAGCTACAAGAAGGCTATTAAGAGTATACTAGAAAGAGAAACTAATAAATAAGAATAAAAACGCGAAACATAAGAAATCATTAATAAAGCAACGGTATATAAAAAAAATGTTTTAATTATAAAATCACTAATAAGATTTATTAATTTCTATTAAATTGAATAATTATTCAAATCTTTTCACTATGATTATTAGTTTCTATTACTGTGTTTATATTATTTTTAAATAATTTACTTTTATACTTTTGTTAATTTTGAATTATCAGTAATTATATTTTTATATGTTTACTATGAATGTTTGTGAATGTCATATTAAATATTGTAATGATCTTAATGGATTTATAATTTTAGGACATAGTCTAAAATATCTGGAATTGTGGCTTGTAAATTCTAAAAAATAAACACAAAAAAAATCTAGCCGTCGCGGGACGCCTGGCAGATGTGAAACATCGAAATTGTTTTGTATAAGTTATATGCATAAAAGAACAGATTACGACAGGAATCAGCTAAGGCGTAATGAAAAGATAAAGCATTACAAATTGGTTCCATAAAATAATGACTGTTTATTTTATTACATAAATATTCATTTTTATTAAATACAAAAATGCAACTACGCGCAGGCGCAGTGTGTTTGGCGGCATTTATCAAAGGGCGTTAGGTTGTCGCCGCGTGCCGCGTACACTAGTATAACGAGTGGCCGACAATACAATTTGAATCTTATGTTTATACTATGGGTCGCCACGCCAAAAATCTGGTTTACGCGCGCCTATAGATGTTTCACATCAAGAACCAGTTTTACCCTTTAGGTCAAACCTTCAGGGTCACGTCAAGATCGCTATGTCAAATTTAAGCGTGCGTTACAAGAGAAAACTTCCAATACACTGAATTTCTGTGAATTCGGGAAAATTCCCAATAGGCTGAATTTTGAACCAAATGGATATATAGCGGTGACTTACCGATCACACTCTGGTCTAACAGTTTTGTTGGAAACTTACATTTCGTCTCAAGAAGAAAACTATTCATCATTTTGCCAATTCGGAATTATTCTCGCAAAGAGTGTGTGCGACACCACACAAATCTGTGAAGATACCGTTTGACGTTATCGTCATACGGAACTATGATTATTCTCCTGGCGACTGGTTACATAAACTGAATTAAAATACGTAGATGTGGGAACACGCACTCCTCTGTATGTTGTTACGCTAAAAGAGCGATGTATTATAATAAATAAATAAACAGTTGGCATTGGACTATCGGGTGTATCATTTCTCGTCCCAGTTACTGCATTTACTACTTTACTATATACTAACTCTTTCATGTATACTAGCTGGCCCGTGCGGACGTGGTCCCGCCGCGCCCTAGTAAACAAAGTAGAAGCAGTCATAAGGACTACCAACCGACAGAAGTGACATAATATAACATCATAAGACTTGAGACATCCAAGCCAACCTCACCTGCACGTGGTGCATCCTGCTGAATAACGAACGAGGCAATGGCGATAGCGGGGTGGTAGGGTTTTACAGCTTGACTGGGTCGCAACCACCATGTATGGCGAAAAAGCCCGTCATAGTGATTCGCCTCTGAGGATCGCGTTTCGGGATCAGCCTGTGCTATATTCAGCTTTTCGCAGGCCGGCATGACACATGCATAGTGTGTCACTCGGTGGTCGCCATTGTTTTTGGATTGTACTGTGCTTACCATCAGGCATAGAAAAAACTAACAATAATGACAGAAGCGTGTTCTCTTTTGAATTTTGAAATCATTAACTATTACTACTAATCATTGACATAGTATAAGACAAATCCCTCTACCGCGTCTGTCTGTCTGTTCGCGATAAGCTCAAAAACGGATTGTCATGCGGTTTTCACCAGTAGATAAAGTAATTCATGAGGAAGGTTTTAGCATATAATTTGTCAAGGTTTTTTTTAATTATCAGGGCGGAACAACGTCTACCGGGCCTGCTAGTTGATTATAATTTGAACTAGCTTCTGCCCGCGACTTCGTCCGCGTGGAATAGTGTTTATAAGAACACCTTCGCAAATAGTGCATTATTTTAGAACAAATTTGGTTTGCATAAAGGTTATAGTGTGCCAAATATATATAAACAAAATTCCTGCAGTCGAGTAATGTATATTTTAATCTATACTAATAATAATAATAATATTATAAGGAGGTAAAGTTTGTGAGTTTGTGGGTTTGTGAGTTTGTGACATTGTGACGTTGTGGGGTTGTAAGGGGTAATCTCAGGAACTACTGGTCCGATTTGAATAATTCTTTCAGTGTTATATAGCTCATTCATCGAGAATGGTTATAGGCTATATATCATCACGCTAAGGCCAATAGGAGCGGAGCACAGATGAAAAATGTTGCAAAATCGAGATGTTTTTTTCTATTTTAGAGCTTCTGCTGTGTGTCAGCGTTAGACCAGAGTAGTAACTATTACTACACGGACGAAGTCGCGGGCAGGGGCTATAATCTATATAGTAATATTATAAAAAGGTAAAGTTTGTGACGTTGTGGTGTTGTAAGGGGTAATCTCAAGAACTACTGGTCCGATTTGAATAATTCTTTCGGTGTTATATAGCTCATTCATCGAGAATGGTTATAGGCTATATATCATCACGCTAAGGCCAATAAGAGCGGAGCACAGATGAAAAATGTTTCAAAATCGAGATGTTTTTTCTTTTTGAGAGCTTCTGCTGTGTGTCAGCGTTAGCCCAGAGTAGTAACTATTACTACGCGGACGAAGTCGCGGGCAGGGGCTATAATCTATATACTAATATTATAAAGAAGTAAAGTTTGTGAGTTTGTGACGATGTAGGGGTTAATCTCAGGAACTACTAAACCGATTTTGAAAATTATTTTACCAATATAAAGCCACGTTATTTATGAGTGTCGTAGGCTACATATAATCACGCTAAGGGCAATAGGAGCGGAGCAACAATGAAAAATATTTTAAAATCGGGGCTTTTTTCTTTTTGGGAGCTTCCGCTGCGTCTTAGCCCAAAATAACTATTCCACACGTGCAAAGTCGCGGGCAGAAGCTATTAACTAAATATATTATCTATAATCAATACTAATATTATAAAGAGGTAAAGTTTGTGAGGTTGTAGGGGGTAATATCTGGGGAGTCGGAGAAAAATGGTCGAACGAAAACGTTTCTTACGAAAACTGCCTTAATTATGAGACATATATGATGGAGTTCTAGAGAAAAGTTGTAGCTTGATAATGCCTATTACCGCCCAACGAAGTGGGCACGGGTCGGCTAATTAATTTATTATGCTTGTAATGCATTTTATATTAAAAAAAATAGCTTTGTGCACTTCTCAACTTTAACTATGCTAAATTTCAAGTTAATCCGTTCGTGCAATTCGCTTAAAAAGGGGTACAAAGTTTTGACTTCACGTATTAATATATAAGATATATAATATTTAGAATATATTAGGTACATGTCACAAACGATTTTAATGGATGCACAGAGATGAGTCAATTCTAGACATCACCATTGTTCACGTATTGATCCAGTCTATAATAGCTTTTTGACACCGAAACCCGCTTGACATGGCGCTTAAATTCGCAATCCGGCAAATCGGTAATAATCATCTACCGGGTTCAATTAAAATAAAAACTAACCTACATATACGGTAATGTAAAAAAGTAATGTAAGCTTGTGAGGTCCATGGACCCCCAGTTGGAACGAAGTTCCTTTCCCTTTTTTATAGACATTTACCATAAAGTCAGTATAGTTTACATTATAAAATATAAAGTTAATAGAGTTAAATTGTAAATTAAACGATAAAATATATTCATAAAATAAATAATGATAAATTAAACACTGAATGATATCATAACTATTTTCAACTTGTATTAAAACTTTTTCACACTCCATTGTATTGAAGAAAAATATAAATATTAAAAAGATATGAGCACGACGCGTCAACTGTCATTTGCCTGTAACTGTTCGTCTAAGAGCTAGCAACGGTTTCGACAGCGAATTCCAGTAAGCCAGTTTTTTTATATATCTTTATGTTCTTCCGAACAGCGTGCGGGCTACCTGTGTGCCGGTAAACGTTGCGTTTATTAGTGCATATCACACCTTTACAGGCAAAAATATTGATTTTATATAATTTTACAATGTTTTGTTTTTCACTAATTTTAAAAGCTACCAAAACATGAAATTATTATTGCCAGACATTCTGGTTATCAACAATAATGTGCCCGATGCTATTTTTTATAAATAAAAAAAATATCAAACCATGTTAAGATAGCTGTAATTTTAATATTATTTTGTTTAGACATAAAAAGGGGTAAATTAAAAATAATATGCATCTTGTATAACTTAGCTATACCTATAGTTTAGCGCAACACTGACTGTATGACAAAGATAGCGATAATTGTGGAAGCGTCTGTTATAGACGCATATTGTATTCAAGATGGCGTCAGTCCCAAGTCATATGGCTACGTTTATCGTTGTTTTTATTGTTTATGGTGAAATCTCAATATCATAATAGTTAATAAAATGAAATATGTTCTTTGCAATGGAAAAAATAAAATGGTCTGAAATGAATTATTTTATTTGTAAAGAATATCATCGGGCACATTATTGTCAATAACAAAATTGTCTGGCAGTGATAAATTCATTTTTTTAATAGCGTTTAAAAGTTACTGAAAATAAAATGTTCCTAAAATTATTTATAAATCAAAATTTTGACTTGTAAAGGTGTGATGCGCATTAAAAAGCACAACGTTAATCGGCTACCAGGTATCCTGAATTCTGTTTGGAAGGGCATACAGGAAGATATATTTAAGAACCAGCTTTTCTAAAATTCTCGTTCTTCCAACGTTGCTGGCTCTTGTACTAAGGTGTCGCGAAAAAAGTCTAGTTACATTAACTACAAATTTTTGTCTTTCGTTATCCTGGACAACTCCTTGCGTTTTATTGGACAAAAAGTATCCTAGATGTAATCTTATAATATTAGATATCACTGTGTCAAGTTTCGTCAAAATTGGTTTAGTACTTTCAGAGTGATACGTGTTCACAGGGACAGACAGACAGACAGACAAAAATCGTAAAAGGATTACTTTTGGCTTCTATATCGATAACAAAGTCTACCCTGATCAACATTTTCAAAAAATATTTAATGTACAGATTTGGCTTTGTTACACTTTTATTATAGTATAGATTCGTATATATGTCTATCGTTCTTATAAAAAAACACAAAAGAGAAGTCATTTACCTACGCAACAACTGCTGGACGGATTTTCACGAACGTTCGAGAGATTCGCCTGCTTACAGATATTGATCATACGATACTTTGTTTTGAGGAACAGCAGCTGAATTAGATACTATAATCCTACTAGAAATACGTGCAGTTTACAAAATGGGGCCTCGCGAATCATTGACTAAATTTCAGGAATTGAGTATCTTAACTTTGCTGTCTCGATACATTAGTGACCACTCAATGTATGTACTACGCGTAAACACTTTAAAAGCTGAATTTAATAAAGAACCGACATAACTTAAAGAATAGAAAGAAATCGTTGCGACACATTGGTCATCTCATGTTTTAGGCAGTAATAGTTTTTTAGAAGAATAGTGTTAGGTTTTACAACAAAGCCGCAAACTATCGATTTGTCGGATAGTAAGTTGAAGAACCATGTCCAGTTGGTTTTTATGCCAAAAGGCTTATTTTAGGGTGGATCAATATGTGAACGATTTTGATATCTGTAACTAACATCTCGGTCTGTGCATTCGTCAAGAATTAACGTAGCTATAGTGTTTTCAAAATATATACTATAGCTGTCAAGGCGGACGTTGTCCCGCCTTTATAATAAAAAATCTTGAAGATAGATATATGCTATCGTTGATTTTTTTGTAGGCATTATCACGCTCTACAACTTTTGTCTAGAACTTAATCATATAGCTCTCATCGACAAGGCAGCGTTCTGTTATACGGGATTCTAAAAATCCTTTAAAAAAAAAAGATTTATTCACTTAACATATATTTATTATTTAACAAAGATTTGTTCACTTAATATACTTATTATTTAATACTGAATAATTATGAGGATTAAGGGTGTTATGGACTGAGTCTGGTGCCGGGTGGTATCGAGGACCATGAGAGGACTCGAAAAGTGCTGACGTTTGGTATTGGGAAAGGTGCTAGTTAGGAAGGGATATAGTTCTGTGGTGTTGGAGAAAGGTCAGCATATTAGGGTACATGGTTCGGGTATAACAGTTCATAAGAAACGTTATCGTTCAACCGTTTTTTGGAAGGTATACTTCTTTTGGCGCGTTAGGGAAAAATGATGAGAGTAAATTTTTACGATACGCGCGCACACCGTCGCGAAAAACCGACACCCTGACATTAGCTATAGTTAACAATTTGTTTCTTTGTGTTACAACTTTCAATGTATTAAATGCCTTTTTTCTATTGTGTCTCTTTCTCTACAAACGTAGAATAAGGAGAATTTTTGAAATTATTTTTATCTTGTTACGCCAAAGAAGTATAACTTCTAACGCGTGTACATAAATACACACACACACTTTTTTTTCTCCGACTTAAATTGCAAATCCGACTACCACTAGTCTTTTAATTTTTCGGGTTAATATATAGCCTATGACACTCACAAATAACGTGGCTTTCTATTGGTAAAAGAATTCTCAAAATCGGTTTAGTAGATCCAGAGATTACCGCCTACAATGTTACAAACTGTACCTCTTTATAAAATTAGATGTACAACAAGATATTGTAGTGTCATGCTGCGTCTCAGCGAACTAAATCGATCTCAAAGGCCAATTTAATCGTCGATGTCGAGTTTTAATACACTATACAATCCCATGATTTTACTAAGCACTGTGTTTATATTTGAAATTTCACGTGAACCTAGTCGCGGACACAGCTAGTCGTATATATTGGAAATCATTATAGCTACGTCCATTTGTAATGGATGCACAGTGAGACATATTAGTTCCAGACATCAAGATTGTTCACATATTGAACCACCTTATAACAAGCCTTCTCTTTGGCGTTTTCTTATAAGTAAATTTACCATATATATGAATGTGATATATATATAAAAAGGTCCTAAATGCTATACTAGTGTATAAATTATTCACAAAACCAAATTTCGTCAATATCCATCACGTGAATCCTGTACAAACCACAGACAAAAATTTTAAAACCTATGGAAATGTGTTTCGTCGTTGATTCTAAGCCCCACCAGAGCATTTTTTTAAATATTTAATACACAGATTTCGTCCTGTTAGGCTTTTATTATATGTATAGATTATACCTTACATAAGTTTTTTTTACTTAAACATTGTACTAACAACTACTTGCGACTTTGTGTGCGTTAACAATATAATTTACTGTCACTAGGTAGCAAAATATATTTTCATATATCAATCACAGTAAAATAATACTAAAAGATTGCTTTATAAAAGTATTTATTCAGAGAACTCTAAAGATTGTTAAATAATGACCAACTTCGATTACAAAGGGCATCATAATTCTGCTGCTTGCTTTTTGCATAATTCTTTTATGATATGGTATGATATTCACTTTTGTTAATTTCTCATTGTATTTATTTTGTAAACTATCCATTGACTTGGGCCTATATTACTTCTATAGGTGGGAGTCTCAACACTGTGATCCCGTTCTCATGGGTCATTTCATCTACAACATATGTTTGATAATATTCCTTAACTTTCTTTATTTTTAAAAGAAGTTTTCCTTTCACCTCTGTTTTGTCAAAGGATCTGTTCTCTGCTCTTAACCGTGTCTGTAATTCACTTTTTTTTATCTGATCTTTTTTCCCCCAGAAAGGTATGATGCAACATCCAAGACAAAAACAACATTTGAGTCTGACACTGGTAGAATTTGGCTGAACCATTTTTCAGAATTATATGCATACATCTTAGAGTGATAGTCAGTATCAGTTTTATTTGCCTCAAAAATTAATTCAACACCTTATAAGAAGCCTGAGTTAGATTCTGTAAAACAAAACATTTATATTTGAATAAATAAATGAAAAGTCACTTATGAGAGGTTCATTAATATTTTTTTCTAGATTTAAATGAAGTGTTCAGAGTGCAAATTATTGGAACTGTATGTTGAATATGCAACTCATGTAAATTGATGATCTAAATTTGACTTCTGATGTATGTGAAAAGGCTTTATGATCTTAGAAATAATTTATAAGTACTATATTTTTTTCTAGGATTGAGACTGTTGAGTTTTGGATTAAACCTAATACAAATAAAACAAAAAATATAAGATTGCATAAAAAGTTCTAGTTTGTCATAGAAATATGTTATATTTGATTTTTTGTTTTTTTTTTTTTTAATAATAGTGACAATTATAAAACAACAATAAATATGTACAAAACAACAAAATTATAATATTATAAGCCTTACAAATGAGCATCTGAAGGAAAAATCACTTCCGCTAGATGTAACTTCGAACACATATTTCAAAAAAACTACCGCGTCTCCGCAGGGTGAGGGGGTGTCTTTTGAAAGGGGTAACCAACCCCTATAAAAAACAACCTTTAACAACCCCAAATTCGTGATGCGAATTTCTAATACCAACCTGACAGAAGTTTATTGTAAATATTTTTTTGTTGTTCTCAAGATTTATGCTTTTCCATCAATAATTTTAATTTATTCGTTAATGCGTAGATAACAGACATAATTTCATACAAGTTATTATTTTTTTAGTTGAAAGCTCAAACTTTTTTAATGCAATATCGCTATAATTTTTAGTACTGTTACAAGATTTTTACATACTTAAATATCGATATAAATTAAGAATATTTTTTAATCGATATATCGACTGTTTGATATTCAAATTTGTATATCGGCGATCGATATTTATTATTATATACATCATAATATTCTTCTTACCCTTATCTCAACTAGGCAGAGTCGATACAACATGTTTTCCTTTCCCACTCTCTTCTTTCAGATGTCATCTCAGAATTTACAATTTCTTTACACATGTAATTTTTCACACACTTCATCCATACCTTTTTCGGCATTCCTCTACTCTTATATTTGTCCTACTTCATACTTTAAAGTATTTTAGTAATCTTCTAAAATTTTTCATCTCTCATTATGACATGCTCGTATCATGCTAACCTTTTACTCTTTAATTTCTCTGTCATTGGTGATATTTTCAAACTTCATGTGATATATTCGTTTTTATTCTTAACGATTTTAGTTACACCAAACATCCATCTTTAAAATCGCATCTATGCCGCTTGCAGTTTTCCCACCTTCGTTTGTTTCGTAACCCAGCATTCAGATGCATACAATATAATAGTTTTATACACCTTAGCCTAGAGTTTCAAGGGCATTCATGAATCGCAAGGTACCCCAAACATATTTTGCCATTTCCTGCATCCTGCAATTTACCCTATTCCTCACGTCACTGTGTACGCTGCCATCGTATTGGATCAATAAGCCGACGTACCGGAATTTGGAGCAGGCTGGTAATGGTAATTTCAGTAGTCAAACATCTGAACATATAACAAGTATTTTGAAAAACTCGTACTGAAAAATATGGGTACACATAATTATTTTATTTATGTAAAACAATTATGATGCCAATTAAGATCAATACGATTAAATAACGTTTGTACAGGTGGCTTTTAGAACTGTAATGTAACATTTTGAAACAGTTATGGTATAAATTATCTAGTAAATATACTGGATTAAAAACTGTAAATCATTGTTAAGCTGAATTACAATTGTTTTTGTTTTTAATAAAGCTGATATATCGAAATGTCGATTTTTTTTTTATACATCGAACTCCAATATTGCTTTTTTAAATATCGATATATCAAAAATGCGATATTTTTGTAAATATCAATATTACTTTTCAAAAAATCAACTAAACAGCCCTAATTATGACTGTTGCTAAACTTGCGATAAATGGAAATAGCGTTATTATTCACTAATATCGATATTTATTTTGACTTAATATCGGTAGCTTGATATTGAAAATTAAAAAATTTAAAAGTTTTTTTTGAAGTGAGTACTTCTTTAGGCGCGTTGATCGGTATTTTTGGCTGGTTATAGATTTATTATTTCGTGTTATGATCTGCTACATATGCATGACCGGCCGTATTGCACTTGCGCCGCGAACTATCGATATATCACCCAAAAAATATTAGTAATTAATATCGATATTTAAAAATAATAAAATCGATATTTTATCAACAGTTCTAATGCTCTGTTATTTGCCCGGAACCCGCTCTCGCAGTCGGACGCGATCTTCGCAACTATAACTTTACCAGTGCTGCACGAGAATTGGTAATTGATATTTGTGTGTGCATTATTGGTGGTGCTCTTAACATCGGTAACGGCGGCGGAAAATACTTATCAAGTTGTGGGCCGCGTGGTGTACACAACCCACATTAAAATATGTACGTGCCAACCATTAAAGTTTTAATTTTTCTAAAGATATAAAAAGAAATACAACATACAAGTAGGTATATCGTTATTTAAGAAGGACAACATTTAGCGCGCGCGATACGTGTAGCCTCCAGTAAGGTATCTCCGCGAGTAGGCAGGTGAGGGTGCGCGGACGCCGCTCGTTCGATCGATTGCCGCGCGGGGGGCGGTAAAATAGCCGGCGGACACAGGAACATAGGAGCCAGCGATTTATAGAGATGGTCCAATCTGTGGCATAGTATGCCACAAAGTAAGTGAGCCCTTATAAAGAAGTCCAGTTTATGAAGAAATACTTTTTTAATCATTTGTTTTAAATCTACTTCCAGCTAACTTATATAGTCCAGGACCTAGGTTAGGTATCCCGGCAAATGTGGGTGTGGTGGTTGCCCATATTGTTGTCCATTCCGAGCCGGATCGGTTTATATCAAGCATACTTTTCGATCACACTTTTTTGTTACAGTGCAGCAGTGCAAATTTTCATGGTGTTTTTTATATCTGTATGGTTAATTCAATACACGGTAATTGTAGTGCGAACATTGTTATTTCAAATAAAGCATACGGTTTTGTTTTATTCGCATTACGCATTTGTAGAAAACGGTTCGATATAATATATTTATATTGGGGGTATTCGTGGAAGTTCTTGCCAACGATTTTAATAACGGCCTCCGGTTTAAATAAGGTTTATTTCAAATTAATTTTATTTTACGTTAGATATTTTGCACTCTTTGTTTGATTTAATGCTTATTTGCTATATGTATATATATACGTTTTTTGTTATTTAGCAGGGATGTATAGCAAGAAATTATTTTAGGTTTAATTTTTTATGAACTCGTAATGTCATTCAACATAAGATGTTGTTGAAAAATGCTGAGTCAAGGTTTAAAACTAAATATAATTGTTTGAGATTGTCAAAATCTCGATCATCGGCGGTAATTTCGGTTAGTTCGCAAAGTTTCAAGATTTTTTATATATTAGGAGGCAAACGAACACGCCGGTCACCTGATGTTAAGTGATCACCGTCGTCCATAGACACTAGCAAAATCAGTCGCAAGTGCGTTGCCAGCCTGTGTTAGGGGCGAAGGGGGAGTGGCGAGGGTAAGAGAGATGATGTGGGTCTTCGGCGCTCTAACTGACCGAACGAAACGCAACAATGCAAGCACTATTACTTCACGTGGGTGGTTCTGTGGGTCGGTTGGTAGTACCCCGGACGAGCCGACCCATTCAAGCTGAAACAAGTAATAGCTTCAGCGTGCCTCTACCACCTACATGTATTTTATGTGTTTACTTAAGCTTACGAATATATTATCAGGGAATGTACGGATGCTCCCATGATTGCTGAGTATGATAAATATTACCGAATGGCAACTGGATGGTACGATCAACTGGAAGCTGTTTACACCATCCAACGTAGAATGCGGGTTAAGGACGGTTTCCAGACATTAATCTATACTAATATTATAAAGAGGTAAAGTTTGTGAGTTTGTGACTTTGTGGCGTTGTAACGGGTAATCTCAGGAACTATTGGTCCTATTTGAATAATTCTTTCAGTGTTATATAGCTCATTCATCGAGAACGGTTATAGGCTTGTTAGATGTCTTGGGGAGATGTGTTGTGGAAAGGAAACACAACCATATGAGTGCATGCGTTTATTGGCGCGAGCGACCGATCCGAGCCGCTGCGCGAGCGTCACTGACTTACAATTTCACAATGTCTTAATTAGGACACAATACCCCACAATATTCCCCCCTTTATTTAAAAAAAAGAAATACAAACCAAAACAGAAAATAACATATAAGAAATATAGAAAATATAATCCAAAAAAAATATGCGTGAAGATATATGTTTATCATTTTGCTTATTGCTAACTTATACTATAATTAGTTTAATACAAATACACATTATTTCATTATTACAATACAAGCATTAATATCAATCAGATCGTTGCGTTGCGCAACAAGATGAATAATCTGTTATATTTATGTGACCTGCATTTTACATGCAGTGAAAAGTACTTATAAACATTACGCTAATTATGCTTATATAGCGAAACGTACTGGTGGTATTGTAACACGTCCGTAGCGAGTGACTTTAGTGTCAAGCGGTAGCGATTTTGATGTTTCAGAGTTAGTGTTGTTATTCGTTATGTTTTCTTGTAGTATGTATGCGGGTTTTAATCTATCGATAGAAATTTTTATTTTACGATTTGGAAATTCTACTTCATAAACCTTGGTATATCTGTGTAATACGCGATATGGACCGCTATATGTAGGCATTAAAGGTTTATGTACTTCGTTCCGCACAAATACAAATTCACATGACTTTAAATCAGCATGTACAAAAAATGATTTATTTGTATGTGACATAGGACTCGGTCTGAGACTGTTCAAAATATTACGTAATTTGTGAACGTAAGTGAAATCGTCGCATGGCATGCTTTTCTGTTCATTATAAAAATGAAATGGCAAGCGTAATGGTTGAGCGTATACCATTTCAGCTGCGCTTACGCTATTATCCGTGCGAACAGCTGCTCTAAGCCCAAGTAATACCGTTGAAAGTTCGTCAATCCATGATGACGATCCCTTAATCAGACGGGCTGTTAACGCTACCTTTAGCGATCTATGCCACCTCTCTATGGCTCCATTACTCTGCGGATGATATGGTGTTGTTCGGATTTTCTTTATACCTAGCAATTGCATAAGGTTTTTGAATAGGTCACTCTCGAATTGACGACCCTGATCGCTTGTTATTTTCACGGGATAACCGAATCGTGTTATCCATCCATCATAGATGACCTGCGCTACCGTTTCCGCAGTGATATTTTTAATCGGAAACGCTTCCGGCCAGTGTGTACGTCTATCAATGATAGTCAAGCAATATTTATAACCATCTGCAGTAAGTGGCAGTGGACCTACTATATCGACATGAATATGCTCAAATCTGTCGCATAACGGGAACGCTTGCAAAGCAGAATTAGTATGCCTTGTCACTTTAGAACGTTGACAACTTAAACATGTTTTAGCCCAAGTACCAATGTCTCGATTCATATTAGGCCAAAAATATTTATCTACGATCATTTTTCGTGACGATCGAATTCCGGGATGGCTTAAATTATGTGTGGCATCAAATATTGTTTTTCGATATTCTTTAGGCAAATATGGTCTAAACTTATTATTAGAAGTTTCACAGAGAATAGGTTTGCTACTCATGGGCATAACTATTTTCCTAAATTGACTATTATTATCCACGTTATGTAAAAGTTGTGAAATAGACTCGTCATTACACTGTGCATCAGCTAACTCATCAAAATTGATTAGGGTTGGGCAAAAAACAGTCTCTATGCGCGACAATGTGTCAGCTACCACGTTATCATTACCGAGAACATATCGAATATCTGTAGTATATTCGCTAATAAAGGATAACTGTCTAACTCGCCTTGGAGTCTCTTTTTCACATCTAGTTTTTTTAAAAGCGAATGTCAGTGGTTTATGGTCGGTATAGACCGTGAGTTGTCGTCCTTCAATCATATCTTTAAAATGACGAATTGCTAAATATATAGCTAGAAGTTCTCTGTCATACGTAGAATATTTTATTTGAGAGTCTGAAATTTTTTGTGAAAAGTAACCTAACGGTTTCCAATTATTGTCGATTAATTGTTGCAAAACCGCACCGACGCATGAATTCGATGCGTCAGCCATTAACGCAATAGGTGCATCACCTCGCGGGTGCGATAATGTCACGGCGTTTTGCAGACTCAGCTTACACTGTATGAACGCTTCGTTTGCTTCAGGTGTCCAAACAATACGTGTTTTGTCTCTTTTCTTTGCGTGAGTTAAGTAGCTATTTAAAAGTAATTGATATCTGACCGCGTTAGGAATGTGGGAACGGTAAAAGTTTATCATTCCTAAGAAACGACGTAAATCTTCGATTGTTTTAGGCTTAGGAAAATTTTTAATAGCTTGAATTTTGCTGTCTAAAGGTCGTATTCCGTCTTTAGAAACTTCATATCCTAAAAATTCTAGTTTCGGTTCGCCAAACACACATTTGCTTATATTTATGGAAATGCCGAATTGATTAAAACGTTGGAAAACTTGTTCTAAATGTTGTTTATGCAATGAAATTGATGAGCTTGCGATAATTATATCGTCTACATAAGTATATAAAAAATCAAGACCCTCAAGTACTGAGTAGTCCATGAAACGTTGATATGTTTGACTAGCGTTACGCAATCCGAATGTCATTCTCGGAAATTCAAATAAACCGAAGGGTGTTACGATGGCAGTTTTCTCTATGTCGTCTGGAAAGACTGGTATGCAATGATAGGCACGAACTACGTCAATTTTTGTAAAAATAGTTTTACCTTCCAACAGATAAGTAAAATCGTGTAATCTGGGTACAGGATAGCGATCTGGTTTTGTAATTGCGTTCAGGCGTCTATAATCACCGCAAGGTCTTATTTCCCCGTTTTTCTTGGGAACCACGTGCAGTGGGCTAGACCATTGACTTTTAGATGGCCTACAAATGCCTGCTTCTGTCATAAGTCTGAATTCTTCCTTGACACGTTTGTACTTGTCTGGTGGAAGTTTCCGCGCTCGAGCGTGTACAGGAGGACCAGTAGTTTCTATATGGTGATATACACTATGTTTAGGAGTATCCTTAAAATTAATGGGTTTAGTTATATCTGGGTACTTGCTGATAATATCCCAGTATGGATGATTTTTATCTACGGTGCAAACAGTTGATTCGTTGCAAGTAACAATAGATACCGATATGTTTAAGTTTGTTACCTTATCTATTAATTTACGTGCTTTTAAATCGACTAATATACCATAATGACTTAAAAAATCAGCGCCTAAGATGGGCTGTTTAACATCAGCTATTATGAATTCCCAGCGATACGAACGACGTAAGCGTAAATTGAGCACTAGTGACTTTGTACCGTAGGTTTTAATCTCGGTACCGTTCGCAGCGTATAATTTATAGTCAGAATATTTATTTGATTTAAAACAGTTTTTTGACACTGGAATTACAGATACGTTTGCACCGGTATCTATCAAAAATTTATAACCACTAGTAAGATCCATGACACGTAGGCGATTTGTGGGTGAAATTGTGCAGATATCCGCCTTATTTACCTGCACATCTCCTGGTTTCCCTTACTCCAATTACACGGCTGTATGCACTTGTTAGCACGTTCCTTAAATCTAAAATGGTAAAAACATAGCCAGTCGGGACTACCTGGAGAACAACGCGGCTGACTGTACTTGCGGGAATTGGAAAGCCGACGAAAATTACTGTTGCTTCGCCCTCGGCTTCGGTTTCGAGATCTCTCCAGGTTCTCGATTTTAGCACTCAGTTTTGCTATTTCGGCTAGAATATTATCATTGGTGGTGCTACATCTGGGTGAATCTGGAACAGGAGCTACCTCTGCAACTTGTGGTTGGAGTGTAGTTTCTATGATCTTATCTGCTATGGCTGCGAGATTGTCCATGTCCTTGGTTTCCGTCACTGCGAGTACAGCACGTGCTGCTGCAGGTAAATGACTCTGCCAGAGGATCCGTAAAGTGTCATCCGGGATTTTCTCTCGAGCGAGGTCACGCATCCGTCGAAGAAGTTGGGACGGTTTTTGCTCTCCAAGTTCCATCTCTCCTATTAACTTTTAAATTTGGCGGTTCTCGGACTCTTCATATATAGTTAGCAATCTTGATTTTAATAAACTATACTTATTTGTGTCAGGCGGTTTGATTAAAATGTCGGTTACCTCTTGTATAGCTTCTTTCCCCAGTTTTGAGATGATGAGATTGAATTTTGCGTCGTCATTGAGTTTTTGAGGTGATAGAACGGACTCTGCGCGAACAAACCACACGCGGGGCTGGTCAGTCCAGAATTCCGGAATGCGCGAACTAATGGATATGACGGCCAAATCACTGTCTTCTACCTTGAAATTTGTAGAGTTCGTTCCTGGTGTTGCTGACGGTAGTAACGTGGCGTGCGGGTTCATCATTTTGTGCTTATAAAGTTCGAGACGGGGTCACCAGTGTTAGATGTCTTGGGGAGATGTGTTGTGGAAAGGAAACACAACCATATGAGTGCATGCGTTTATTGGCGCGAGCGACCGATCCGAGCCGCTGCGCGAGCGTCACTGACTTACAATTTCACAATGTCTTAATTAGGACACAATACCCCACAGGCTATATATTATGACGCTAAGGCCATTAGGAGCGGAGCACAGATGAAAAATGTTTCAAAATCGAGATGTTTTTTTTCTTTTTGAGAGCTTCTGCTGTGTGTCAGCGTTAGCCCAGAGTAGAACTACGCGGACGAAGTTGCGGGCAGGGGCTAGTATAAGCATATACTTGTACAGCTTTGGTTTTATCGCGGAATGATATTATGAAAACGAAATTATTATTATTATTACAATATTAAACTTATTTTACTATGTTAGCAATGAACCCAAGAACTCTGACCAAGCATAGTGGAATCGGAAAGAGTTTTCAAAAATGTTGCTTTCTTCGTTGGGCGGTAAATATTTATAAAGAACTACTTTTTGTGTCTTTTATTTTATTATTTTTATATCTCTCATCGTTAAGGCAGCGTTCGTAAGAAACGTTTTCGTTCGGCCGTTTTTTTCTCCGACTTACTTTGCAAATCCGACTACCACAACAAAGTCTCTCCATTTTGCGGCTTAGTATGTATGGCACTCACAAATAACGTAGTTTTTTATCGGTAAAACAATTTTCCAAATCGGTTTAGTGGATCCAGATATTACCCCCTACAACGTCACGAACTCACAAACTTTACCTCTTTATAATATTAGTATAGATTTAAAGTATGGTCTCTGTAAGTGTTGTGTTTGTTTTTGTGTATTTCAGTGGCCTAATCTGGAAGAACTAAATTATATAATAGATATTTAATAATACTTACAAAGTGACTCTCCCATGACTGACTTGCCACTGGCAGAATTCCTATCTACGAGACGACATTATTAAAAAGTTAAAGTTGAAGGTTTTGAATAAAAGGAAATTGTAACGATATAGACATGTCACCATGATTTTTTTATGAACAATGTCAGTTGCAGGTTCAGTTATGGACAGAAGGGCTCGGTGGATACGGGGGCGGTACAGCAGAAGTACGGCCAGACGCGGGAACTCCATCACCTAGTAGCTTACGGCGCAAACCCCAGTCCACTCCTCGGACTGGATAACGACAATCGTACGGTAAGAATTTGTCGTTATCTATCTATACATGTGATAAGAATGTAGATCTAACGTGTCTGTACTTTTTCGATTTTTGTGAAAAAAAAAATGTTGTGGGTGTCTAGGAATAAGTAATAAAATGCGTTTCAATCATTTTTAGAAATATTTGTATGAATACGCATCACTGCTAAAGTACAGGGTTCACAATACAACCACACCAAGAAAATCATAAAACATATCTTCGAGAATAACGTAGTGTTTGTTTAGTTAAAATCGGTCCACTCTATCAAAAGTTGATTGTAATTTTAATGACGACGCAGCGTAAGTACGAGAGAAGTAAATGGACTTAATAATAATACATTTAGATTACTTTATTAATCACTGTTTTTTACGCGAGTCGCGGGCACAGTTAGTCTTAAATAAACGCATAATTTCTCCGTTGATTTTTTAAGACCCAGATCTCAAAATAACGGAACATGTTTTTTTTTATTTTTTTGTAGTGAAAACTTCTTTAGCCGCGTTGAGCGGTACTTTTGGCTGAAGAGAAAGTTATGATTGCTCGTCATGACATGCTAGTAAAGCGTGACCGAGCGTATTGCGTCTCCGCTGCTTGCGTCCGACTAGCGACGCGTATTATGGGGGCCTGTTTATGTCTAATGCTGATATTTTGTATTGAGATTGTGCAGCCATCATATGTTTCATTAATTCATAAGCTGTATAAAATTGTACATAATTATTGTTCAATAGACGTGAATACCAGACTAATGATAATTATTTCAATTTACAAATTATAAAATTTAAATAATTTACACTATAATTAATTGAAAAATTCAAAAGAGGACACAGTTATTCCATTGTATTCAGTTTTCACTTCTGGCAGCAGTCAGCAACACTAGGGGAGTTGCAAGAGGAGAGGTGATCCTCCGGCGCTCTCACTGACCGAACGAAACACAACAATGCAAGCACTATTACTTCACGTGGGTGTTTCTGTGTGTCGGGTGCCGACACATTCATGCTGAAACCAGTAATAGCTTCAGTGTGCCTCTACCACCTAATAGAGCTTAAACCTTTATGGTTTGTACAGTCCAGCGGAGGTACGAAATGAAACCTTATAAATTAATATCTCGTGAGGTTTTAGTATTTTACGATCCGCAATTGCCTCCGGTATTAACACCTGACGTGACTAGTATAGTATAGGAGTCTGCACAGTAATAGCACATCTAATGCCTAATGTTAGTCACTCGACTTCAACGAACAATGGTGACCCTATCTATATATTAATACGTGAAGCGAAAACTTGGTACCCCTTTTTAACCGACTTCAAAAAAAGGAGGAGGTTATCAATTCGATGTTTGTTACCTCATAACTTTGGACTGGGTGAACCGATTTTGATTATTCTTTTTTTATTTGAAAGCTGGTACTTCCCGTGTGGTCCCATTTCAATTTGATTCAGTTCCGACAACGGCATCCAGTGCAAAACCGTATAAGTTTTAAATTTGCATTAATTATGTAAACGACAAATAGACGAATAACTCAATATCACGCTAACCGATTTCGATGATTCATTTTTTATTGGAAAGGATGTACTTTAAGGGTAGTTTGATGAGAATTTGGTTAGGTTCTGATCATGGGATCCGTGACAAAGTAAGAAAACTTTCATGAAACGAGCCTACTCCTTTCTTAAGGGCCGGCAACGCATCTGTGTTTTGCTCTCGTGTCGCAGGTGTCCATGGGCGGCCGTGATCACTTACCATCAGGTGACCCGTATGTTCGTTTGCCACCAATATTATAAAAAAGCTCTTCAATTCTTAGGAGCCTATTGTGCTTTTGTTCGTTGCTGTGTTGCAATATGACGCAAGCATTGTAATTACATTACTTAAGGTGTATTATGTGTGAAGCGATGGTACCCGAGTTGGTGGTAGAAACTATCGCGGATTATTGATAAGGTTGCGTTCGTACCAAACGTTACTTATTGTACAACCAATTGAAACCATATCGCATACCATGCCGATAGATATCATACCGCAAAAATGCGCATATTTTAATATACTTAAGGCGGAACGGAGTTCGCGGGCACTGCTAGTAAAATATATTTACTATTTATGTACACTAAAAATGGAAAAATAAAGTAAATTTTCAAAAAAAAGTATTAACCGACTTCAATATCAATCAAAAACCCATAAGGCACTAAAAAGCGGAAAATAAATAGTTTATCAAATTAAATAAAACATATGAATATGTGTGCTACCTAGAGATGTATTGGAAGTCGGTGCGAACCGAAAATCATATCATATACATAGGTACAAAGTTTAAGTCCACTCTCGCGTCTCTGTAATACATTTCTACCTGGAACAAATTTGAAATTTCGGTTGGCACCGATTTCCAATACATCTCTAGGTATCACACATATTCATATGTTTTATTTAATTTGGTTAATTTGATAAACTATTTATTTTCCGCTTTTTAGTGCCTTATGGGTCTTTGATTGATATTGAAGTCGGTTAATACTTTTTTTTGAAAATTTACTTTATTAAGGTAATTGCGTGTAGATATGAACGTGAAAATTGTCATAGTTAAAGTTTCTATGGAGGAGAAGTGCAGAAAGCTATTTTTTTAAATATAAAATGCATCATTACATAGTATAAAAGAAAGCCCCCTACCGCGTCTCTCTGTAAACTTAAAAACTACTGACCGGATTTTCATGTGGTTTTCACCAGTGGATAAAGCGATACATGAGGAAGGTTTTGGTATATAATTTGTCAAGGATTTTTTTTATAATCAGGGCGTGACAACGTCTGCCGGACCAGCTAGTTAGAAATATATTAAAATAAACATTACGCACACTACTGCTTGAATGACACACAACAACGCACATGTAAATGAAAAAGACGTTTCGCCATCTTTCATTTTACTCTTACGTTCCAATTACCTTTTTTAATTCTACGTTCAGTATGTCTAGCATGACCTACGTTCCATACCTTACATGCCATTTGAAATTAAGTGGTCAAATTGTATAAAATATAATATGTAAATTCATAATATACATTAATAGTAAATTGATAAATTGTCTTTAGTAAATTTATGAAACCACTGAAATAATTATTATTCTCTTTGGTCTTATCAATAATCAAATGTAAAAGTGAATGATGGTCGAATTTCGACCACTAGGCGACCACTAGTGTATTAATTTGTTAATCATATTACAGTTATATAATGATGGTTGACATTGCATTGTTATTATTGCTACATTTTTCTAATGTGAATTTTACAAGCTTGTAACTAGAGTCAGTGATTTGAATTATTTTGAGTAATCTATCTTCTTCTTTATCTTTACTATAATAAAACTGTAACAAGGCCAAATCTGTACATTAAATATTTTTTGAAAATTATAATCGGGGTAGACTTTGTTATCGCTATAGAAGCCAAAAATAACCCTTTTAAATTTTTTGTCTGTCTGTCTGTCTGTCTGTCCCTGTGAACACGCATCACTCTGAAAGTACTGTACCAATTTTGACTAAACTTGGCACAGTGATAACTAATACATCTAGGATACTTTTTGTCTCATAAAACGCAAGGGATTCTTCAGGATAACGGACGAAAGTAAAACAATTGTAGTTAATGAAATTCTTGACGGATTTTGGTAAATTTTCTATGTGCTATATATAGCAGACAGATTAGCTAACAATTTAAGCTATATTTCCCTATGCTACTTTAAAAAAAATATCAAAAATAATTATCGCTGTGTTCCGAGCCGTCGACTCCGTCGGACCATATAATGTCCAGTACGTTATAACTGAGCTACGGCTACATGACGTTTCTAGGCGTAATTATCAACCACAAATGAAAAATTTGTATAAACGAAACTGTCACTTATATGTTGTTACATTTATTTTCATCATTACATAGTATAAAACAAAGTCCCCTACCGCGTCTGTCTGTCTGTCTGTTCGCGATACACTCAAAAACTACTGAACGGATCTTTATGCGGTTTTCACCAGTGGATACAGTGATTCACGAGGAACGTTTTGGTATATAATTTGTCCCGGATTTTTTTATAATGAGGGTGGGACAACGTCTGCCGGGCCCGCTAGTATTGTATAAAAAAATGTTTGCTAAACAAAGGAGACAAGATTTTTTCCTAAAACATAAACCTAGATAATAGTTACATTGCATTGTAGAAGATGAATCTCAATTAGAGTTCTACCAGTACGGGTGCTGTTTCGATATTTGATAAAATTAGTTTTCTAAATATTGTTGAGTCTTGAAGTACTTAGGTTCAGATTTGTTAATCTACGATTAAAATAATCAGTTGAGGTGTTTGCAGTTATCATACTATGTTGTATTTATACTAATACTAGCGGACCCGGCACACGTTGCCCCGCCCTGATTATGAAAAAATCCTTGACAAATTATATACCAAAACGTTCCTCATTAATCACTCTATCTACCAGTGAAAACAGCATGAAAATCCGTTCGGTAGTTTTTGAGTTTATCGCGAACGGACAGACAGACACACGCGGTAGGGGACTTTGTTTTATACTATACTATGTAATGATTTTTGAATGCTATAGACACTTTTTATTTTGGTAAATATTTATTTCAATAATTTGTTACAATAAATGTAATTAAAAGTCGGCAAAAACAAGGCGTGCGCTGCTTGAACGGTTTGAAACAAAGGAATAACATCTAAAGCAAAAATATTCATTACTTTTAGTTTTGGTGGTAGAGCCACGCTGAAGCTATTACTGGTTTCAGCATGAATGGGTCGGCTCGCCCGGGGTACTACCACCCTCTCATAGAAAACCGACGTAAAGTAACGGTGCTTGCGTTGTTGCGTTTAGTCTGGTCAGTGAGAGCGCCGGAGGCCCACTGCCCTTTCTCCCCACCCCGTCCCCTCTCCCTTCTCCTCCCAACCTCAGGCTGGCAACGCACTTGCGAATCTCCTGATGTCGCAAGTGTCTATGGACGGTGGTGATTGCTTAACATCAGGTGACCCTTTTTTTTATTTACGTGGGGAAATCCTTTATGGATACGCCACCCTCTCGGGGGAGAGAGTGGGATATATCAGACCCGCACGGAATAAAACCCCACGGTGTACCGTCCGCCGCATGGTAGGGGCGGCCAGGGATCGAACCTGCTGTCTTCTTATGCTATCTTATGCTTATTTAAGAGAATCTTTCGCATATCTGGTACGTGTTTGAATAGTTCCCTCGACTGTTTGGATTCACAATTGGACCCAGTGGGTGTCGCTACAATCGTGTTCTAGGTTTTTTAGATTTTTCGCGTTTGGAAATACTATTGGAACCGGTAGTAACCGATTTGGCGCAGACGAAGCCGCGCGGGTCAACTAGTTAATAATAGAAATTAGACAAGAAATACTGAAAAAACTCCCACAGCATTCCTTCTGAAAAGACTTTAATAAACAACTAGGCTAAAATCTATACATATAATAAAAATGTAACTGACCGCTGTCTGTACATGAAATATATATGAGAAAAACTATTATTAGGGGTCTTTATAAACGCAATAGAACCCGAAACAATGATTTTTACAATTTTTGTCTGTTTGTCTGTGCGTTTGTGCACGCTAATCTCAGAAACGGCTTATCCGATTTAGATATAGTTTTCACTGATATATTGTGGCAAGCTTCACTTAACATTTAGTGTTTGTCTCATGTCAATCAGTTCATAAATAAAAAAGTTATACCAATTTAAATAATCATGTCGAGCATTTGTTAAACTATCTATCTACTGTTCTTTGTCTGTTCAGTAGCATTGACTGCAACTTTATTAAATTTCATAATAATAATAATGGTCTATATAAAATTATGATTACATAATAATCTATCTATACTATAATAAAACTGTAGCAAGGTCAAATCTGTACATTAAATATTTTTTGAAAATTTTGATCGGAGTAGACTTTGTTATCGATATAGAAGCCAAAAATAATCTTTTTACAATTTTTGTCTGTCTGTCTTTCTGTCCCTAAGAACACGCATCACGCTGAAAGTACTGAACCGATTTTAACGAAACTTGACACAGTAATAACTAATATTCCAAGGTTACATTTAGTATACTTTTTGTCCCATAAAACGCAAGGGGCTCTCCAGGAAAACAAAAAACAAAAAATTGTAGTTGACGTAACTAGACTTTTTTGCGACACCTTAGTACAAGAGCCAGCAACGTTGGAAAAACGAGAATTTTAGAAAAGCTGGTTCTTTAATATGAAGATATATTATGCCCTTCCAAACAGGATTCAGGATACCTGGTAGCCGGTTCACGTTGTGTTTTTTAATGCGCATCACACCTTTACAGGTAAAAATTTTGATTTATAATTAATTTTAGGAAAAAAAAAATCGGTTACATTTTAACGCTATTAAAAACATGAGTTTATCACTGCCAGACAATTTTGTTATTGAAAATAATGTGCCCGATGATATTCTTTATAAATAAAATAATTCATTTCTGTAGAAATGCTAAATGATACCACGATAGAAGTTATAAAAATATAGTTTAATCGACTTAACCAGAACAATAAAAAGTGCAAGTAATGACAGATGTACACCATAGACAAACAAAGATATTAAGCATAGATAATAGAAACACTAGTATTTTATGTTTACATATTTTCATCATCCTCCCTTAAACATAAACCCATCTTAGATGAACAATAAACCAACTTAGTGTAGGATGTAGCTTTGGTGAGAGCGTCTGCAATCATTAAATCCGTTTGTATGTACTGAACATTAATATCTCCTCCAAGAACCTTTTCACGTACAAAATGGTGTCTCACATCAATATGTTTTGTTCTGGAATGATATCCATCTGAAGCTGAAAGCCTAATAGAACTTTGATTGTCACTGTAAATAATCAAGGCATCATTCATCAACTGTGGCCAAAACCCTTCTTGAAATTGCTTTAACCACAAAGTTTCCTGTACACATGATGACAGAGACATATACTCAGCTTCTGTTGTAGATAGTGCAATAGTAGGTTGATGTCTAGAGTTCCAGCTGATTGTTCCTCCCTGAAACAAAAATGTATATCCAGTGCAAGAGCGCCGGTCATCTTTTGAGCTTGCCCAGTCTGCATCACAATAGCCATGAGTCATAATTTCCTTTGGATTTTGCTTATAACTCAATCTGTAGTCCATAGTGCCTTTTAAGTAACGCATGACACGTTTCAGAGCAATCCAATGTGACATTTTTGGTTTATTATTATATCTGCTTAACATATTTATAACAAAACTTATGTCTGGTCTAGTAATTTGTGAAATATATAACAAACAACCAATTATCTCTTGATAGGGAATATCAAATAAGATTTTACTATTTTCAGAATTTTCTTCAAACATTGCATTTTTGTCCATTGGAGTTTTAACAGTTTTACAATCAGACATTCCATATTTATGTAGCACTTCTTGTATATATTTTCTTTGATCTAAATAAATCATACCTTTCTTCCTATTCCTCTCTACATGTATTCCAATGCAATTACTTACATCTCCAAGATCATTCATTTTGAATTGTTTATGTAATTCTTCTTTAATATAAGTTTTTGATTTTTCATTATTTACAAATAAAAGCAGATCGTCAACATATATAGCAAGAAAAATTATATTACTTATATCCTCAATTTTATAATAAATACACGGATCTAGTTTAGACTGTAATAAATTCATTCCTTTCAGTGTAGAATCAAGTTTCTTATTCCACTGCCTGCTAGCCTGTTTTAATCCATATAATGATTTTTTTAGTAAACATACATGATCATTTGAGTTGTACAAGGGTGGTTGCATCATATAAATTTCTTCTTCTATGTTACCTTGTAAAAAAGCTGACACAGCATCCACGTGACATATGTCTAGGTCATATTTAACTGCCAAAGCAAACAGATATCTCAGAGAGGCATATCTCACAACGGGTGCAAATACTTCTGTGTATTCTATTCCTGGCCTTTGTGAGCATCCTTTAATTACAAGACGTGCCTTGTACTTCACTATTTCTCCATTTTCATTAGATTTTGACTTGAAAACCCATTTACACGGAATTGCATGTTTGTTGGCCGGTAAGGTAGCTACAACCCATGTATTATTTTGTAATAAAGACTTATATTCCTGATCCATAGCTTCTTTCCAGTGTTTCGCGTTGGTGCCTGATAAAGCTTCATTTACATCTAATGGATCTGTAAACTGTAGAGCACACATGAAATTATTACCTTCAACATTATGCTCCATCATGCGTTTCTGATGAGACCTGAAAGTGATATTTCTGTAAGAACTATCATTGCTGTCATAATCACTAGTACTAGGGTGATATGTTTCATCATCAGTTGTTCTATTCAACACACAACTATCAAAAGATGTATCAGAACATGATGGTGACAAAGTGACATCTTGTGTATCATTTTCTGTGCGGTTATAAATAGGTATTATTTCTTCACTTTCTTGTGTACAATTATTTAGTTCTGAGTTATTACTTTTTGAATTTAGTGGGATCGTAGTAATCTGTGGCATTGATTCAGATTTCTCTGTAATCTGATCCATATTATTAGACTTCTCAATAAAAATTACATCCCTGCTAATTACAAATTTATTATGAGTGGGATCAAACAATCTGTATCCCTTTGTATTATCACAATAGCCAAGAAATATCATTTCACATGATTTCTGGTCCCATTTTAAGCGATTTTGTTTTGGTATATGTACCATGGCCTTTGTACCAAAAATCTTTAAATGTGAAATGTTCGGTTTCTTGCTTGTCCATTTTTCATAAGGTGTCACCTCGCCTAAAACTCGTGACGGTGATCTATTTATAACATAGGCTGCAGTAGACACGGCTTCAGCCCAATATATTTTCTGCAGTTTTGCTTCAAACAGCATGCTCTTAGCACGCTCAACTAAGCTCCTATTCATTCGCTCCGCCAGCCCGTTCTGCTCTGGAGTGTATGGAGTGCTAGTCTGGTGCTTGATGCCAGAAGCTGCTAGAAAATCAGAAAAATCTTTATTGCAATATTCTTTTCCATTGTCACTTCTTAATACTCTTATCTTCTTCCCTAACTCATTCTCTACTTCCTCTTTAAATTTTCTAAACACAGATTTAATATCCAATTTGTTCTTTAGGAAATACACATATATTTTACGGGAATAGTCATCTATGAAAGTTATGAAGTACTTTCCACCACCAACAGATGGTGTCTCCATCGGACCACACAGATCAGTATGTACTACTTCTAGTAATGTGTTTGCTCGTGAACCAGAATATGGAAACGGTAATCGTGTTTGTTTTGCTTTACAACATGATATACAAATGCTATCAACTTCTTTGTTGGTTATCGTTATACCCTCAGCACAGGACTCTAACCTTTTTACATCAGCCATATTCAAGTGCCCCATTCTTTTGTGCCATGTAATAATATCTGTCTTACTCTCATATGACACAGTGTATGCATTTCCAGTAACAGTATTGAGTTTGTACATGTTATTAGTAAGTTTCGCAGTTGCTATAAGACTGTTATTGCAATTATATATGTTACAGCCCATAACAGTGAACTCCACTCTACAACCATTTTTTGTAAGTTGACTGACTGATAACAGATTTGTACTAAGTTCAGGAATAAACAAAACATTCCTCACCTGGATTGGATGCTCATCTTTACATAAATTGGTATGAATGTTTACTTTACCCATATTTTGTACAGAGACTGCATCACTGTTTGCCACCATTATTTTTTTAATCGGAGGTAGTTCAGTGTCATACATCCAGTCTGAACGTCTTGTCATGTGCATTGTGGCACCTGAATCAACATACCAGTCCTCCTGGTTTATTGAGTTGTAAGCTGAAAAAATTGCTGAAAAACCACTCTGATTAGATTTCTTCACTGTACATTGATTCTTAAAATGTCCATATCTATTACAGTTATAACAGCGAGGGCCTTTTCCTTTTTGCTTTGCATTATTATAGTTATTTTTGTGCTTTGTTACAAATGCAGATGATTCAGAAATTTTCACTTCCTGTAACAATTTCGTTTTGATGAAATCTGAGGAAATTTTTATCCCGGAGCTTTCTAGGCCCATTATCATAGGTTTATAATGTTCTGGTAGGCCAGTCAGCATTAGTGTACCAATCCACTCATCGCCAACTTCGAAGCCGATATTTCTTAGTTTGTATGCAGTACTCATAATTTTGTTTACATAATCTTCGACACTAACACAGTTTTCCAACGAAGTGTTTATTAAATCTCGCAATAAACCGACTTTTCTAGACAGCCCGGAGTCCTCGAAAGCATTTTGAAGATTCTTCCATACTTGTTTAGATGACGTTGCATTTTCAATATGTATGTAGTTCAGCGTTAGCAACTTGAAGTGGACTGGCTATCGTACCAGGGGCGTAAAATTATCGTACATGGATCGAAATTATCGTATTTTTTAGGATAATGTCTATTATAGATAAATTAATCATATAAATTGTAATATTGATATGCATGCAAGTACTTTATAGTTTATCTTTTTTAAACCACCGCTGTCAAATCAACAGAACACTGAATACAGACATATAATCATAATAATATAACGAAATAACTGCCAAATTTTCTATACAAAATATACGATACATATGAAGTGTGAACATAATCGAAATATCGAACTTATATTCTCTTGTTCGCATTGGTAGATGCTATACTAACCAATAAGAAAGCGTGTACAGCAGGCGCTGGATAAAGTTACAGTATCGGCAGTGGTGAAACTTAGTAGAGCGGATCGTAAGGACCAATAGGAATAAAGAACTTGTATTTCCCGGTATTTTCCCAAGATTTTATTGGACAAAATAAAATCATGCTACTGCGATTTAGACTATCAACGCATGAGTGAAATAATATAAATTCTCAAATTTTGCATCATGATAGAAATTATCGTACAATCTGCGTACGATAATAATATGCTATCGTACATCGTACGTAGGCACAAAATTATCGTATGTGTACGATAATTATCGTACGGTTCCGAACGCTGATGTAGTTTATAGGTTCCACCAACAAAATAATTTTAGACTTGGCTTTAATGTCTTTCTTAGGATCAACTGCAACACCCGGATCGATGCACTCCCATAACTCCTCGTGTTCTAAATATGATTTAATTGCAAATTTCCATGTTGAATAATTATCTCGACCGGCTAATTTTTCAATCTGAAGGTTTGACGTAGCCATTCTTGGAGCGGTAAATATAAGTGCAAGCTATGAGTAATATCGTTTTTATCTTTATTTCTACTGGGCCCATAACCTGTAGAAATGTTAAATGATACCACGATAGAAGTTATAAAGATATAGTTTAATCGATTTAACCAGAACAATAAAAAGTGCAAGTAATGACAGATGTACACCATAGACAAACAAAGATATTAAGCATAGATAATAGAAACACTAGTATTTTATGTTTACATATTTTCATCAATTTCAAACCATTTTATTTTTTCCATTGCAAGCAACATATTTAATTTTATTAACCATTATGATATTGAGATTTCACCGTGAACACTGAAAAACAACGATAAACGTAAACATACGACTTGAGACTGACGTTATCTTGAACACATGCGTCTATAACAGGCGCTTCCACAATTATCGCTATCTTTATCATACATAAAATGGGGTAAACATATCAATGCAGTTGCATAATTTAGCTCTAAGTTTCTAAACGTTTTCAAAGCATTAGCCGGTTTTAATTGGGGTGTTCATCCATAACATTCAGTTCGTTTATACTTCAATATTACACGCAGTCGAATTGACTATGCGAGCTTTCTTTATGATAGTAGTGCTCAGGTTAACCTCTATAAACTTGAAAAAGTCCAAAACTAGGCCATGAGAATTATCGGGGGTTTCATTAAAAGTACTCCAATCTATGTTTATGGAAAGCGAATTGAGCATATGTCCGTTACATCTTAGGAGACAATATTTAGCTGGCAAAATTCTATTTAAATTTAAGTCATTCGAAAAAAACGAACTAACCAATGTATCAGAAGAACTGTCCACCCCTTTACAATCACTCTATTGGCGTAAAAGAAAAAGACCATTATTAGTTTCTATTTTTTCTCAATATAAAAATACTCCAATTCAAATAAGTATAAAACATGAAATGTTCACTGTACACACTTGGGTCGATAACATTGATTTACACAATATAATTAAAATAAATGTAGATGGTATTTGGAAGCCAAAGCGTCAATATGATGTTCTTAAAATAAAAGATATTTGTCTTCAATATATAAATAAATATTATCAAAATTTTGTTAAAATATAAACTGACGGATCTATAGCTGGGAATTATTTAGGAGCCGCATTTTTTGAGTCAAATTGCAAAACTTTTATGAAATTTCCAATTGATGAAAATATTTCAATTATGCAATTGCAGAGGCCTTCTCATCTGCGCAATCAACTGAGTCCATTAAGATTGTTATTTTATCCTATTCAAAAAGTGCTCTTCAACACGTAGCTCGATGTACCTCGACTTTTCGAGAAATACCGATAGCCTACACTATTTTGAAGCAATTACTAGATTTCAAAGCAAAGAACAAAGTAATTGTTTTACAATGGATCCCTTCTCATATAGGTATAACTGGGAATAAAAGATCTGATCTTTTAGCAAGAGAAGGATCCTCCGAAGGTGCTCCTATTAATATTTTACCAACTTACTTGGATGTATGCTCAGTATTTAAAAATAGCTGTTACTCGCATTGGAAGGAATACTTTGATGAGGGTTCTAAAACAAAAGGAATATGGTACAGAACGATTCAGCCACATCTCTTACGGTCACCATGGATTGATGACAGTACGATTTGCCGTCGGGAAGCAATCACAGGAATGAGATTACTCTCAGGACACATCCCATGTAAAAAGTTCGCCTACCTGATGCGTAAAGTACTATCACCACTCTGCCAGAGTTGTGAGCTCATCGATGATGTGCACCACATCCTGGCAGAATGTGTTCGAAGCGAAGATATTAAATCTTGGCTTAATGCTTCTGGTTCGTTCCAGACTGGTTTGTACAATTCGTTATTGTCTGACCCCATTTCGAAAGATGCTAAAGAATTGTACAAAATTAATATAAGCTATTGTTAAGTTTATTGTCATTCTTATTGTTATATAGTTGTATGTCATTTAGGCGATATAGTCGCGCAGGTGACTAAGCCTTCATTCAAAAAAATAAATAAATAATAATATTAAAATTACAGATATCTTAATATGGTTAGAACATACTTATTTTATTTACAAAAAAATAGCATCGGGCAAATTATTGTTTATAACAAAAATGTCTGGCAATAATAATTTCATGTTTTAGTTAGAGGTTTCAAAGTTAGTAAAAAATAAAACATTCCAAAAATATATAAAAATCAATATGTTTGCCAGTAAAGGTGAGATATGCAGTAATAAACGCAATGGTTACCGGCAGCCAGGTAGCCCGCACGCTGTTCGGAAGAACATAAAGATATATAAAAAACTGTCTTATAGAAAATTTGTCGAAAGCGTTACTAGCTCTTAGACAAATAGTTATAGGCAAGTGACATTTGACGCGTCGTGCTCATATCTTTTTAATATTTATATTTTTCTTCAATACAATGGAGTGTGAAAAAGTTTTAATACAAGTTAAAAATAGTTATGATATCATTCAGTGTTTAATTTATCATTATTTATTTTATGGATATATTTTATCGTTTAATTTACAATTTAAGTCATCAACTTTATATTTTATAATGTAAACTCTACTGACTGTATAGTAAACGACTACAAAAAGGGAAAGGAACTTCTTTAGAAACTGGGGGTCCATAGACCTCTAAAGCTTTTTTTCACATTATCGCCAATATATGTAGGTTAGTTTTTATTTTTTATTGAACTCAGTAGATGATGCTCCGAACGGGTTGTAGGCTTATTTTAAAAGATTTCTCACATACCATCTGGGTATATGTTTGAGTGAGTCCCTTGATAGTTTGGATTCACAATTGGAAACCGTAGGCGTGGCTGCAATAAGGTTTTAGGTATATTAAAATTTTTCGCGTTTAAAAATACAATTGACACCGGTGATAACCGATTTGGTGCAGACGAAGTTGCACGGGTCAGCTAGTAATAAATATAAGTTAAAAATGATCAGTTTCGGAAATTTATAATAACCAATGTAAGTTGGTTATCTCAGATCCTCAGATCTATATCATCAATCATATGAAATTGGGTTCAACTTAGGCTGGACGATGTAGGTTGAACACGTCTGCGCGGGTATATAAAGCCGAGAGCCGCGCCGCTACTTGCCACTGAAGAGGACGCCCGGGCTTATACCCGCCGTATATGATACCCACACATCAATGAGCATGCCCGGAATAACAATAGAAGCCTGGAGGGGGGAGCGCCGGCTGGAGCAGTGTTTTCGCTGCCAGCAGTTCCGGCACACCTCTCTACAATGCCATCGCCAGATTGCCTGCGTGCCAACATCGAAGTCCGCAGACGAAGACTAGAGAAAGCCTCCCCGGAAGAAGCCTGCACCATCAGAGCGGATTTCGGGGACCAAATGTGGAAGTTGCTGCGCAACTAATGCGCTTCAAGCATGCCGGTCTGCCCTTCACCCTTCACAGAACCGAGACGACCATCGCACACCGACGGATAGTCGAGACCTCCCCGGGAGTGCGCTTTTCAAGAGGCGCGCAACCCAATACACAACACAGCCCCGCTAGACGGAGGAGAGCGAAGCCACCGCCAGAGGGGTAACCCTGATGCGGTCCCCCCGCGTGCCCCTCACGGGGCGAGCGAGAAAAAATGCCCCGCCGCTGCTTGACCAAATTTTAAGGTTTATTAAAATTTTCAAATTTTTCGCATTTAAAAATATAATTGAAACCGGCGATAACCGATTTGATGCAGATGAAGTTGTACGGGTCAGCTAGTTACAAATATATTCTTAACTGTTACAGTATCGAGAGCGTGCGGGCGTGATCACAAGCTACGCGCGCCGCACAACTGCTGTTGCTGAGCCTGCTGCACGAACGCATCATCACCAACACCTCGAAGTAAGATAACAAATTAATATAAGTAATTTCTAGTCGAAAGGTGGAACTACTCAGGAGCTCGTCTGCAAAATCATCAAAAATCTCCATTAGTTGTCGATGGCGAACTACATAGAAATTCAACATAAAACACAAATAATCAACATTCCGCCTATTGGTGAGTGGCGGAAATATGCATCGACAGCACATTAATGGAATAGAAATAGTACTCGCTTATCCATCTGTTAACGGGTGCCGGAACTACGTAGGAACTATACGAAAAACCCAGCAACAATATGTCGCTCTACCTGTTGTCGTCGCGCAGAACTACTTAGTAGATACTCAAACGACAAACGAGTACCTCTTCTTTTGTCAGCCGTAACCGTTACTCACTAGATGGTGACAAAACAGAATATAAAATAAGTTATCTATCTGTTGTGGGGTGCCAAAACTACGTAACAACTATACGTAAACAAAACCAGCACCAAAAAAAAAGTGTGTGAAAAATGAAAAAAAAATGCGTATGCCTGTAACACTCGCTTGGGACGAAATTTCTTTCGTACTATATTATTACGTATGAACGTATTATATTATTGACTAGCGGGCCCGGCTGACGTTGTCCCACCCTGATTATAAAAAAAATCCTTGACAAATTATATACTAAAACTTGCCTCATCAATCACTTTATCCACTGGTAAAACCGCATGAAAATCCGTTGAGTAGTTTTTGAGTTTATCGCGAACAGACAGACAGACAGACGCAGTAAGGGACTTTGTTTTATACTATGTAATGATTAATAAATAGAAATAAATGAATTACTAGTGCCTGAGAGCAATTACATGAAACGCAGAAATAACTTATGAATTGAAGGAGTCGTAGGAAATTTCGTTATTAATATATTTTTTCTACTTCTACATTCAACAATGTGTCAATTGTCTATACATTTATCCTAATATTATAAAGAGGTAAAGTTTGTGACGTTGTAGGGGGTAATCTCAGGAACTACTCGTCCGATTTAAAAAAATATTTCAGTGTTATATCATTTATCGAGGAAGGTTATAGGCTATATGGATCGTTTGCCCGAATTGGTGTCCCGCAGGGCTCCATTTTAGGGCCGTTTTTGTTCTTAATATATATAAACGATCTACCGCTAGTGGTTAATAACTCTGCTGACGTGGTGCTTTTTGCAGACGATACGTCTCTAATATTTAAAGTGAAAAGGATAGATTCAGAGGATGGGCATCTGAATAATACTTTAAATGAAATTTGTCATTGGTTTGCGTTAAATAACCTGTTGCTAAATGCAGATAAAACGAAATGTATAAGATTTACTTTACCCAAAGGGAATTTAGTAGGGTTAGTTGACAATGCTGTATTCTTGGGAATTACACTAGATTCCAAATTACAATGGGGCCCTCACATTAAAAAACTGGCGAGCAGATTGAGTTCCGCTGCATTCGCAATACGTAAGATTCGCCAGCTTACAGATATTGCCACTGCTAGGTTAGTCTACTTCGCTTACTTCCATAGCTTAATGTCTTATGGCATTCTGCTATGGGGTACGGCTGCTGAGGTAGACACGATAATTTTATTACAAAAACGAGCAGTTCGGGCAATATATAATATGGGACCTCGCGAATCATTAAAAACGAAATTCCAGGAATTCGGTATCTTAACTCTGCCCTCCCAATACATTCTTGATAATTTAATGTATGTCCGTAAAAACTTTGAAAATCTGAATTTAGTAAAAGACTGGCATAATCTAAATACTAGAAACTGTGATAAACTGGTGGTCCCATGTTTCAGACTTAGCAAAACCAGTAATAGTTTTTTAGGCTATGTTAGGTTCTACAATAAAGTCCCAAAGCATGTTACCGATTTGCCGGACTGTAAATTTAAGCGCCACGTCAAACGGGTTTTAGTTTCAAAAGGATATTATAGAGTGGATCAGTATGTGAATGATAGTGATGTCTGGAATTTACTCCTCTCTATGCATCCACTAAAAGCATTGTATGATGTATTGGAAATATATGTTAAAAAAATGTACCCGATCGAGTTTCTTGCCGGTTCTTCTCGATGACTGGGTTGTTTTCCGAACCGGTAGTAGTATTTGACGTTCATAAGTGCCTTATTAGGGCCTAAACTGAATAAAGTATTTTTGATTTGATTTGATTATATATCATCACGCTATGACCAATAGGAGCGGAGTACCGATGAAGAATATTTCAAAATCAGTAATATAATTTCAAAAGTAATATCAAAATTTTAGGTTAATAAGAAATTATTGACATATTCTTGCACGTTTAACTATGACAGTGACCTGACGTCATTCTTATTATCGTCTCTTCGTTCTATTCACCACTATCATAATGTTATTACTGGTGTGCGAGATGTACAAGTGGTGTTGGTCTAGAAGTTGTGGTGGTCTAGTGGTTTGACCGGTGGAATATCATTCCGATGTCTACTCGTTCGAATCCATCATGTACATACGAAGTTTTTTGAGTTCGCGTACATTTACTAATGTTAAATCCGTAACACTACCGGGTGACGGTGAAGGAAAATATCGTGAGGAAACCCGAACCTGAGAAATGTTCTTGTAGTACTACTATCTGTGGTTTTTTTTGTAGGTGGTAGAGGCACGCTGAAGCTATTACTGGTTTCAGCATGAATGTGTCGGCTCGCCCGCGGTACTACCTCCCGACCCACAGAAACACCCACCTCAACTAACAGTGCACGCATTGGTGCGTTTCGTTCGGTCAGTGAGAGCGCAGGAGACTCACCTCCCCTCCCCTTCCCCCATCCTCCTCACTCCCATTCCCCCCCCCCCCCTCCAAACACAGGCTGGCAAGGCACTTGCAACTCCCCTGGTATTGCTAGTGTCTATGGACGGTGGTGATCACTTAACATCAGGTGACTCACCTGTTCGTTTGCCACCTGTGATATAAAAAAAATGTGGGAAAGCACGGAACTGGGTTTCTCAAAGTTTTAAATCATCAATATGTCGTGGGTTGGCGTGATAATTATGCCCATACCTTCTTTCGGGAAGAGGCATATGGCCCTGCGGTGGGTCTCTGATAGGCTGGTGATAATAATTGATGTGCATTAGTAAGGGTTATTATTGACGTGAAACATCTATAGGCGAGGGTAAACCTTATTATTGGCGTCGCGAGTGTGTGAGACGTGGCGACGCGATGCCATGCGCAAGCGACTGTGCGTAATCTCTGTTGCCGCACTGAGCTCGCATACCTATAGTTTATACAGTGTTGTTAACTACGTTACACATGTATTTCACATCTGCCAGGCGTCCCGTGATGGCTCATTTTTTTTTAATCAAGAAATTTGCTGCCTTTTAGCAATAAACGCGCACGTATGACTGGGCACAGCGAATAGCGTACGTGCTATGGAGAACCCGCTACAGTATAGAAAGGGTTGTGATGGAATTTCGCTCCAATCCGCTGAGTCCGTACCGTGCGAGAAGGAACTTTGTTCCAATAAAACCTTTGAAATACATAAAATTGTAACAATAATAATAGAGAAATAAAATTACAGTTGTATTGCCGGCGAGCAACGCCCACCGTGAAACGAGGATTAGTCTCGGCCCCTACTACTACTCCTGCTGCACAACAACACGACACCACACACGCGATCCTGTGCACCGACACCGTGCACCGGCTCACGAAAGAAGATAAGATAATTAATTACAGCTAATATAATACATTTAAACAAAACAATTAAAGCGCCACCTGTTGACGAGCACCGGAAGCCATTAGGACCATCATGACAACAGTTACGCTGCTATAATCCACTGGAGAGAACCATAAGTAAAATATTTCAATCAATAATAAATTATTATTCTAGTGAAAATATTATCAACTATTATTTATTGTTAATTAAAATAAGATGCAGCTGAGAATCAGAAGTAGTCGACATTGTAACTTCTAATTGACATCATTGGTGCTATTCATAGTTAAATGGTTTAATTGTTATACTATATAATACTGAATGACAATTATAAAATATATTAAATAGATAGATATATACATAAATGACCGATAATATTGTACACTTTCTAAATTATTGGACAGAAAATTTAGTATCTGAAGTATACAGACTGACATTAACATAACTCGGAGGTAAATACGTCCTCTTGTTGCTTCGTTATTCTCCGATATATTTGCAGGGCCCGTAGCTGGTGGGGGGGGGGGGGGGGGGCATTGTGGGGCAAATTATTATAATTAAATTGTGTGCTCATAGTTTGAGATTTAAAAAAAATTGTAGCGATAGGTAAGCTTATCTAAGCTTTTTCGAACACACTACAGTTTGTGATATTCGAGGGCAGATCAATTATGATATTTTTTTTACTTCCGCCCCACATGTAACGCAAAATATGTTGCTAAGCGCAAAACTCGAACACGGCTGGTCCAATTCGAGTAATTTTCAGCGATATATTCTTAGAAGTCTGAGGAATCTGGAGAGAAAAATTAGAAAAATTGTTCGGAAAAACCTAAAATCAGTTTTCTTCTTCTGTAATCGTAAACACAACTTCAAATCGCTATTGGCAACTTGAACGCATCCATAATTACGATCCTTTTTTTTAATATCTGAGTTGACGCATGTCATTTTACCATTTTACTGCAGTTTGCTTTAAAAAATTCGCTTTTTCAGTTTGTATTCCGAAATCGAACAGTCTTTACGGGGTGCCATAGCAAAATGTTCCATATGTTGCTATGCATCTACTAAAAAAAAGGCTAAGATAAAAAATCATATTAAGGCGAAACGAAGTTCCCGGGGGCAACTAGTAACAAAAAAAAAAAAAAAATACAGACGAATTGATAACCTCCTCCTTTTTTTGAAGTCGGTTAATAAATAGAATTAATCAGCGCAGCGTAAAGATATAGCAGAAATAATAATAAGAATAGTGTGTGTCGTGGAAAAAAGTGCCTTTATTAGTATATTATTATTGACTAGCTGATACTCGCGACTTCATCTGCATTGATTACAATACAATAAATAAAAAAGTAATTTTAAACAGTACAATAAAATGTTAATGCCATAGAAAAACTTTTTAATTTTGACACAACGAATTTTTTTTTCTATATATAAATAAATAATTTAAAACTAAATAAAAGAATCAAAATGCTTTCAAACAGTATGGAAAAATGTTAAGACAACAGCAAAACTTTTCAATTTTTAATTTTAACTGAAGTGATAAATAAATAATTTATTATTTATTTCTATAAATGAGTCTTCTGGTGATCTGATGATTTAGTCACTTTAACGACGTGGGTATGGTCCTCAGAAGCAGTTAGACGTATGCTTGCAGGTAGAAACCTTGCTCGATATGTTTGAGCAATTCCTCTTCGGTATATGTAAAAGAAAAAAAAAATCATTATAAGTAATGTTAAACATAAATTCGTATTAACAACCACATGAGATTACAATTCAATATATATTTTGTTACATTAATTAATCTTTAGTACTGTCCGATTAAGTTTGCTGACCTAGATGAAATACAGATTTAAAAAAAAACTTTAAAATTAGTCCAGAAGATCATACTGAGTTGCATTTTCTTCTGTCAGTCGGAGTAATCTTAATCATTGAAATATAAAAATAATAGTATTTAAAAGATAAAATTCTGAGTAATTAATAAGAAAAACAAATAGAAATCCCAAGACTAAATAATTTGAGAAGAACAAAGGATACCATAGGATCTCATAAATTTTTAAATTGAAATAAAGTACGATAGAAGCTCACAGCTTTCAAAAAATCAAATGTTAGAAAGTATTACAATTTTTATTTAAATTATTACTATAAGTCTAAATCTCTCGTGCAAGGAATAAGAAAATGATTTGAAATAGTTGAATGGTTAAAACAATTATTATACTTTATTTTATTTCAGGTTTAGTTATGAGAAATCGATATAAATCAATAATTTTGTAGATTAAAAAAATATTTTTACAATGCTCTCAAATTGTATATTATAAATTCGTTGAAAAAAAAGGAGTTAAACTATTTTTTGCATTGAAACAAAAAAACTCAAAGGACCTTGAAATTGTTTAAAATCGAAATAAAATCATGGGGTTTTATAAATTATGAACTTACTAATATAGAATCTTTATACATTCTCATAACTTCTGAAAACCTATGAATAGGACTAAAATGATTATAAACTAAAAATAATTTATAATTTACTAAAAATAATATTAACATTTATTATTACAGTTAACATTTTGTATTTTAATTTTATTAAAAATAACATTTATAAAAATATTGTTAAATAACTAACCTGCTTTGAAAGAAACGTGCATTGTTCAGTTTTGTGACCAATTGTAATATTAAATTTTTTCGTAGGCAAGGCATATTATACCTCGAACTTCTGGATCTCGTTCACGATCACAATTTTTCCGAGTATATTAATGTACGCAAACATTTTTCACCTTTAAGCATCACAAAAAATCTTCACAAACAATAGATAATAATGTTGCACTTTCCACACACATTCCGACGCGCTTTTGCCGAATGACCTAACGACGAAAAGGGGTTCGAACCGAAAGAGTAACATCCCTCTCTAACATACTTCAATTTCGCTACAGCGCTCTCACTCTTTAAGGTGTCTGTATTTCATCATTTTAATTTTAATACACGATTATGAATAGAATATAATGATTCAATTTTTTTTATTAAATATTTTAAAGCTATAGTTTTTTTAAATATATATAACTGATTAACAATTTTTTCATAAAATTAGAATATCGTGTAAATTGATCCGAAAATGAATTTTATGGGATTTTATCTTGAATTCCGGGCCTTTTTAACGTATAGAATATTATAAGTTGCATTACACTTTGATGTGTATTTGTCCACGGAAATACTCATAAATAGTCATAAGAATTTCAATTGCAATTGCTCATAATTTTCTTATAAATTGTCGATAATTTCTTATGAGCTACTTTTCTTTCAATTTTCCACATAAAATCGCATAGAAATGCGATTTGAAATTTAATCTCGAAGTTCTCATAAAATCTCATAACGACAAAGAAGTAATACTTTTATGAGAATCTATGAGTTGGTGAATTACTGATAATATATTTAAGAGAAAATTTTCTCTGGCTCATACGTTTATGAGTAAGTCATAAAATCTTATAGATTTTTTTTTTTCCTATGATATTCTATAAGATTTTTCCAGCAGGGTTTAATTACAAAATTTCTTTGCGCACAAGTTATCCGTCTACTTCATCGCTCCAGCGCGTGCACACCGCACCGCTTGCTCCGCTTCGACTAACGCGTAGTGCATATAGATATCATCATTCTTAGAATATCTCATATATACTATAAAATACTCGAGTATTTGATTGCGACAAAATGCATATGCTGTGCTTACTCTTCTCTCGTACTTAATTCGAGTCGTGATTCGAGCTATAATACCTTGTGATAGAGTGAATGGATTTTAATGAAATAAAGACTAGATGTTACTCGAGAATGTGATTTTCCAGGATTTTCTTAGTGACGTTTTAGACAGACAGACATTTCTAGAAATTATTGAAATTGTTGAAGCTCTTTCCACTTGGATATCCGCTGAAAATGAACACCATTCCCCCGCACGTATTCCGTCTGGTCCTAGTGACTTCTTCGGGTCAATGCGGGACGCCTTCTCCTCGTCTAACGTGATGGGCCTTCACAGCAGTCGCACAACAACGTAGCAGTGCATTCCGCGTAGGCCCTGTAGCACTCGACACGGCCGCCAGAACTGGACGCCAATGACCCTATCTATAATCTCAGCCGCTGCACAACTTAGACAATTCTCTATGCTCTATCCTTTTCCACCTTGTTGCCTATCGTCGCAGGTGCATTACTTCGTCGCTGTCGGACACGATCGTCTGCACCTGCAGGAGTTCTGTTACTTCACCGACGCTCTGTGAGCTGATGGGTGTTAACACTGAAGGAGCTTCCGCTACCTAGTGAGATATTCACTCACCAGAATTTTATATGACTTCTTCCAGAGTATAGGGCCAACTCTCTCATTGAGCAGTTCGGTATTAGAACATTTCCTCCGCTTGCTTATCAACTCTGCATCGGTACTCGCCAAGAGCTCTTTACTTCTTCGAGGTTGCGGGGATGCGTCGATATTTGCAGAATAAGCATATACTTTGTGGACACCAAACTTACTTTCGTCTTGAAGGCTCGTTCACAATCCAGACAAACCCAATCAATAGCGCCTTCGCTTGGGTGGGCGTTGGCACGAAGCTCCGAATTCTGAATATGCACTCCGGCTCCTGTGGAATATCGGAGGATACGTTTTCTATTTCTGTATTTGGATTTATTGCAACGTTTTTCTGATGGGGAGGTGGGCTGCAAACCCGGTCACCCACTTTCGCTTACGAGCTATCACTAGGTTCCAGCCGCAGTCAGATGTTGGGACATGGGTCACTCCGTAGAGAACCTTGTTGGGCGGTTTTTTTTTGTTAGTCCCCTTTCACCTCGAACGTAGGTCGAGACATTTTTTGCGGAATTTTTTATGTTTCTCTTTTTTTGTCCTTCTGTCTTTTACTTGATTATTCTTTTGTTCTTTCATATCAAACAATTCTTGTATGATTCTATTTTATCTACTACTAGCTGACCCGTGCCCACTTCGTTGGGCGGTAATAGGCATTATCAAACTACAACTTTTCTCTAGAACTCTATATCTCTCATCGTTAAGGCAGCGTTCGTAAGAAACGTTTTCGTTCGACCATTTTTCACACACTTTACACAAACTCACAAACTTTACCTCTTTATAATATTAGTATAGATAATATAATTAGTTAATAGCTTCTGCCCGCGACTTTGTACGCGTGGAATAGTTATTTTGGGTTAAGACGCAGTGGAAGCTCTAAAAAGGATAAAAAACCCCGATTTTAAAACATTTTTCATTATTGCTCCGCCCTTATTGGCCTTAGCGTGATGATATATAGCCTATGACACTCACAAACAATGTAGCTTTCTATTGGTAATAAATAAGAATTTTCAAAATCGGTTTAGTAGTTCCTGAGATTACCCCCTACAACGTCACAAACTCACAAACTTTACCTCTTTATTATATTAGTATAGATTACAATTGGTCATTTTTCTTGTTCTTCGTGTTTAGTTGTCATATACAGTTATAATCCATTTCCATCTCGTTTTCTTGATCTTTATATTACAATTTTCATATACAGTTCTTTGTCTATTTTATATCTTATCGATTTTATTTTATTGTCAATATTCTCTTTATGTTCCTTATAATGTTAAATGTGACCCAAGATCACTGTTTCTTAATGGCCTATATTGTAATTTGTCACATTTATTATTCTTTTACATCTATAATTTCATTTTATAACCCAGACTTCAAACAGTTTATTTCGGTACATTATATTTTCTTCTTTCCTAGCAGTCCCATAACCGTATACTAATCGCCATTCCACCACTTATTTCTGGCGCCCGCCACCCTGGCCAACTTGACCATGAACTTAAGGGTGGCGGTGCGATGGTCCTCACCTGTAGCAGAGCGGGGAGATTTGGAATGCTCAACCTCAACCCGGTTCTACCCTCCAGGTCGTTATGGGACGAGCGGAATCTGGGACAGTCTATGATTAGGTGGTAGACTGTCTCGGCGGTATCCGAATCGCAAGCGCACGCGGGACTTCAGCTTAAACCTGTGCAGGTACGCCGCTAAGCCCCCGTGGCCGGGTGAACACTTGCACGTGGGAGAACGCTAGGCTGGTCTTCCTGAGGATGCGATACGCATGATCAACCCTTGGAAGCAATGCCCGCGTCACCTCCCCCGTGGTGGAGGCTTCGTAGCGCTCCTGCCAGGTCCTAACTGAGGCCTAACGTATCTGGCGCTTTGCGAATGATATCGGATACCGATCGTAGTAGGCCGCAGCTTTTGTTGTGAGCGGCCTTCTTCGCGAGCTCACCGGCTCGCTCGTTGCTCACTGTCGCTACGTGTGCCTGCACCCAATGCAGGCGGACGGACCCCCATCCGCACGGATCTCCCTAAGCGTTTGCTGTGCCGCGAAGGCCAGGCGGTGGGCCGGAGCCAGGTTCGCCAGTAAATCCAGCATCGACCTTAATTGGCTATAGATGCCGACGTCCCGGGCTTTCGCCTTTGAACCGCCTGGACTGCCCTCAGCTGTGCTTGCATCTTCGCTTGGAAGACCGTGTAGATAGTCTTTAGGCGAAACGTGGATATTGGGACTGCTTAGGGTTATCCACACTTCACCTGGCGAGAACCAAGGGTTAAGCCTGATCACTGTCTGAATTGCCGTCCTCAACCGAACTTCGGTGGAGACAGCGACAGAAACTCACAAAATGGGCGCCTCGTTGCGTTCTAAGATTTGCACCAAGAAGACCCCTTGCGTACTCCTCACGACTACTCAGAACAGTGTTTAGTTCCGGTGTAACATTTGTTTAGATTACAATACCAGGCATTTGGCTATTTATCTAGTCGATACGGCTCGTGTCAAATCAGTGAGTACGCAGGGAGATGATTATTTCCGTGTGCCCCATACCTCGACCTAGGATTAGTCGACCATTGCGCCGGTTATATGTTAATCGTAGCTTACAGGTGTTAGGTGGCACAATCCACAGTTCACCAGTGCGATTGACTACGTACGAGACCACAAGGGTCCGGCGGCAGTCCGAGAAAACCAACAGGATTTCCGTATCATCGATCCGACCCCCAAGATAGCTTCTTCCGCAAGGTCGATTGATTAAATGTTGTTCAGTTCTTGTCCGAACCCCTCAAGACAATCGCTGGTATGGTACTCATAACACTTTCTCTTAACCCGACATAATACTTTGTCTCTCTATATGAGCTCGAATTCCACATACCGTGCCACGACAGCGATATGGTTTTTATTTCTGGATTCCGATTCATTGCAACGTGTTTCTTAGGGGGTGGTGGGCTGCGAACCCGGTCCACTCCCTTTCGCTGACATACTTTCGCTAGGTCCCAGCGGAAGCCAAGTGTTGGGACTCGGGTCGCTCTGTAGAGGACCCTATTGGGACTGTTTGGGGTTACCCACACCTCATCTGGATTCGTCATTAGTTGTAGAGACGTTGTAACTCACACAGAAACGGTGAGAACTCAGACGCAAGCCAGATCACTGTCTGAATCGACGTCCTCAACCGAACTTCGGTGGAGACAGCGACGGAAACGCATAAAATGGGCGCCTCGTTGCGTTCTAAGATTTGCACCAATAAGACCCCTTGCGTACCCCTCAGGACTACTCAGAACAGTGTTTAGTTCCGGTGTAAGATCTGTTTAGATTACAATACGAGGCATTTGGCTATTTTTCAAGTCCACAAGGCTCGTGTCAAATCAGTGAGTACGCAGGGAGATGATTATTTCAGTGTGCCCCACATCTCGACCTAGGATTAGTCGACCATTGCGCCGGTTATATGTTAATCGTGGCCTACAGGTGTTAGGTGGCACAATCCACAGTTCACCAGTGCGATTGACTACGTACGAGACCACAAGGGTCCGGCGGCAGTCCGAGAAAACGAACAGGATTTCCGTATCATCGATCCGACCCCCAAGATAGCTTCTTCCGCAAGGTCGATTGATTAAATGTTGTCCAGTTCTTGTGCGAACCCCTCAAGATAATCGCTGGTATGGTACTCATAACACTTTCTCTTAACCCGACATAATACTTTATCTCTCTATATGAGCTCGAATTCCACATACCGTGCCACGACAGCGATATGGTTTTTATTTCTGGATTCCGATTCATTGTAACGTATTTCTTAGGGGGTGGTGGGCTGCGAACCCGGTCCACCCCCTTTCGTCGACATACTTTCGCTAGGTCCCAGCCGAAGCCAGGTGTTGGGTTCAAGTCGACACGGCTCGTGCCAAATCAGTGAGTACGCAGGGAGATGATTAATTCCGTGTGTCCCACATCTCGACCTAGGATTAGTCGACCATTGCGCCGATTATATGTTAATCGTGGCCTACAGGTGTTAGGTGGCACAATCCACAGTTCACCAGTGCGATTGACTACGTACGAGACCACAAGGGTCCGGCGGCAGTCCGAGAAAACCAACAGGATTTCCGTATCATCGATCCGACCCCCAAGATAGCTTCTTCCGCAAGGTCGATTGATTAAATGTTGTTCAGTTCTTGTCCGAACCCCTCAAGACAATCGCTGGTATGGTACTCATAACACTTTCTCTTAACCCGACATAATACTTTGTCTCTCTATATGAGCTCGAATTCCACATACCGTGCCACAACAGCGATATGGTTTTTATTTCTGGATTCCGATTCATTGTAACGTGTTTCTTAGGGGGTGGTGGGCTGCGAACCCGGTCCACTCCCTTTCGCTGACATACTTTCGCTAGGTCCCAGCGGAAGCCAAGTGTTGGGACTCGGGTCGCTCTGTAGAGGACCCTATTGGGACTGTTTGGGGTTACCCACACCTCATCTGGATTCGTCATTAGTTGTAGAGACGTTGTAACTCACACAGAAACGGTGAGAACTCAGACGCAAGCCAGATCACTGTCTGAATCGACGTCCTCAACCGAACTTCGGTGGAGACAGCGACGGAAACGCACAAAATGGGCGCCTCGTTGCGTTCTAAGATATGCACCAAGAAGACCCCTTGCGTACCCCTCAGGACTACTCAGAACAGTGTTTAGTTCCGGTGTAAGATTTGTTTAGATTACAATACGAGGCATTTGGCTATTTTTCAAGTCGACACGGCTCGTGTCAAATCAGTGAGTACGCAGGGAGATGATTATTTCCGTGTGCCCCATACCTCTACCAAGGATTAGTCGACAATCGCGCCGGTTAGATGTTAGTCGTGGCCTTCAGGTGTTAGGTTATATATTTTAAGTTATATATTAGGTTATATAGTTATCGATTGAACCGTGTTTAGTTCTTGTGCGATCCTGTTGTAGCCATGGATGGAAGTATCTCTAAGACCTTCTCTTTGAGTCCGATGGTACGTTTTAACTCCATACATGAAGCCACGCTCTACTCACCGCTCCAATATAGCGTATAAGAAGTGGAGCGGACCCACTTTTTACTCTGTAGTCCCACTGTCTGCGACTTTTCAATTTGCTCTACGTGCTTTCCGTATTTATTTCGTTTGTCAGAGCATGATCGAGAGGCCGCTGACCCGAATCTACCTGTGCATCCACTATGACTCCTGCAACACTCCTTGAGGCATAGATGTCAGGCTTTCTGAGACCGGCTATGGTATGGATTCGGCGTCCGTGCGTTCGATCACATGGCTGAATGTTCTGTGCCCTCGTCTCCCTGAGCGTTCATTCTGCAGAGAATTCCGTCATGATTTCGCCGATACCGGACTTTTGGAGACCACCGTTGTCTTCGGTTGGCGGTTACAGCGAGCTTGACCAGCTGGAAATCAGTATCGGTCGACGTTGAGACAGGGGCTTGCATCGAACACTGAACCAAGGGATCGGACCCAGACGCATCGTTACCCGTTTCCACTCTGGCAATCTCTAATTCTAATTAGATGATGAGATATTTGGCTATTATTAAATCGACGCTCCATGCCTCATCTCCTAGTATATATCGCGGGGCTTCTTTCTTATCATTATGAAATGTTCGGCTATGATAGATTACCCACGTGCCCCTATCCCAACCGCGAGCGTCGACATTGCGCCGGTGCCTATTAGGTTGAAATGGGCGGGCACGTTCAGCAGCGTCCAGTACATACCACTGCTTTCGGAGGCCACTTGGGTCCGGCGGTAGCCCACACAGGATCTTTGGGTTATCGATCCGATGCCTCAGTTGGCACAGCCCTAATACACGATCGATTGAACCGTGTCCAGTTCATGTGCGATCCTCTTAAAACGATGGACGGAAGTCTCTCCAAAACTTTCTCCCTGAGATCGGGCTCAGGTGGAACGGTGCGTTTTAGCTCTATATATGAATCCACGCTCCACACAGCGTGTCAGGACAGAGTGCAAGATCCCCTGATCCCTTCGATGATCCTACCAAGATTTGGAATCTCCTTGAGCAGTTCGAGCAAGTACCCCGCTTAATCACCGGTCGAGCTTTGATGCTCGGCAGCAATTCCACTTCATCGTCGCACCTCCTGTGTTTGACTTGAGGTAGAATTGCGTCCGCATTGGCTGCTATAGCAAATCTATCTTATTCTTGAGTAATTGTTAACAATCCGGACAATTCCAATCCGTCGCGTCTTTGCAGAGGCGGGCGTCGGCGCGATTCCTTAAGGAGTTCGAAAACGTGCACTCCGGTTTCTGTGGAAGATCGGAGGTCACGTGAGATACATAACGAGGCTTTATATTACGTGATATTGCAACATTTTCGTAGGCGTGGGGGCTGCAAATCCATTGAGCCACTTTTAGCCAGTCTGGGCCAGCTGTTCTTTTGATGTCATCTTGCTATCTAGTGTGGGGTCTTCCTATGCGTTTTCTTCCTTTTGTACCATTCCACATAGTGACTCGTTTGGTCCATCTGTCATCTTGTAACCTCGCTACATGGCCCGCCCGTTTCCATTTTAGCGTTTGGGCGTGGATCAGATCGTCGATGGCTTTAGAAATACCCCATATTTTTGTATGTTTTATCTTTGTATTTTTTCATGTTCTGCATACTACGTTCCAAGCCGCGTTGGCAGCTGGTAATTTTGTTCTTAATTTTGTTACCCAGACTATTTCCAAGTCTGGCAAGCGTAAGTTAGCCAGAGCAAAAGACATGTAACGCTCTGGTTACGTGCAATTACAATATGACCTCGATATTTCCAATGAATATTATTCCTTGAATCAACTATTTATTATAATAGTAACAAATATTATAATATCATTTTCACCCGAAAACGCAATCCTTTAATTTATGTCTACGTGCCCGCCGGTAATGTAATCACTCGCAACATAATTCGTGACTTAGGCGTTATTCTAGACTCCAAACTCCATTTCAATCTTCAATCAGCTGCCATAGTTTAAGAATTTTTCAAAATCTGGGTATTTTTTCCTTTTGTTAGATTCCGGCGCGTGTGTTGCGTAAACGGTAACTATTCCACGCAGACGAAGTCGTGGGCTGAAGCTAGTCTTTTATAAGATACCACAATCTGATACTCGATATAAGGACACTATTGACATCTATTTGCCGCTCTAATTATTTCAGGAATTCGTTTTTTCAACGATCTTGTAATCACTATAATAAATTCCTAACAGTATGTCAACAACATATTTTCTACTGATATATTATCTCCTAAAAAGAAAGTGGCTGATGTGCCGTATAAACTAGTATGTAAAGTATATTATGTGTTTTATTGTATAGTTTATAGTTTTTTTGTGTATCTTAAAAGAAACAACTTACTTTTCGAAATGTAAAAAAGAGATAATTTCCGATTAATTTAAACCATGTATTGTAAATTCGTTTCAAATCAATGCTACTATTTCTTAAAAATAATACAAATCTGTTTTGCTTGTAAAATTATGGTACTTTAGTTTAGTTTATTTTATTATTATAATGTATGTCTGTTGTTACCTAAATAAATAAATGAAAATAAAGACTTTTATTTTATTTTTTAATTTTAATAAACAGGAATATAGGTTCTACATATGGGGGCTCGACCGTGTTGCCATCTGGTTTCAATGTAAGTAACTAACAAGTTAAATCAACGCTTTATTACCTGTAGTGCTATCTATCAGATAATTCGAAACTTAAATTTAGCAATTCTTTGTTATAAAGTATATAAAATATAGAAAAGTAAACAAAATATAGAATAATTAATTGTGATTCACAATTTAGAATCAATTTTAGATGATACCAAGGTTAAATTTAAATCATTTTGGTTTGCAGATTCAATCACTGTCACTGTCACTATCAGGTTACTAACATTTTTGGACCTATAATGTTAGCGCCATGTTTTCCAAACAGATTACTACGATAAGTAACGAATTAAATTAACTAAGATTCAACAGAAGTTTTGGTTATGTTTAATTATTATCTAATGTTGTTTTAAGAATTTTAAAATACAAATATGATTTATTTTTGTCACAAATGTGTAAACATATTTCCGGTGTATTATTATTACAATTATCCCTAAATAATTAAGATACATTTCAACCTTTAATTAAGTTTGAAAATAATTTTATATATAGTTATTTATTTTATACTAGCTGACCCGTGGAACTTCGTCTGCATCAAATCGGTTATAACTGGTGTCAATTGTATTTTTAAACGCGAAAAATTTTAATATACCTAAAATCTTATTGCAGCCACACCATCGATTACCAATTGTGAATCCAAACTATCAAGGGACTCACTCAAACCCAGATGGTTTGTGAGAAATCTTTTAAAATAAGGCTACAACCCGTTCGTAGCAACCTACATATATTGGCGGTAATGTGAAAAAAAACTTTAGAGGTCTACGGACCCCCAGTTTCTAACGAAGTTCTTTTCCCTTTTTTGTAGACGTTTACTATACAGTCAGTAGAGCTTACATTATAAAATATCAAGTTAGAGTTAAATTGTAAATTAAACGATAAAATGTATTCATAAAATAAATAATGATAAATGAAACACTGAATGATATCATAACTATTTTCAACTTGTATTAAAACTTTTTCACACTCCATTGTATTGAAGAAAAATATAAATGTTAAAAAGATATGAACACGACGGCAAATCGTACTGTCATCAATCCATGGTGACCTTAAGGGATGTGGCTGAATCGTTCTGTACCATATTCCTTTTGTTTTAGAACGCTCATCAAAGTATTCCTTCCAATGCGAGTAACAGCTATTTTTAAATACTGAGCATACATCCAAATAAGTTGGTAAAATATTAATAGTAGCACCTTCGGAGGATCCTTCTCTAGCTAAAAGATCAGCTCTTTCATTCCCAGTTATACCTATATGAGAAGGGATCCATTGTAAAACAATTACTTTGTTCTTTGCCTTGAAATCTAGTAATTGCTTCAAAATAGTGTAGGCTATCGGTATTCCTCGGTAAAAGTCAAGGTACATCGAGCTACGTGTTGAAGAGCAGTTTTTGAATCGGATAAAATAACAATCTTAATGGACTCAGTGGATTGTAGAAATGGTAAGGCCTGTGCAATTGGTATAAATTCAGTGTGCATAATTGAAATATTTTCATCAATTTGAAATTTCATAAAAGTTTTGGAATTTGATTCAAAAAATGCGGCTCCTAAATAATTACCAGCTTTAGATCCGTCAGTGTATATTTTAACAAAATTTGGTAATATTTATTTATATATTGAAGATAAATATCTTTTATTTTAAGAATATCATATTGACGCTTTGGCTTCCAAATACCATCTACATTTATTTTAATCATATTGTGCAAATCAATGTTATCGACCCAGGTGTGTAAAGTGAACATTTCATGTTTTATACTTGTTTGAATTGGAGTATTTTTATATTGACAAAAATAGAAACTAATAATGGTTTTTTTCTGTTACGCCAATAGAGTAATTGGAAAGAGGTGGACAGTTCTTCTAATAAATTAGGTAGTTCGTTTTTTTCGAATGACTTAAATTTAAATAGATTTTGCCAGCTAAATATTGTCTCCTAAGATGTAACGGACATATGCTCAATTCGCTTTCCATAACATGGATTGGAGTACTTTTAATGAAACCCCCGATAATTCTCATGGCCTGGTTTTGGACTTTTTCAAGTTTATAGAGGTTAATCTGAGCACTATTATCATAAAGAAAGCTCGCATAGTCAATTCGACTGCGTATAATATTGAAGTATAAACGAACTCAATTTTATGGATGAACACCCCAGTTAGAACCGGCTAATGCTTTGAAAACGTTTAGAGACTTAGAGCTAGATTTTGCATCTGCATTGATATGGTTACCCCATTTTATGTATGATAAAGATAACGATACTTGTGAAAGCGCCTGTTATAAACTCATGTAATCAAGATGGCGTCAGTCCCAAGTCATATGTCTACGTTTATCGTTGTTTTTCATTGTTTACGGTGAAATCTCAATATCATAATGGTTAATAAAATAAAATATGTTCTTTGCAAGGAAAAAATAAAATGGTTTGAAATGAATTATTTATAAAGAATATCATCGGGCATATTAGTGTCAATAACAAAATTGCCTGACAGTGATAAATTCATGTTTTAATAGCGTTTAAAAGTTACTGAAAAAAAATGTTCCTTAAATTATTTATAACCCAAAATTTTGACCTGTAAAGGTGTGAGGCGTATTAAAAAACACAACGTTAACCGGCTACCACGTATCCTGAATCCTGTTTGGAAGGGCATAATATATCTTCATATTAAAGAACCAGCTTTTCTAAAATTCTCGTTCTCCCAACGTTGCTGGCTCTTGTACTAAGGTGTTGCAAAAAAGTCTTGTTACATTAACTATAATTTTCTATCTTTCGTTATCCTGGAGAACCCCTTGCGTTTTATGGGACAAAAAGTATCCTAAATGTAACCTTGGAATATTAGTTTTTCAATTTTACAATTTTCCATTTCTCGTCTTTACTGTTATTTTATTACCTCGGTAATGTTTACATTTTTACTATCTATTCATTTTTATTTCTAACTAGCGGGCTCGGCAGACGTTGTCCCGCCCTGATTATGAAAAAATCCTTGACAAATTATATACTAAAACTTTCCTCATCAATCACTCTATCCACCGGTGAAAACCGCATGAAAATCGGTTCGGTAGTTTTTCAGTTTATCGCGAACAGAAAGACGCGGTAGGGGACTTTGTTTTATACTATGTAATGATTCTTTGCAAATATTGTATATGTTATATGTAAGCTCAATTCATATAAACAGGTTTTCGTAAACTAGCTGTCAACCCGTTTACAAGACGTCAAAATCGGAATCAAACTTTCATTTCATATACAAAATCATCTGAAAGTAGCAACGTGGTCGTTATACTGCTACATCCATATCACTTAATGTAATAGGCAAATATCTACTTATTACATAATTCATAAAAATCGAATCTATTGTAATCGGTAATTAACTCAAATATAAATAAATGTTAATGTTAAATTCCTATAACAATATTTTGAATTTGTTTCGTATTAACCCCTTGACTGTACTATGCGCAAGACGAACTTAAAGCTATATTCAAAGCGGCCATCAACGATGACTCGGACTATAGTTTAGTGAGTTACAAACGGGCAATATAAAAGTAAAGTTAAGTTACAAGCACATTCTTTGGACGATAATTGCAAGGTGACATTGTGGAGAAGGAAAATATAATTTGGTTGTTATTAGTATTGTCATTTTTGTGGTGGATCCTGGAGAGAGTTCTGACGAGGCGCCGACATACACTATCACGCGAAAAGTGGGTTTAGACCATTTTGAAATGCAACAACACATTCTTTTCAAGAATAATCGTACAGTGACTTAGAGTAACTAATGTTGGCTTTTCATATATTGTCTATATTCCGACGCGCACAAAGGGCGAAATTTCTCAGGACTCACATGTGACCTATAATGGCGCTCAAACTCAAAGGAATATAATATATCGAACTAGCTGTGCCCGCGACTACTTCCGCGTAAAACCTTATCTAAAAAGCAGAGATTAATAAAGTTATCTGAATTTATTAAGTCTATTTATTTATCTACTTCTCTCTAGTACTTAAGTCACGTCGTCGTTACAATTACAATAACTTTTAATAGACCGAACCGATTTTAATGAAACATAGGGTAAATGTTACTCGAGGATATGATTTATGCTTTCTTTACTTATGTTTTTATCAAAAACCTAGTAATTTAACAGCGATGCGTGTTCAAACAAACTGACAGACGTTTCTAAAATTGATTGAAATGTATTACTTATTGCTAGACACCTGCAACATTTTTTTTACAAAATCTAAATGTGCATACACTTTAGATTTACAATCTAACTATATGCATAGATAGATAAAACATGTTAAGCTGTGTGAACCTATTGTCATGTATCTCACCAATGCTTTTTTCTGGGTGAAAGGTAGTAGAAAGATGGTATCTGTTGATTCTTTAAAGAAAAAGCAAAAATCACTCGCGCACTATTTTTATTTTGCTGAACACAAGATATATCGTCTCACCGTCGTCATTGCCAAATGACAACTTGCGACGACTGCTTAATTATAACTCGCTTATTAAATTACATTGCAATCGTGTTTATATTGTTAACTAGCTGTGGCCGCCAATTCGTGTGCGTGGAACCCTATGTAAGTGATTAATAAAGTCATCTGAATGTATTAAGTAAATTTCGCACGCATAGTATTAAAGCGAATTCAAAATAGGTCTGAAATGAGTTAGATACAGTGTTATCCTTATGACAATGCCAGCTATGAAATAACGTTAAGCAACTTTTGAAAAGTTAGTGTTTTATTGATATTAAGGTTTTTGGTCTCTTTCACGCTCATGAGTTTTGAAGACTTAATCATTACATAGTATAAAACAAAGTCCCCTACCGCGTCTGTCTGTCTGTTCGCGATAAACTCAAAAACTACTGAACGGATTTTCAAGCGGTTTTCACCCGTGGATAAATTGATTCATGAGGAACATTTTGGTATATAATTTGTCAAGGATTTTTTTTATAATGAGGGCGGGACAATGTCTGACGGGCCCGCTAGTCTATACATATAATAAGAATGTAAATGTAACGTGTCTGTACTTTTTGGATTTTCGTGGAAAAGATCGTTACAGGTGTCTAGGAATAAATAATAAAATACATTTCAATCATTTTTGGAAATGTCTGTCTGTCTGTCTATCTGTCTGTTTGTATGAACACGCATCACTGCTAAAGTGCTGGGTTAACAATAAAACCACAATAAGAAAATCATAAAGCATATCTCCGGGAATAACTTAGTCTTTGTTTCATTAAAATCGGTACATTCTATAAAAAGTTATTGGAATTTTATTGACGACACGGCGTAAGTACGATAGTAAAGTAAATAAGTAAATGGACTTAATCAAATCAAATCAAATCAAATCAAAAACACTTTATTCAATTTAGGCCCTAAGAAGGCACTTATGAACGTCAAAACTACCACCGGTTTGGAAAACAACCCAGCCATCGAGAAGAACCGGCAAGAAACGCGATCTGGTTTATCTTTTTAACAAATATATATAATACTAGCTGACCCGTGCAACTTCGTCTGCATCAAATCTGTTATCACCGGTTTCAATTTTTTTTTTAAATGCGAAAAATTTGAAAATTTGAATAAACCTAAAATTTGGGCAAGCAGCGGCGGGGCTTTCTTCTTGCTTGCCGCGTGAGGGGCACGCCGGGGGACCGCATCAGAGTTACCCCTCTGGCGGTGGCTTCGCTCTCCTCCGTCTAGCGGGGGTGTCTTGTGTATTGGGATGCGCGCCTCTTGAAAGGCGCTCTTCCGGATAGGTCTCGACTATCCGTCGGTGTGCGATGGTCGTCTCGGTTCTGTGAAGGGTGAAGGACAGAGCGGAATGCTTGAAGCGCATTAGTTGCGCAGCAACTTCCACATTTGGTCCCCGAAATCCGCTCTGATGGCGCAGGCTTCTTCCGGGGAGGCTTTCTCTAGTCTTCGTCAGCGGACTTCGATGTTGGCACGCAGGCAATCTGGCGATGGCATTGTAGAGAGGAGTGCCGGAACTGCTGGCAGCGAAAACACTGCTCGAGCCGGCGCTCCCCCCTCCAGGCTTCTATTGTTATTCCGGGCATGCTCATTGATGTGTGGGTATCATATACGGCGGGTATAAGCCCGGGCGTCCTCTTCAGTGGCAAGCAGCGGCGCGGCTCTCGGCTTTATATACCCGCGCAGACGTGTACAACCTATATCGTCCAGCCTAAGTTGAACCCAATTTCATATGATTGATGATATAGATCTGAGGTCAACTTACATTGGATATTTTAAATTTCCGAAACTAATCATTTTTAACTTATATTTATTATTATTATGTAATCATAATTTTATATAGACCATTATTATTATTATGAAATTAAGTAAAGTTGCAGTCAATGCTACTGAACAGAGAAAGAATAGTAGATAGATAGTTTAACAAATGTTCGACGTGATTATTTAAATTGGCATAACTTTTTTATTTATGAACTGATTGACATGAAACAAACACTAAATGTTAAGTGAAACTTACCACAATATATCAGTGAAAACTACATCTAAATCGGATAAGCCGTTTCTGAGATTAGCTTTCACAAACGCACAGACAAACAGACAGACAGACAAACAGACAAAAATTCTAAAAATCATTGTTTCGGGTTCTATTGCTTTTATAAAGACCCCTAATAATAGTTTTTCTCATATATATTTCATGTACAGACAGCGGTCAGTTACATTTTTATTATATGTATAGATTTAGAATAATAATATATTCTATATAATAGTAAATGTCACAAACGTTTTTAATGGTTTAATTTTAATAATATATTCAGATGAATTTATTAATCACTGTTTTTTACATCAGGTTTCATGCGGACGTAGTCGCGGGCACAGCTAGTTTGTTATAACACTGACACATTAATTATTCGACCAAACGGTTCAAAGGAAACATATGGTCATTTGTTATAAAAGTGACCAATTACTCTTTAGGTTTGTTTAGAAGTGAAATTTGTGGTAAGTTTTACTGTTTTTTTTTGTTTTATTTAGACCGGATACCGAATGAGACTATTTAATATTATTTATGATATTTCATGATAAATTAAGTTTTAAGGCTGTTTGAAACTATACGTTTGGATTATTTTTAAACATATTAATGATTAGTTCTATATAATATTATAATAAATAATTTAGTGAATTTTTTGATATGTTCTGTAGGATTCAGTGTTAAGTTTACAAATAACCAGTGGTGGATTTGCAGTCTTGGCCGCCCTAGGCCCCAGGACATGTAGTAATTACCAGCCACCCCTTTCTCAGCACCCATCATATTGCGTACATAATGAATTTACTTTTTTGCCAAATTTTATCGAAATCGATTCAGAAATTTAGTTAACTATAATACCTGCTAGTTTGTAATATTTTCCGAGGTTTCAGGGATAATTGCACATTTAAATAAAACATTTAAAATGGTTTTATTTATTTGATTACAGCTTTATTCTCATACAAGATAAGATTTAATAAGTGTTTTACAACATGTTCCAAAACTCGTATCGTAAAAGTCACTTATATGTACGAAATAACTTATACGTACATTTTATATGAACGAAATAACTTATATGTACATTGTATACTAGCCGACCCATGCCCACTTCGTTGGGCGGTAATAGGCATTATCAAGCTACAACTTTTCTCTAGAACTCAATCATATATATCTCATAATTAAGGCAGCGTTCGTAAGAAACGTTTTCGTTCGACCATTTTTCTCCGAATCCCCAGATATTACCCCCTATAACCTCACAAACTTTACCTCTTTATAATATTAGTATAGATTATAGATAATATAATTAGTTAATAGCTTCGCACGCGTGGAATAGTTATTTTGGGCTAAAACGCAACGGAAGCTCTCAAAAGGAAAAAATACCCCGATTTTAAAATATTTTTCATTGTTGCTCCGCTCCTATTGGCTTTAACGTGATGATATGTAGCCTATGACACTCACAAATAACGTGGCTTTCTATTGGTAAAAGAATTTTCAAAATCGGTTCAGTAGTTCCTGAGATTACCCCCTACAACGTCACAAACTTTACCTCTTTATAATATTATAGTATCGATAAGTATATACATTATAGCCCCTGCCCGCGACTTCGTCCGCGTAGTAATAGTTACTACTCTGGGCTAACGCTGACACCAAATACTTTTATTACAATTATGTATTTGTCAGTAGATGGCGCTCAACTATAAAGCAATGTTCGAATCACAATAATTTCGATACGTTGTACTATCGTTATAATTGTCTATCGTGGACTGAATCGAAGAGAAATATAGTTCGAAATATTTTATTTTCAAGAGCTTTTAATAAATACGTGTTTTTCCAAAAATAGATGGCGCTAGTTTACTGACCTAAGAGTATTGCAAGGTGAGCATAGATAATAATGAGATTGTTTCTGTGTTTGTTAGGTATACTTCGAAATATAGTTTTCAGAAATTTGGCTTGATTCTAATGTCTCAGTACCTTTGGAATGTATGAATACTTTTTAGTTCATGCACTGCGGAGCTTCATGTCACTATTTGATTGTGATGATACTAAGAGCACTCGAGTGAAAGAAAAAAATATATATTACTTTTATAGTTTAAAATATTCCGATGTAATAATAGACGAACATAGATAATAATAATGTTATGAAGAGTTTTGTATATTATATTTTGTAATATGTTATTTATTTATACACCAGCTGAGCCGTAGAACTTCGTCTGCACCAAATCGGTTATAAGTGGTTTCCATTGTATTTTTAAACGTAGAAAATCTTAAAAAACCTAAAGACCCGATGCAGTGACATCTACCGCTTCCAATTGTGAATTCAAACTATTAAGAGACTCACGCAAAGATATACCCAGTTGTTATGTGAAAAATCTTGTCCATTTTATTACTATAATAAAACTGTAACGCGGCTAAATCAGTACATTAAATATTTTTTGAAAATTATAATCGGCGTAGACTTTCGCCCTTTGTAGTAATAACGTAATTTGAAATATTTTATGTGCATGTGGGGTATTTCACGCAAAACCGGATGTTTTGAAAAAAAAAAAAAATAATTTTCTCAATTTTGTGATGTATGTTTAGTACCCCCCAAAATAATCCTCCTGGTACATTTTGACATTTGTTTATAACTTGTTCAAAGCTGTCGGACTGTACTGTCGTACTGTATGGATATGTTGTCATGTAGATTTCAATTATTCCTTGAGATCAATACTTTTTTCTGGAGAAAAGGTAGAGGAGGGATGGCTCTCTGTTGGTACTTTAAAGAAAAGACAAAGTTCACTGACGCACTCTTTTAATTTGCGGGACACAAAAAGGTGTATCGTCTCGGCACGAGACTTACAAATGAATACTTATTATAACTCTCTTCCTTTATTATTTTACAATCGATTTTATATTGTTTATTAATACTGTAAGTTTATAACGTGTCCTCGTGTTGTAAAGATTATCCTTCAAGACAAACAAAGGGCGGTAACACAATTTTAATAATGTCTTAAAATTATCAATCCATTAAAATCATTACAATATTTAATATGACATTCACAAAAAATCATAGCAAACACATGACAATAAAATTACTGTTAATTCAAAATTAACAAAAATATAAAAGTAAATAATCTCAAATATAAAATTAAAAAACAATTATAGCATATGACGAATTAAATATCTGGATTTCCATGGTAATAAAATGTATTTCCAAGATACAAATATTACAGCATTTTTACACAATGTTTAACGCCACGAACGAACACGAACACCAGATTACAATGTTATGTACAGGAGAACTGAACAACAATCATATAAACACTCCAATAGAAACTCATAATCACAGTTTCAATCTATTAGAAATTAAAGTATCTCATTAGTGACTATAATTAAAACATTTTTTTTTACTCTTACTTTACTTTGTTAATGTTTTCTCATGTTTACTTTTATCAGTTTCTATATCTAATAAACTTTTAATAGACTTCTTGTAGCATTCGACTGATTCATCAAACACATCTGTTATTTCAATATATGTAGGTATTAAACTTATTGCCGGTTTACATAAATACTTCTTATTATATCATTGATATATTAGGATGCAACGTGTTTCCATTAACAGTTAGCAAAATACTTTTATAAACTTTGTATATAATATAATTAAAAATAAACGAAATCATAACACATGTATTTGCCGAATAATAATATCAGTATTTGACAACACGAGACTGATTTTCAGCTTCATTAATTTAACGTTCAATATCATCTTGTCTAGCTTTTGAAGGTTACGAATCAATATTGGTTATAGTAATTGGGGAAATATGACATGAGGTTGTGTTAAACAGTTTATACTTGCCACAGTTAATCTCAACAATATTAAAATCAATAGTTGACTCGGCAAAACAATTATATAGGAAATAGAGGCATGAAACTGTAGACTTGGAAATATGCAATACAATCATCTTTAAGATAAAGCTCCAGTACCTTGTATAATATAATTATTAATATCATTTTTACATTCTATTGTTAATTTATTTGGCTTTTATTGCACATATGTCTACCATTATTTCATTTTTGATATAGATTTATATGAACATAAATTATTTTGGAATCACAAGTTCAGGAAGTATCAATATAACTTCAGTTAAAAGTTTAGTCTCACACGTTGAATTATTATTAATTGTCGACAACATTGTTTGCGTGGAACATTTATTTATAATCAATATTTTTACAATCATTTCCATTATATAATAATGCATAGCTTAGCGTGTCATCTGTTACAGCGACATATAACTTAGAAGGACGAATAAAAACATATGTTTTTATGTTTTCTTCTCGTGGTGTAGAGTACAGGTAAGCTTTTATAATAATGTATAAATTTAATGGAATTAATAAGATATACTACAATTATATATACAATTAGATATACAATACAATTAGTAATTAATTATTATAAAAATAGGAAGATAAAAAATATATATTATGTAACACTAGCTGTGCTCGGGTGGAATTTAAAATATAAGCACAGTGATTAATAAAATCGTACGTAACTAAATGTCTAAAAACTAAAGCACGAATTAACTGTCCACAACTTTTGTGAACGATTCTGTTCTCTGAGATACCGCGTCGCACTACAGCATCTAAGCGTTGCTTACATTACGAATACACTAATACAATACGAAACTCTCGGGACACGGTGTTGTACTCACAAAAACAGTAAACCGTGCCTGAGTAACGTGCCTATTTTTATTTAATCGACATGTAACTTAACAAAAAAGTCGTTTGTTATCACATTTTAAAATTTACAGTTGTTCTAACGGATTCATTCGGTCGCGAATCTCACCTAACCGTCTTAACATCGTCTGATCTTATTTTAGAAGTACTGGGTTAAGTGGGTTGATTGAGAGTGGGTAGTATGAGACTTTTATGTACTAAAACCCCACGGCGTACCCTCCATCACCATAATGTGGACGACAAGGGATAAAGAAACACTGCGCATGTCGGCTCGACATTCTCTCATCAAAATTTGTATGATTGCTTCCTGCAGGGTGTGAGTAACACATAACAATGCTCAACAATCGTTAGTCCCCCCAAAGCCTAGTTTCGTTGGCTGCGATTTCGCTAGTTAGTAGATAGGTACAGTGATTCCCTCGAGATTTCCCATCGGGACAAAGCTGCCTCTATATTTGTCACTAAAGAATGCGCGCACTTTTTGTGCACGCCCAGATCTACCTTTGTTCTGAAAGATCGTTCACAATCCGGACAAGCCCAATTGGTCACGCCTTCGTCTGGGTTGGCATCGGTACGAGTATGCGAATTCTGATTTTTTTGGCATAGAAGGCAAACGAACAGGTGGAGTCGCAAGTGCGTTGCCAGCCTGTGTTTGGGAGAAAGGGGTACGGGGAGTGGGGAGAGGAGAAGAGAGGGAAGGGGAGGTGGGCCTCCGGCGCTCTCACTGATTGGACGAAACGCAACAAGTACAACCCCGGGCGAGCCGACACATTCATGCTGAAGCCAGTAATTGCTTCAGCGTGCCTCTACCACCATAATGATAATATTCAACGCGTACTCCTGCTCCTGTGGAAGACCAGAGGATGCGTTTTCATTTTCATTTATTCGGAACATTGCAACGTTTTCTCAGGGGTGGTAGGCTGCAAAATCCGGTGCACCCCCTTTCGCCCACAAACTATCACTAGTTCCCAGCCGAAACACGCCGTTGGTCTTGGGTTGCTCTGTAGAGAACCCTCATTGGGACTGTTAGGGATGACCCTTACCAGGATTCGCTATTAGTTGTAGAGACGTCGCGCACTCGCACAGAAACGGAGGGAACCCAGAGAACAAGCCAGATCGCTGTTTGCTTCGCCATTCTCAATCGAACTTTGGTGTTCGGTGATCTGCACCTCTGCAACTGTGTAACCCTTACGACTAGTCAAGGCAGTGTTTAGTTCCGGTGCAAGATTTTCCATCCCTTGTCAGCTGCCACAGCTGAAAAAAAGTTAATCTAGCCGTAACTACTCGCGACAGCCTAAGCTACCAGTCGTGCTAGGATAATCGAGCAAGTAGATAGGGACAGTAGGAGTCTCGTTAATTCATTCATGCGCGTCGTTAATTACATGGCGTGGCATTTGGCTGTTATCATTAGTCGGAACATCTTTATAATTAATATATTATGGATTGTTCAGCTGAGGTAGATTACCACTATGCCCCTATCTTATCCGCGAGAGTCGACATTGCGCCGGTAGCTGTTGGGTAGTGGCCCGCACACCCAAACCTCTCTTATTCTTAAATGATCGATAACAGCGTGGACACGTCCTAACTGTTGCAATTTTACCCGGGCAGGCGACGGCGTGATCTCAAAGGGTTACAAAATGCGCACTCCGGCTCCTGTGGAAGACCGGAGGTCACGTAACGAGGCTTTTAAAGAAGATTTCATTTACGAGACATTGCTACTACTTTTTAGGCTTGAGTTTCTGGAAATACTAGTCAAGCCTTTTGCCCACACGCTTTCGTTAAGTCCCAGCCAAATCCAGCTGTTAGTCTTGGGATCCTCCGTAGACGTCGTAGCGGAGAAGGAGGATCTTTAGATGCAAAGTGATCTCTCTACTCTGTTTGCTTCTGCATCAGCACCACGAGCAGGTAGAGGTTGGAAGTTAGGCTTACCATCTGGTTCACCCCAAAGCGCTGCCGTCACGAGTGTGCAACACACGGAGACGCAGGACCGTGGAGATAGAGAGCGCGTAAGATGTGTACTTAGAAAAATGACGACTAACACCATCCAGTCCTGTGTAACTACACGGAGGGCGGATTGAGTGTCATAACAGGTTGTCGAGATCGTATGCTTGGAGATGGATAGTAGGGTTTGTCCGGTAACAACAGAGCCTCGTACCCATATATCAGCCGGTCTCAGAAAGCCTAACGTCATTGTAACAAGTAGTGGTGTAGGAGTTAAAGTGGATACATAGGCGGTTTCGGGTAAGCGATCACTCGATGATAGACATCTTGCCAAAAGTAACAAATATTGGAAGCACAAGGAGCTAGTGGAGAATTGGCAGACATACTAAGATTACTGAACGAGGAGTGCTATAGCTCGATGGTATGCACTGAGTCATAGACCTGGCGCGATTTGTTAAACGCGGCTTCGGTGCGGCGGCTTGAGGGTGTCTTCTCTGGTCATTCTACGTGGCCCTCACATATACTAGACACATTTCAATTAATCTACTCTTAAGGCAGCGCAAACTGGGGCGTCAGGTCGATGATCCGAACATCTTGCATGGGTTGCTGCTGGGCCCAGGCGATCTTCAAACGCAGTCATGTGTACTGGACGCTGCTGATCATTCCCGTTTATCTCCTGAGGGCCACAATTCAACAGCTACCGGCGAAATATTGGCTGTCGCAGACGAGAGACTATCACAGCCAGACGTTCGAAAATAATCATAAAGAAGCCTAGCGTAATATACTAAGACGGGGTATGGAGCGTCGACCTAATAACAGCCAAATGCCTCATCTAATGAGTAACGCGCATGAATGGATTAATGAGATTCCAACTATCCCTATCTACTATCTGGTGTAACCACAGTCCAGGGAAGAGCGACTAGTCGTGGATGAAAAGTCGCGTGGCGGGTATTTTAACGAGGCTGACCGGTGGGTCATATAATAGGTGTATTATATATATTAGTAAGGCCCAACTTCTATCCTTGACCTATATGAGGTGCCGCTATGGCAGCTGACAAGGGAAGGGTAATTTCACACCGGAAGTAATCACTGCCCTGAGTAGTTGTAAGGGGCACATAGTCACCTCCTAGGTGCAGATCTTCGAACATGAGAAGGCGTCCATTTACGTGTCTTTGTCGTTGTTTCCATTGAAGTTTATTTGAGGTCGGCTATGTAAACAGCGATCTGAGTCGTTCCCTGGGTTCCCTCCGTTTCTGTTTAAGTGCGTAACGTCCCTACAGCTAATAGCGTAAACCAAATGAGGTTAGGGTTACAAACCGTACCAAGGCTGGCTTCGGCTCGGAACTTCGTGAGCGACAGGGGGTGGACTGGGCTTGCAGACCCCCATGCCCTACGAAAACGTTGCACTGATCCTTAATAATGAATAATAAAAACGTATCCTCCGGTCTTCCATAGAAGGTGAAGTGCGCGTTATTAAATCACAATGCGGATTCTTGTGCCGACTCCCACTCGGGCGAAGGCGCTACCAATTGGGTTTGTCCGGATTGTGGACGAATGTCGAGGTGAACGAACCATAACATAAACCTACGACAGAGGGAGCGGGTGGAAACAGCTGCGCGGGCGTTAGGTTTGCGCGGACATTTCTGTAGCTCGGACACTGGTTGTTAAATCGATCGCCAACAAGCACATTTATACATAGTTCAGGTACATATCTACTTGATTAAAATTATTGAAGTGAAACTTCTTTATCGGCGTTGGAAAAAATTTACCGTCACATTTTTCCGTTACGCGCCATCTTGTTTGTATTCATGTCTATGATAATAAAATCCCTTTGTTTAAACTTTATCTAATTTAACTTTATTTTTTAATATATTAATGAAATTGTTTGCCATAAAGAAAGAAAGGGTTTTTTTTTTTTTTTTTTTTTTAACCAATTTCTGGAAAGTTGCATATAGATCATTTTGCGAAAAATAAGGCCTTAAACAAGTTTCACTTCTTACGTGTGTACACTAGTACACGCACACATTTTTTTAAATAAATAAAACATTGCTTCATAAACTCCATAAACACTTTTACGGCGTCCACATTGGTCTTGCAACCCTGACACAGTTATTATCGATCCAGCTGCGACATAGAACTGTCATACAGAAGGCAGTACTGCTAACAAGCATCTGGTGAAGGCGACATGTTGAAAAGATAAGCCGATCCTTATATTATTTCATACTACATTCAGTTCCATTCAATCTCTACTTGTGTAAGTATTGTTTATTTTTAAATGTTTTTATTGGTTTAAATATTTCAGTCATATTATCCACATACAGTGAAATGATAAATATTTTTAACACATCATTACTGAGTTCACAATACATTTGTCTATTAAGTAAATAAACGGGTAGATATAATTCATACAACTGGGTACGAGACGTACCGAGCGGACTACTGCAATCCAATAAAACTGCGCGCACTACATTACGATAAAATATTTTAAAATATTCAAGATACATTTTGCAATTTCAAAAAACTTTTCTTATACATACATACTACATAAAGAGCTTTGACCGAAGAACAAAGTTTAATAAAAAAACGTGATTCTTATAGGGTCAAATAACATTATTTAACAGTTACGTAAATAAATTACCAGCTATTTTGGATAATGATTTTAAATGAGTAACAATTACGAATATCAAAATTAGAATCATTATTAGAGACTGTCATAATCAGTTCATGGAGAAAGTGCATGTACTTTAAATTGTCTGCACTTGCAAATGCAAGGTTAGTTGTGACGAGTGATCAGCTGCTTCACCGTTCGTGTGCAGGAGCAGTGTACGGCAAAACAAAATAATGCAAGCGTTTGACTTCCCACCATTCAATTAGGAAAGTTTGACGGCGGTTATGGTTCTTGGTTGGAGTTTCTTCTCGCCTATTCACGATAATCCTGACTTGAGTAAAAACAATAAGTTTCATTACTAACGTGCATCATTAGAGTGTAGTGCGTTATTAGTAATTAAATCTTTACAATGGTCATCACTGAACTATAGTACTGCTTGGAAATTAATTTGTGATATATATATGTGTGGAAATTTTAATAACTAATAATGTTAAATGATTATTTAACCTTTTGTTCAATGTAGAAAAATATATCGTATAATTTAAAATGATTAATTGAACATTTTGTTAAAGGTCTGAGATGTTTAGCCATTCTGGGTGAACCGACGGACAAATGGCATACCTTATTAATACACTACCTTCTGCTCGCGACTTCGTCCGAGTGAAATAGTTACTTTGGACTAACGCTAACACTCAGCGGAAGCTCTAAAAACGATTTTGAAACATTCTTAATTGGTGCTCCACTTCCACTGATCTTAGCGTGATGATATATAGCCAATAACTTTCCTCGATAAATGAGCTATCTAACTCTGAAGGAATTTTTCAAATCGGAACAGTACTTTCTGAAATTAGCGTGTTCAACCAAATTCGTTAAAGATTACTACTCTTCTCTCGTACTTAACTCGAGCCGTCATTCAGAAAAAGTACAGACATTTTCGATTTACATTGTTATTATATGTATAACTAGTCTTTGCAGTAAATTTAATCCAGAAACATTATTTAACTCAGTCATCACCAGTAATAAAAAACAAAAATGCATCGTTTGTCAGAAACTACCTTTCACAGATCAAAGTGACAGATGCACATTTGGACGAAAATTGTACTATTCTGAATCCCCTAACTTATGACAGTCCTCGAAATGTTAACGTGAAGAAATTCAAGCAAGCGCGGGCAAACGGCTGAAGTATCTTCGACGGTCGGTTTCTCGGGCGAGCTAGCTAGGCCTAACGGCTGATGATTGGAAGCAGCTGCTCACATCATAACTTTCGTACCGTCTATGGGCGACTATCTTGTGGGCGGAGATTTACAGAGTAATGATGGCAAGAGGTGGACCAGTCCTGGTCAGCTCAACTCGTAACCTCGTACATAGGTTACGTTCTGGACATTATCCGTCATAAAAGTTTGAATATTTAATGAAAAAAAGTCCTTCACCATTTTGTACAACTTGCAGAATTGTAGATGACGTTCACCATTTTCTGACAGAATGTGGCAGGAACAATAATGTTAGAATAAATTTAATTAAAAAATGTAATTTAAATAAACTGGATGTCGGCATGTTCCATAGTATTTTAGCAAAACCTTCGAGTGAGGTTGCTAAAATGCTATGTGAAATGAGTGAAAGATGATTTTATAAAAGAAGATGTATGAAAGGCTTTAACATTAGTATAATTAGGTTACGATGGGGCTGATATGACTAGAGTCAAAAGCCCCTAAATTAAATAATAAATAAAAAAAAAAAAAACCTCGACCTGCTCGTGGAGCTGCTGCGAAAGCTAAGGTTTTCTTCCCCTTCGGGGGATCGTGCCGTTGCCCGCCCATGCGAAGGCGCGATCGATTGGATATAACCAGACTGTGGACGATCCTTTAAGAACAAGATAGGATTGGGCGTGCATAAAGTGCGTGCACATCCTATAACAGTCAATGCGGACGCAGCTCCACCTCAACTCAAACGCAAGTGGCACGATGAAGAAGTGGATTTGATGGCGAGAGCCGAATTGCGTCTGACGGTTGAGCGTGGGAAATGCCTGAACACTGATCGGTTCAAGGAGCTTCCCGGTTTTGTGGGAGGACCCTCGAAGGGATCAAGGGGTACAAATGCAAGAAGACGTACAAGGTGGTCTTGGTGAAGGACCACGTTGCCAGAGTAAGGAAACGGCTACCAAAGCGAATGTGCATGCTAAGAAAATGTCTAAGCCTAAAAAAATGTTAACATAAAACCTAAGAAAATGTTGCAATGTCGTGTAAAAGGAATATGCATTGTTACGCGACGTCCGGTCTTCCACAGGAGCCGGAATGCGCGTTTTCTTCCCCCTCGGGGAATCGCGCCGACGCCCTCTGGGCGAAGGCGCAACTGATAGGACTTGTCCGGATTGTGAACGATCATTTAAGAGCAAGATAGGTTTAGGTGTGCACAGAGTGCACGCCCATCCTATAGCAGCCAGTGCGAACGCGGCTCCACCTCAACTCAAACGCAGGTGGCACGACGAGGAAGTGGAAATGAGGGCATGAGTCGAAGTGCGTCTGACAGTTGAGCGAACATGGATCTGTTGAAGTAGCTTCCCGATTTTGGGAGGACTCTCGAAGTGATAAAGGGGGATAGACGCAAGGAAACGTATAAGCTGTTGGTGAAGGATCTCCTCGCCAGAGTGGAAACGTCTGCCGAAGCGAATGTACCCAATGCCTTGGAACAGAGTTCGGCGGATGCCCCAGTCTCTCCGTCGATTGCTACTGAGGACTAGTCGGTCAGGCCCGCTGAAGTCGTCATGGAGCCACAAGCCCGAGAGAACGGTGATCTTCAAAAATCCGGAGTCAAGGACTGTCAAGTCAATCGTGGCAGGACTCATTGCGAGGAAGTCGCATGGACAGAAGATAGCCGGTATGTGTCGACGCGACCGCAAAGTACCCTTGAATCGTCTCTCAATGAGACTGGCAAAAGTACGTTATCATCAAAAAAACGGAGAAAGATTGAGTACGTCTGGGTTCAAGATTTGCTACGGGAGTAGTACCCAAGTCGTGCAGCCGATGACATTATCGAAGGCAGTACAGTGTAGTGAGGCATAGTCTCGACGAGCTGGAAACCTCTTAGCGACTGGTCTTCGAAACAACTCCTCGCGCCTCAAGACAAACGATTCAAGTTCACATGCGTCATTGATCATTCTGTTGAAGGAAAAGGGCCTGCTTGAGGCTTTCTGCAGCTACGTGGCTCGTCTCTATAAAATGGCACATACCACCTTAGTCTTTAATAGCGAGACAAGCTGGCCTGTGAAGGTGGCCAGAGGGGTAAGGCAAGGCGATCCTCTGTCCCCCCCTACTGTTCAATGTCGTCATGGACTTGGTACTGGCAAACCTGCCCAAAAATGTCGGGTATAGGTTGGCAAATGAGTTAGTCTCGGCTCTATCTTATGCTGACGATTTGGTCCTGCTTGGAGGATCAAAGGTGGGAATGCAGTCCACAATACCTTCCGTCGGGCAGACCGTTGGGTTTTAGGAGTCGGACATAACCCGCTCTCTCCTCCTAGAGGGTGGCGTATTCATAAAGTATTTCCACAGGTTAATAAAAAAAAACCTCGAATCCATACCTCAGCCGGTCTTAAAAAGCCTGATATCATTGCTGTAAGGAGTGGTGTGGGAATCATAGTGAATGCACAGATGGTTTCGGGTCAGCGGCCTCTCGATGATGCTCACCGTGACAAACGTAAAAAATACGGGAAAAACGAGGAGCTGGTTGAGAAGGTTGCAGACTTACTGGGACTACCTAACGGGGCGTGCGTTAGCTCGACTTCCTGCACTCTGTCCTGGTGCTGTATGTGGAGTTCTTATTTGGAGCTAAAACGCACCGTCGGACTTAGAGAGGTCTTGGAGATATTTCCGTCTATCGTTCTAACAGGATCACATATGAATTGGACACGGTTCAATCTATCGTGTGTATGGGCTGCGCCAACTGAGGTGTCTAGTCGATGATCCGAAGATCCTGTGAGGGCCGCCGCCGTGCCCTAGTGGCCTTCGAACGCAGTCACTTGTACTGGACGCTGCTGATCGTGCCCGCCCACCTCCTGAAGGCCACAACCCTACAACACCGGCGCATTGCTGACTCTCGTGGTTGAAATAGGGTCACGTGGGTTATCTGTCTCAGCCAAGAAATCCATAATGATTATAAAGAAGCCCCGCGAAAGACACTAAGACGGGGCATGAAGCGTCAGCTTAGTAATAGTCAAAAGCCTTACCAATTGCCTAAAGGTTGTGCGTCGAGTTTCGGGTTATAGCTTACACGTTTTAGTAACCTTTGTGGCGGTCCCGTCACAAAACATAATGGGTCTAATGACTGATGAGCAGTGGCATATGTTACTCACACCCTTGCTAACGTCCCGTTTATGAGCGACTATGAGTAGACGGATAGTAGCGAAGCGCGAGTGTCAGTGGAGCTGAGCTACCTATATAATGCAGTAAAGCCCAAATTCTACCCTTCACCTACACGAGGTGCCGCTGCGGCAGCTGACAAGGAAGGGAGGATCTCGCACCGGAACTACACACCTGCTCCGATTAGTCGTAAGGGGTAAGCAGTCGTCTCCTAGGTGCAGGTCTTCGAACGCGTTTTGCGCGTTTCCGTCGCTGTCTTCAACAAAGTTCGTACGAGGACGGCGATGTGGACAATGATCTGGCTTGGGTTCTCACCGTTCTTGTGAGTGCGCAACGTCTCTACATCTAATGGCGAATCCAGGTGAGGTTTGGGTAACCCCAAATAGTCCCGAATGGGGTCCTCTACGGAGTGACCCAAGCCCAACGGCTGGCTTCGGCTGGGACCTTCGCGACAGTCCGTGGGCGAAAGGGGATGGACCGGGTTTGCAGCCCACCATCCTCTAATAAATACGTTGCAACGAGTCCGAACAATGAAAGAAAAGACGTATCCTCCGGTCTTCCACAGGAGCCGGAGTGCGCGTTGATTACTCAGAATTCGGATGATCGTGCCGACGCCCACCCGGGCGAAGGCGCGACCGATTGGGTTTGTCCGGTATGTGGGCGAACCGTCAAGACTAAAGAAGGCATGGGTGTGCACACGGTGCGTGACCATTCTATAGTAGCAAATCAAAAAGCAGCCCGCCTCAAGTCAAACGCAGATGACGCGACGAAGTGAGTTGCCCGATCTCGGGCGCACTCTAGTGGGTATCAAGGGATACAGAAGGAAGGAGTCATAAAAACTCCTGGTGAGAGAATATCTCGCCAAGAGGGAGGAAGCTCCTTCAGTCTCACCTTCCGCGAGCTCGCAGAGTGTCGGTAATGTCAGGCGCAAACGATCGTGTCCGACGAGCGGCCGGCGATCTTCGCTGAAGTTGATTTGCCCCCAGCGTATGACAAGGGCGGTCCCGGCGACTGCGAACGAGTCGTTGCCGAGCTCATAACAAGAGCGGCGACGAGGAAAAACCAGAATGCGGGAACTGCCTGTAGGCGGATGGCTGCTAAAAAGCTGGACATGACACGAATTCTCGATGATGACACCAATACCGCCCATAGGTTATCTTACAAGAAGGCGGAGAAGAATAGAATACGTGAGGGTGCAGGAACTGATTCGGAAGTGTCCGAGTCGTGCAGTGGTCGAGATTATAAATGGTCGTTATATAGAGTGGTTCGGCATAGGCATTTCGGTAGTTCGGCATTAGCAAAAAGGCACCCTTAAAGCCGCAACACCGGCTCGAGATCTTGTGGGTCAACCTCGTTCCGAGATTCCTTCACTCTTTAGTGTTAGGAAACATAACGGATAGCAGATTGAGAGTGCTTGATGCCTAGATTCAGAAGGCAGTAAGTGGTTGATGTTGCCTTACGATGTACCGATGGCATACTACCATGCGGCTGTCAATAACGGCTGGGTATACCGTCGATTGGCTGAGTATCCCAGAGCTTATTCTTAAGTGCTTCGGGAGGCTTAGCGAGTCTACATGGTCAGTAGTTCGAGCCGCTGCCAGATCCGATACGGTCCAAAGAAAGCTGCGGTGGGCTAAAAGGTTACGTAATAAATTGTCTCTTGAGAACCCGAAAACTGGAGAGAGTTCGGCAGGATCGTATTGGCGCGAAAAGCTGCAGAATTTCGTGGACGGACTTGAATTATGAGAGTAGTTCAAAGTACCGGCGTCTACTTGATGAGTACGGGAACGGAGTGCGTATAACTCTGGACGAGTTACTACGTGCAATTTGTGCATACACACATCGATGCCCTACCTTCGCGAGTACGCCATACGAGAGGGAGCAGAGTGGCGGGAACGGAGTTAAACTGTCGTACTGGATGCGCGCTAAAGTAAACGACAACCTACAACATTCAGGGTTGTTTCAGAACGTACGGCGGCCGGATTTTGCGCTATAACAAGATTGCTGATTTCCATAGCTCGAAAATGGCTAGTAAGGGATATTAAGTTATACCTTCTATTAGAGTTAGAAAACCTGATATCATCGCAGCTGGAGCAGTGTCGGAGTGATAGTGGATGCGCAGATAGTCTTGGGTCAGCAACTACTCGACAATGCTCATCGTGACAAGCGTAATAAGTACGAGAAGCAGGACGAGCTAGTAGGGAAGGTCGCTGATATACTAGGCTGTCGAGCAGAGTGCAATCGCTCCACTTCGTGCACGCTGTCTTGAGCGCGGTATGTGGAACGCGAAATAATCAGAGAGGTAAACGATTAGTTCGGGTTAAGAGAATGTGTCATGAGTTTTATACTGGCAATGGTCTTGACGGGTTCGCACACAAACTGGATATCATTCAATCGATCGACCTTGCGGGCGAATAAACCTGGGGGTTGAGATCGATGATCCGAATATCCTGTTGGTTCTTTCGGGCTGCCGCCGGGCGGTTTGTGGTCTCGTACGTAGTCAATAGTATTGCCGAATTACGGATTGTGCCACCTACGACCTGAAAGCCACGATCAACATCTAACCTGCGCAATAGTTGTCTAATCCTAGGTTGAGATGTGGAACACACGGAAATAACCATTTCCTGCGTATTCGCTGGTAGTAACACGAGGCCAGTTGTTAGTTGGCTTGAAAAATAGCCCAATGCCTCATCGTCTAATCTAATCTTATACCGGAACTAAACACTGCTCTGAGTAGCATAAGGGGTACGCAGTCGTCTCCTAGGTATAAATCTTCGAACGCGAGGAGGCACTCATTTTGCGCGTTTCCGTCGCTGTCTCCACCAACGTTCGGCTGAGGACGGCGATGTAGACAGCGATCTGGCTTGTCCCTGGGTTCTCACCGTTCTTGTGTAAGTGCGCAACGTCTCTACATCTAATGGCGAATCCAGGTGAGGTTTGGGTAACCCCAAATAGTCCCGAATGGGGTCCTCTACGGAGCGACCCAAGTCCAACGGCTGGCTTCGGCTGGGACCTTCGCGACAGTCCGTGGATGAAAGGGGGTGGTGGACCGGGTTTGTAGCCCATCCCCTAAGAAAACGTTGCAACGTTTCTGAATACTGAAAAAGAAAACGTATCCTCCGGTCTTCCACAGGAGCCGGAATGCGCGTTGATTGCTCGGGATTCGGATGATCGTGCCGACGCCCACCCGGGCGAAGGCGCGACCGATTGGGTTTGTGGGCGGACCTTTAAGACGAAAATAGGTTTGGGTGTGCACACAGTGCGTGCCCATCCTATAGTAGCAAATCTAAAGGCAGCCCCGCCTCAAGTCAAACGCAGATGGCGCGACGAAGAAGTGGAGCTGCTGGCGAGCACCGAAGCACGGTTGACGAGCGAGCGAGATAAATGCTCGAACACCGAACTGCTCAATGAGTTGCCCGATCTCGGGCGAACTCTTGAGGGTATCAAGGGGTACAGAAGGAAGGAGTCATAGAAACTCTTGGTGAGAGAATATCTCGCTAGGAGGGCGGAAGCTCCTACAGTCTCACCTCCCACGAGATACACGACCCTTGCCACGAGAATAAGGAAACGAGTCTTCCTGTAAAGGTTGCCAGAGGTGTGAGACAAGGCGATCCTCTGTCCCCTTTGCTATTCAACGTCGTCATGGATTTGGCGCTCGAAAACCTACCGAAGAACGTCGGCTATAGGCTGGAAACCGAGCGAGTCTCAGTTCTGGCCTATGCTGATGATATAATCCTGCTCGCAGGATCGAAGGTGGGAATCCGGTCGCCATTGACGCGGTGGTCCGAGGTTGTCAGAGGTTCCGTCGCTGTGCTCATGCATACCGGAGCTTATTATTAAGAGTTCGGGAGGCTGAAGGCTTGGGGTGGACAGTGGTTTGAGCCGCCGCTAGATCTAACATGGTTCAGCGAAAATTGCAGTAGGCTAAGAGGCTATTCAAGAAGTTGTCCCTGGAACACTCAAAATCCCGAGTGAGGTCAGACGTCTTGTGTTGGAGCGATAGGCAGCACAGCTCCGTTGACGGACTCGAATTGCGCGAGTCCGGCAGAGTACCTGCGTCCACTAAATTGATGCGGAGAAAGAGCTCGCAGCTTTCCGGCCGTTCGTGCACACGGACATCAATGCGCTCCCGTCACGTGTGCGTAACACACGGCGACACCGGACGCTGGAGTCGCAGTAGAACTGTCACTCATAGAGAAAGTCTTGGAGATGGACGAAATCCATCGTACTAAGTGGATCGCACATGAACTGGACACGGTTCAATCGATTGTGTGTTAGGGCTGCGCCAATTGGGGTGTCGTTTCGATGATCCGAAGATCCTGTGTGAGTTACCGCCGGGCCTAAGTGGCCTGCAAACGCAGTCGTGTGTAACTTATCAGGTACCGGCGCATCGTCGACTCTCGCAGCTGGGATAGTGTATCTCAGCCGGACAATTTATAATGATTATAAAGAAGCCCCACGCAATAAACGGCAAGATGACGTATTGAGTGTCGGCTTGATAAAAACCATAACAACGATCGGGCTTGTCTTTGGTTTTATCCGTTTCTGTGTAACTGCACAACGTCTTTACAACTAAAGGCGAATCCAGGTGAGGTTTGGGTAACCTTAAACAGTCCCAAGGGGTCCTCTATTGAGAGGCCCAAGCTCAACGGCTGGTGAAACCTAATGATAGTTCGTGGGCGAAAGAGGGTGGACCCGGTTTGCATCCCGCCACCCCTCAGAAACAATGATCCGAATAAATGAAAATGAAATCGTATATTCGGTTCTTATTCAGGAGTCGAGAGCGCGTGGAATATTTAGAGTTCGGATCTTCGTGCCGACGCCCACCCGGGCGAAGGCGCGGCGGAATGGATTTATTTGGATTGTGAACAAACTTTCAAGACCAAAATAAGTCTGGGTGTGCACAAAGTGTGTATCCATCTTTACAGTAGCAAATACCGAAGCAGCCCAGCCACCTCGAAGAAGTGAAGCTGTTGACAAATACCGAAGCATGGCTGACAAGCGGGCAAGGGAAATATTTCAATACCGAATTGCTCAATGAGCTGCTTAATCTTCAGGATAGAGAAGTGTTCAAGTCGTGCAGCGGCTTAGATTGGTCAATATAAAGTGGTTCGACACGGCTTGCAAGAACTGGAAGGCTATTGGCGTTCAGTTCTGGAGGCCGTGTCGAGCGCTATAGGGCTTACGCGGAATGCACTGCTACGTTGTTGTGCGACTGCTGTGGAGACCCATCACAGTAGACGAGGAAAAGGCGTCCAGCGTTGACTCGAGGACGGCTCCAGGACCGGATGGTATACGTGCGGGGGAATGGTATTCAGTTCCAGCGGATATTCAGGCGGGAATATATAAGGACATCTCAATCATTTTTAGAAATGTCTGTCTGTCTAAAACGTCACCAAGAAAATCCTCGAAAAACATATCCTCGAGTAACATCTAAACTTTATTTCATTAAAATCGGTTCTCTCTATCAAAAGATATTGTAACTGGAATGACGACACGAGTTAAGTACGAGAGAAGAGTAGGCAAAGCATTTGCATTTTGTTACAATCAAATACCCGGGTATTTTATAGTATATCTGATATCTTCTATATATGTATAACGATCTCTAAAAGCACTACGCGTTGGGCGAAATAGAGCAAGCAGTGCGGTGCGCACGCGCAGGAGCGATGAAATAAACGGATAATATTGTGTGCAAAGAACTTTTGTAAACAAAGTATATTAATGCTTTCAATTTTTTTCATATTTTTCCTTTGTGCATAGTATACATATATTGTTAAAATGATAAACAACGGAAACGAAGTCGCGAGTATTAGCTAGTTCATAATAATATATTATGGAAGGTAATTTGTTCCACGATATTCACTTTTCTTATTATTACTTCTATATTTATTGCTACTCTGATTAACTCTATATCTATATATCACAGCTATGCATTATTATTATTATGTTAATTTATTAGAACTAGTTAACAACTGTCGTTCAAACGAAAGTTTAAAATAGCTTCGTGTATAATTGTATAGTGTACATTTGATTAGTGCAATATGAATTGTATAATAATGTTATATTTTTGTAAATAATAATCATAATCTCAACAACTATGTCGAGAAAAACGAAGCAACGACAAGAGCGCGTACCCTCAAGTTATGCTAATGTCAGGTTCTATATTTCAGATAGTCTAATTTATGTCCAATAATGAGGAAAATGTACACTATTATTTGTCATTTATGTATATATCTGTATATTTAATACATTTAATAATTGTCTTTCTGAATTGGATGACAAGTAAACCATACAATGTTAACTATGTCGGCTACTACTAATTCTCAGCTGCAGTTTAATCTAGTTAACAATAAATAATAATTGGTAATGTTTTCACTCTAGTGGCCAATAGCGGCAATTGTTGCGATATGTTCCTACAGGCTTCCGTTGCTCGTCAACAGGCAGCGCTTTGATCGGTATCTTTTAAATTATTATATTAGCTGTAATTATCTTATCTTTTTTTCGTGTCGGTGTCGGTGCACGGCGTGTCGCGTGTGTGGTGGCGTGTTGTTTTGCAGCAGAGTGTGCCGCGGTGCGGGACCTGGAGGAGCAGTAGAGGCCGAAAATAGTCTCCGTTTCGCGGTGCACGTTGCTCGGAGTCAATACAACTGCAATTTTATACCTCTATTATTATTATTATTTCGTTACAATGTTGTGTTTCCAAGATGTCACGTAGTTCCGTGTCGCACGGTACGGACTTGGCGGAGGGGGCGACAAACAGTAAGAGTGTTCCGTTACAGGAACTTATTATCTAGTGTAGCCGGATCCACAGCGCGTATGCTATTGACTGTTCCCAGTCATACGTACGCGCGTATTGGTTCAAGGCAGCCGATTTGTTGGTTAATAATAACTAGAACAAATAATGCTCGATGAATATTCTAATATTTTTAAAATACAGAAGAATCATTCAACTAATACCTACAGGAAAATATACATTGGTCAAGTTTTGTTTTTAATGGCATCTCATTTCTTTTTGTAGATAGTCCTAAAATTCAGGTTTCTATTTTACCCTAAGATGTTATAGGGAGTCGAAAACAGCCTGAATTTTAACCGACTTCGAAAAAGGAGGAGGTTACTACGTTCGGTTGTATGTATTTTTTTATGTATGTTAATCGATATCTCCGTCAATTATGAACCGATTTTAATGATTCTTTTTTTATTTGAATTAGTTATATTCAGCGGTGGTCCCATATAAATTTGAAGAAAATATTCAACTCCTAAGGGGGTGAAATATCGTTTATTTGATTTTCACCCACTTCGTCTACACGTATTTTCGTGAAATTGGAACCGATTTATTATACCCATTAGAAACCAGATATATTTATGGACACTAAAAATGGAGAAATAAAAAAAAATTACAAAAAAAATAAAGCGCCTTCGATGTGAAAACTAATAAGGCACTAAAAAGCGAAAAATAACTGAATTATTAAATTAACCAAATTAAATAAAAAATATTGATATTCGCGCTACCTAATAATATATTTGAAGTCGATGCCAACCTACATTCATATCATCTACATACAAAGTTTTGGTCCACTCTCGTGGCCCATGAGGTATACCTGTATAGTATACATATTTTATTACCTGCAACAAATTTGTATAATTAGGTAATGCAAATATCAATATTTTTTATTTAACTTGGTTAAGTTAATAATTCAGTTATTTTTCGCTTTTTAGTGCGTTATTAGTTTTCACATCGAAGGCGGTTTATTTTTTTTTGTAAAAAAATTTTATGTCACCATTTTTAGTGTCATGTCTGGTTTCTGATGGGTATAATAAATCGGTTCTAATTTCACGAAAATACGTAGAGACGAAGTGGGTGAAAATCAAATAAACGATATTTCACCCCTTTAGGGGTCGAATATTTTCTTCAAATTTATATGGGACCACCTCTGAATACAAACAATTCAAATAAAAAAAGAATCATTAAAATCGGTTCATAATTGACGGAGATATCGATTAACATACATAAAAAAAAATACATACAATCGAACGTAGTAACCTCCTCCTTTTTCGAAGTCTTGACCGACTTCAAAAAAAGGAGGAGGTTCTATCTATGTTTGTTACCTCATAACTTTGGACAGGGTGAACCGATTTTGATTATTCTTTTTTTATTTGAAAGCTGGTACTTCCCGTGTGGTCCCATTTCAATTTGGTCCAGTTCCGGCAACGGCATCCAGTGCAAAACCGTATAAGTTTTAAATTTGCATTAAGTATGTACACGACAAATAGACGAATAACTCAATATCACGCTAACCGATTTCGATGATTCATTTTTTATTGGAGAGGATGTACTTCAAGGATATTTTGATGAGAGTTTGGTTAGGTTCTGATCATGGGATCCGTGACAAAGTAAGAAAACTTTCAAGAAACGAGCCTACTACTTTCTTAAGGGCCGGCAACACATCTGTGTTTCCTCTCGTGTCGCAGGTGTCCATGGGCGGCCGTGATCACTTACCATCAGGTGACCCGTATGTTCGTTTGCCACCAATAGTATAAAAAAAACTGTTCAATTCTTAGGAGCCTATTGTGCTTATGTTCGTTGCTGTGTTGCAACATGACGCAAGCATTGTAATTACATTACTTAAGGTGTATTATGTGTGAAGCGATGGTAGCCGAGTTGGTGGTAGAAACTATCGCGGATTATTGATAAGGTTGCGTTCGTACCAAACGTTACTTATTGTACAACCAATTGAAATCATACCATACCGCAAAAATGCGCATATTTTAATATACTTAAGGCGGAACGGAGTTCGCGGGCACTGCTAGTAAAATATATTTATGTACACTAAAAATGGAAAAATAAAGTAAATTTAAAAAAAAAGTATTAACCGACTTCAATATCAATCAAAAACCCATAAGGCACTAAAAAGCGGAAAATAAATAGTTTATCAAATTAACCAAATTAAATAAAACATATGAATATGTGTGCTACCTAGAGATGTATTGGAAGTCAGTCTTCAGGGTCTTTCTGCACTTCCTGTAGCTGCCATACAGCCGGGCCTCCGCCTCCGGGTCCCTATGCCGCCGGGCCGCGGAGCAGGCCGCTCGGAGATCGGCGATCTCCGGCGACCACCAGTACACCGCCCTCCTCCTTGGGCGGTGTACGTTCCGCGGCATCGACGCGTCGCAAACCTCCGTGAGGGCACCACGGAGGCGGGCTGCGGACGCGTCGACATCAGCCCCTGTGGGGGGGGGGGGGGGGGGGGGGGGCATGGCCCAGGCCTGGACGATGGCCGCCTTTTCCGCTAATTCACGGTTGAGGCGGCTCATCGCCAGGCTAACTTAAACTAAGCTAACTATTCATACAAATATGAGTTGTTGAAACATATATGTGTACCAAGCATACATACCTGTACAACTCTTACATGTATTTTGTGTCTGATAATTTTCTAAACTATTTCAATTTGATAAAGGAAAAAAATAAAACCCTTCCACTTGCATGTGTAAGCGTGTATGCGTGCACGTGTGTGTAGGTGATATATGTAATGTTGTCGCAGTGATGTAAGATTTTGTGTGACTGTATCGCGCGAACAAATATAAAAGTTAGAGATATGCTGTCGCTGACTTTTTTTTAGGCATTATCAAGCTCTACAACTTTTATCTAGAACTAGATATATCTCTCATCTTTAAGGCAGCGTTCGTGAGAAACTTAAGTTTTAAAAAGAACTATTAAAAATCCAACTACCACAAAAAAAGGCTTTTCATTTTTCGGGTTAATATATAGCCTATGGGCACTCACAAATAACGTAGCTTTCTATTATTTTCAAAATCGGTTTAGTAGTTCCTGAGATTACTCCCTACGACCTCACAAACTCACAAACTTTACCTCTTTATATATAATTTTTTTCTGTACGTGTGTATGTCACTGAACTCCTCCTAAACAACTGGACCGATTTTGATGAAATTTTGTATGTGTGTTCCAGTGGATCCGAGAATGGTCTAGATTCACAATTGGACCGGGTAGGTGGCGGTGCAGTTGAATTTTAGTTTTTTTTTAATTATCAAGACAGGATATCGTCCTCCTGGTCCGCTAGTATTAGTATAGAAGTATAGATGACAACTGACGTATACGTATATATGATGATGTAAAACAAATATATATAAATTTTTCTAATTCTATTTTCAAAATCTATAAGAGTTCGTAACTCCCCTGGACTGTACAAACCATAAAGGTCTAAACTCCATACAAACGAATGTAGACTACATGAGACTCAGGTAAACAGATTGTTGCCAGCATAAGGTTAAAAAAATACCTTCTTTACTACAAAACTTTGAAAAATAACAAGTTATGTATAGTAAAAAAAACATGTTCCGTCATTTTGTGATCTGGATCTTAAAAAGTCAGTCGAGGGGGTTAAGTGTTAGTTTAAAATAACGACAACTTCTTACTGTACGATTGGCGTTGTCCAGTACGAGGAGTCAACAGGAGTGTTGACGCTATCCGGTTCTAGGTTATAGAGTTCCCGCGTCCGGCTGTACTCGTAACGCTTACTGCACCGCCCTCGTACCCACCGCGCCCCTCCGTTAATACATCACTGAACCTGGAACTGAGATTTTATAATAAATCACGGTGATATGTCTATATCGTTACAATCTCTTTAATTCAAAAGCTTCAACTTCTACTTTTTAATAATGTCGTCTCCTAGATACGAATTCTGCCAGTGTCAAGTCAGTCGAATCACTCTATAGGTATCATTCAATATTTATTTGACTAGTTGTGCCCGCAGCACCGCACGCGTTTTTTAAAATTGTATTAAAGAATTATAGAATTGTGAGACTATGTACAATTACAGAAACGCTCTTTAAAGACAATTGTAAGTACGACGTGCACGCCACTAAAAGTAACATGTAACGTGTACATTAGATATATAAATACAAAGAGCGTGCCAAATGAAGCTTGTTATCAGCAACACATTTGGAACCTTAACCCACCATATAACTATCTCAGTGCTCACTTACACTGTATAAGGAACTAATGAAACAATAACTTAAAATATTATTATTAATATTTACATTTACATTACATTTAATATACATTGCCATGATTATAATTAAGATTTTGTGACTATACAAAAAATAAACGCTTGTATGATCCGCAAGAAATTGTATTATGGAACACTTTTACGTAATACGTTAATAATCTAAGATCTTATAGATTAATAATTATAATGTCGAATTGTAAACAATAAGCTGATAATTATTTCTCTTATTAAAAATAAAGAATGAGTTGAAATCTTGCTAAATTTCATACAGACAAAGTCGCGGGCAACAGCTAGTCTAAAATAGAATAACCACAATTACTTTCTATTAAGTTCTCTATCTACCAGTGAAAGTCCCGTGAAAATTAATATAACCATTTTGGACATAGCACTGCGGGCGAAGCCACGGTTAACAGGTAGTCTAAATTAAAATAGACTAAATTATTTTTTATAATGTCCGCTATCTGTCTGTGAAAACCCCGTAAAAAATGGTCGAACCGTTTTGGAGATAGTATTGCGGGCGAAGCCACAGCTAACAGCTAGTATAAATTAAAATTGCCTAAATTACTTTTATAAGATCAGCTATCTGCCAGTGAAAGTCTCGTGAAGATCGGTCAAACCGTTTTGGAGATAGCGTTACGGGCGAAGCCACGGTTAGTAGCTAGTATAAATTAAAATTATTTAAATTACTTTTTATAAGGTCAGCTATCTGCCAGTAAAAGTTTTGTGAAGATCAGTCCAACCGTTTTGGAGATAACGTTATGAGCGAAGCCACGGTTAACAGCTAGTATAAATTAAAATTCCTTACATTACTTTTTATAAGATCAGCTATCTTTCAGTGAAAATTTCGTGAAGATCGGTGAAACCGCTTTGGAGATAGCGTTACGGACAAAGCCACGGTTAACAGCTAATATAAATTAAAATTGCTTAAATTACTTTTTATAAGGTCAGCTACCTGCCATTGAAAGTTTTGTGAAAATCAGTCAAACCGTTTTGGAGATAATGTTACGGGCAAAGCTACGATTAACAGATAGTATAGATTAAAATTGCTTAAATTACTTTTTATAAGGTCAGCTATCTGTCAGTGAAAGTCCCATGGAAATCGGTCCCACCGTTTTGAAGATAGCATTGCGGACAAAGCCGCGGTTAACAGCTAGTCTAAAAGTAGCCTAAGAAACCCGCTGTAATTTTTTTTATCTGCCAGTGAAATTACCGTCAAAACCGATCCAGCCATTTCGGAGATTACCCGGAACAAACAGACAGACAGACAGACCGACAAAAATTTTAAATATTGCATTTTTGTTATCAGTTGCGTGTATACTTTCACACCCAATCAGTAAAAAAAAATTATTTTGATATTACATACAGACACTTCATTTTTATTATATGTATAGAAGACTAGCGGGCCCGGCGGACGTTAATATATATCCCCTGATAATAGAAAAATCCTTGAAAAATTATATACCTAAACCTTCATCATGAATCACTTTATCTACTGGTGAAAACCGCATGAGAATCCGTTTAGTTGTTTTTGAGTTTCTCGCAAATAGACAGACAGACAGCCGTGACAGAGCACTTTGTTTTATAATATTTAGTGATTACTGTTAATTATTGTGTTATGTTAAAATATAATTTTGTTACTACTTATAACATTTGCCAGGGTATTGGTAAAACATACAAGACCAAAGGTTTAAAATCAGACGGACGACAATTGTCAGACAAAATATCATACAAGGAATATACTAAATTGATGCAACTGAAAAATTAATTCAAAACCTAATTCTTTAAGCCACATTCTGCCCATCAAAGGCTCACGTTATCCACTTCACATAAATCTAACAAATTACATATGTTTTTGTATTGGACTGTTCATGTTACGTTCCCCGGAGTTAGACTCTTTTTTCCTGTGTAGCTCATTAAAACATTTGCTTTCATAAAGGTATATTGTAAAACGATTTATAATGTAAATTGGACTATATATACTTTACTAGCTGACCCGGCCACGCGTCGCTGTGGCTCAGTTATTATATCATAACATGTTGATAAGACTTCATAATTGTTGTTGATAATATGACCAGTAATCATCACTTACGATTTAAATTATTAGGTATTTACCTATGAAATTGCCGTTTTGTATGAAAAAAATTAAACGAATTTTTTTCATGTATTTTTTATTTGTATTAATCGAAGTAATCACCCATGCAATCAATGCATCTTTGCCAGCGCAGTGGCAGTTTATTGATGCCCTTCTTAAAGAAATCAGCTGGACGGGAGGCAACAAATTCTTTAAAGGCATTTTGTACTGCCTCTCGGGTATTGAATTTTTTTCCCGCCAAGGAGTTATCCAAATTCTGGAAAAAGTAGTAGTCTGTAGGCGCAAGGTCTGGTGAGTAGGGCGGATGACGGAGAACTTCCAACCCCAGTTCTTGCAACTTGGAGACCGTCTGCTGTGCAGTATGAGGTCGCGCGTTGTCGTGCAGGAGCAGCGGAGACGAGCGATTGACCAATGGTGGTTGGAGATGTGCCAGCTTCTCCATCATTGTGTTCAATTCTTCATAGTACACATCTGCAGTAATGCTCACCCCATTTGGTAAGAAGTGGTGATGAATCACACCGGCGCTAGACCACCAAACTGTGACCATCACTTTTCTAAGGGTAAGTTTTCGTTTAGGGCATTGTTTAGGTGCTGAACCAGGATCCAACCAACTTGCTGAGCGCTTGCGGTTATCAAACAGAATCCATTTTTCATCGTAGGTAACAATACGGTTCAAAATTCCTCTATTTGTGTGTCTGTTGAGCAGTGCAAGGCACGTCTCGACGCGTACTTCGCGCTGGCGATCATTGAGTTCGTGGGGCACCCATTTGTCAAGCTTTTTTACCTTGCCGATTTGACGCAAATGGACCAATATTGTTTTGACGCTAACGTCGAAAGCTGCTGCTAATTCAGCCGTAGATTGTGTATCATCAGCTTCCACAATCGCCTTTAATTCGTCATTGTCGACCAAAGTCTTCGGACGACCGCGAGGTTCATTTTTTAGGTCGAAATTCCCAGAACGGAAGCCAGCAAACCAATAACAGGTGGTGCGTTGGTTTGTAGTGTTAGCTCCGTAAACGTCGTTGATGTTGCGTGCCGCTTGTGCCGCGTTGCTGCCACGACGGTACTCATATTCCATAATTACTCGAATTTTTAACGTATCCATGATGACAAAAAAGATTGAAATGCGATGGAAATGTAACACTAATCAATAAACAAATGACTACTTATGGAAAAAGAATTCCATGTTTTTAAAATAAAATTAATTTGAAATTAGAATTCTTAGCCAAACAAAAATTATTTTGATTTGAAATGGCCAGTACTGCAGAACGGCAATTTCATAGGTAAAGACCTATTATTTCTTTAAGAAAAAAACTACTTTTTATGAGTTAAATATAAAAGTTATATATATGCTGTTGTTGACTTTTTTGTAGGCAATATCAAGCTCTACAACTTATCTCTAGAACTCAATCATATATCTCTCATCGCGTCGTTAAAGCAGCGCTCCTAAGAAACGTTTTCATTCGACCGTTTTTTCTCCGACTTACTTGGCAATCCGACCACCACAAAAGTCTTTTTTCCGAACCGAAACCGAAAATCATATCATCTACATAGGTACAAAGTTTAAGTCCACTCTCGCGTCTCTGTAATACATTTCTACCTGGAACAAATTTGAAATTTCGGTTGGCACCGACTTCCAATACATCTCTAGGTAGCACACATATTCATATGTTTTATTTAATTTGGTTAATTTGATAAACTATTTATTTTCCGCTTTTTAGTGCCTTATGGGTTTTTGGTTGATATTGAAGTCGGTTAATACTTTTTTTGAAAATTTACTTTATATACTACTAGCGGACCGGGCGGACGTTGTCCTGCCTTGATAATAAATAAAAATCCTAAAAGTCAACTGCAGCGCCACCTACCGGTTCCAATTGTGAATCTAAACCATTCTCGGATCCACTCGAACACGCACAAAAAATTTCATCAAAATCGGTCCAGTCGTTTAGGAGGAGTTCAGTCACATACACACGCACACAAGAAATATATATATTAAGATGTAATGATATGAACACATTATCACTACATAATATAAAACAAAGTCGCTTTCTCTATATGCTTAAATCTCTATGCTTAAATCTTTAAAACTACGCAACGGATTTTGATGCGGTTTTTTTTAATAGATAGAGTGATTGAAGAGGAAGGTTTATATGTATAATAACATCCATTAAATAGTGGAAAAATACTGTTATTTTTGAGGTTTCTAATGTGATGTTGTAAATAATTACATTTTTTCCGCTTACATTGCAACAAACGCAGGCAGGCCACGGGCAGTAATGAATAAATCGAAACTACTGGATCGATTTTAATATTTTTTTCAGTGAATGACATAGGCTATATATTTTATACCCGTGCGAAGCCGGAGTGGGCCGCTAGTATCATTATAATAACATTTTTTCATTAGTTCCTTATACTGTGTAAGTGGCGTGCGTGTCGTACTTACAGTTGTTTTTAAAGAGCATTTCTATTATAATTCGATACAGTTCGAGAAAAAAATAATCTTTAATACAATTTAAGAAAACAGCGCGCGCGGAGCTGCGGTTACAGCTAGTTTTAAATAATAACTTTTTCGTTTTTATTTCGGTTCCTCATACTTTTTTGTGAATGTTAAAAGAAATAACGGTACTTTCGTATTAAATGTACCACGCTCGACGATCGCTGTCGCGGCCGGCTTGCGTTGTTCTTTTCGCAAGTCTAACCTAACCAAACCGAGATAGACGAGCAAGCTTTCGAAAAATAAACTAACCTAACCGATTTATTTTTATCAATTTTCCCGCCTTGGTTCAGTTAGGTTAGACTTGCGTAAAAATATAACATTCGTCGGCAGCGGAAGCGGTCGGCGAGCGCGGTGCACTTAATAAGAAAGTAGCGAAATAACTTACTTTCTGAGATGTAAAAAAAAATTACAATTAATTTGAAACAGGTATAAGTAAAAACTTATGAAATTAATGCTACGATTAAATGTAAGAATCAAAATGTATTTAGTAACTTTCATAATTTTTCTTGTTATTTGAATTATTTCTATAATTTTTTAAAATGTTGTGCCCAACTTTAATAGAAGAACAAATTTAGTTCTGTCAGCTATTATTATTACTATTAATATGTATTTTGTGTAATTTGTTTTCTGTTGTTGAGCCAGAATAAACAAATACATTTCTTTAAAATGGTCTAAAAATATTTTAATCTTAAATAATGGTACTTTAGGAAGTTTAGTTTATACTATAACTAGTTGGCCCGGCGGACGTTGTCCCGCCCTGATAATAAAAAAAAACCTTGACAAATTATATACCAAAACCTTCCTCATGAATCACTCTATCTACTGGTAAAAACGGCATGGAAATCCGTTGAGTAGCGAGTTGAGTTTATCGCGAACAGACAGACGTGACAGAGCACCTTGTTATTATACCATGTAATGATTGTAAAATGTTTATGTGTGGCTGTTTGTTACCTGAATAAACAATTAAAATAAATATTGGTTTACGAAACTGAAAACTCGCTTTTTATAGAAAACCAAACTAAAAAATAAAAAATAAATTTGAATTAAGAATAGTGTATAAATTTTGTTGGGGTCAGCTGATGAGGATTCAGGAACAATGAAACATTGGTTGACTTCAATAACTTCAGTGGACTGTATATTTTAACTTTTCACAATGTATATAATCGTATGTAACGAGCCGGTGACAATACATATTTTTCGTGGTTTAACACTACAATTATAGGATTACAAGTAGTACATTATACGTGCCTTACTGCCGCACGTTCATCCATACATTTACATAATTCACATAAATTTACATTATATTTTTATTGAGGGTTCCGTATAACATTAGCCAAATAATAATAATAATCGTATTGGCGGTTACATTTGAATTTGTTACATAAACGATATTTCTAAACATTACATAAGACATATTGAACATAGAAACCAAGTAAATAAGAAATACGACAGTTTATCTGTACGTATTATGTAAACAAATTTATACACATAGACATAGTTTGTCTGACTATACCAGACACATTAAACCTGCACATATATCGTGTTTCTTAATATAAAATGACATCCCATTACGCATAATGAGCACAAGTATAGAGAAATATAAATATAGACATGAGAACTCATCTGTTCATAATAAATAGAGAAACTAGAGAAACATTTATTAAACATTTATTTACATTTTATTTCTAGCTCATCTGTCCGTAACAGCCTCCCCCCGGCGTAGATCTTCGAGCCCATCTTCACCAGGTAGGACAATGAGCCTTCTCACAGGTCTTCGAAAGGTACCACCACGCGTCCGCACGTCCGCACTTCGTACGACTCCGTCCGGACCTACATATATTTTCTCTACTTGCCCTTTGGGCCAGACGTTTCGCGGTAATAACCCGTCCGCGATAACTACTAAATTTCCTACTTTTATTTGATCATTATTTCGTGTTCTGACGTCACCACGGGGTGTTAACGTCGGCAAATATTCACGCAACCATCGTGACCAAAACGTGTTCGCGAGCGCTTGCGCCGCCCTCCATGATTTCCTATCGGCCGTTTGACACTCCCCGACGTGAGGTACCCCGGTGGCTGAACCGATCAAAAAATGATTAGGCGTTAAAGCCTCCGCGTCGTCGTACTCTGACGCTACATACGTGAGTGGTCGTGAGTTTACCGTGTGCTCTATCTCGGTAAGCACGGTCGCTAACACCTCTTCGCGAGGGGCTCTCTCGTTGAGCGTAACAGCGAGGGCAGTTTTCACACTGCGAATTAAACGTTCCCACGCTCCCCCCTGGTTTGGTGCGCCTGGATCAGTAAACTTCCACTCGGTGTGTTTTGATAACACGTAATTTTGTAACTGCGGTATCCACTCTCGATACGCGATATTTAACTCGACCGACGCTCCGCGAAAGTTTGTTCCGTTATCGGACCACATGATTTCTGGCCACCCCCGTCGGGCTGCCATACGTCGTAATGACATAATCGCGGAATCCGTACTCAAGCTAGCTACCGTTTCGATGTGAATCGCGCGAGTTACCAAACATGTAAACAGCATGCCCCATCGTTTTTCGCGTCGCCTACCGATGGTCACTGTCATAGGTCCGAAACAGTCAACACCACATCGAGAAAACGGCCTCGTATACGCGTCTAACCGCGCGTTCGGTAAGTTACCTTTTACCGGTACTACGGGAGCTGATTTTCGTAATCTACACAGCCCACACTCGCGTAGCGCTTTCTTTACCGACGGCCTCAGACGTAAAATCCAGTATTGTTGCCGTATCTCGTTCACGATGTGTTCACGTCCGGAATGATGATTATTTTTATGACTATTACGAATAATCAATAACGACAAATGATGCGCACCGTCCAATATCGGTGGCTCTTTCATTTTTATATGTACGGAACTCGCGTTTATTCTACCGTTCAACCTAATGATTCCGTCGGTTCCGTACATCGGATCTAACTTGTATAGTCGACTCGTTCTGTCGACATTTTTTCCCGCCGCTAACCTAGCGATCTCTTCGGGAAAGCTATCCTTTTGTGACAGCTTTATCAAAAATTGTTCTGCCTTTTCAATATGCGTGATGTTCATTGTGTCGGCTTGCTTACGACACTTGTCAATGAACGCGAACACGTACGCGACTGTCCGCTTAGCACGCTCGTATGATGAAAATCGTTCTATTTTCACCACTGGAGTGTCACACGTCACCGTGTGCGCCACTACCACGTCATCTTTGTCTTCATATCGCGGATTGGTGGTCTCGACGGGCCATCGAACCCCGTTCTTTTCAATCGTGCGTAAACTCAGAGTGTCACACGTCACCGTGTGCGCCACTACCACATCATCGTCGTTTTCTTTCGTACGTAAACTGTTTGATGCCATATCGTAACTTGGTGGTATGACAACCTCATCTGTCGTCCATGGTAAGCCTACTTCGAAGCGACCGTCGATCCTGCATACGGTGCGTTCGAAGACATCCTTCGTTCGTTCTTCTCGAGCGTTAGGCTTTTGTATTTTCGATATACCTAAAGAGTCTATATCGAAGTGCGATTTGACGAGAGCACTCAATTCGTCGTCTCTTTCGCACACATTCTCTTGACACGTTCGTACATGTAATACAGACTCGTTCTGCTGTATTATAGAGCTTCTCGGCGTTTTTCCATGTAACACCCATCCGAGTCGTGTGAGTGACGCGGCCGGTTCGTTATTCTTACGCGATAACAAACGTCGTGTTACAATGAGATGCCAATTGTCTGCTCCAATGAGAATGCGTGGTCTAACATCCGAGTAACACATACTCTTTTCACACATTCCTTTGAGGTACGATCGTTTACATAATTCCGGTTTTACCGTTTGTTTACCAAGAATGAGATTTCGGACCGTACGCGCTTTGATCCTGTGACAATCCGATTGACCTTCGCCTTGTATCCTGAGATCAACCTCTTGACTGTCGATTTCCCTCTGCACCGATGTGACCCCCTGAATGTTTAATGTTCGTGCCGGACCCTCTGCGCCGACCATTCGGGCGATCTCTTCGTCGATCAGAGTGATTGTGGATCCTTCATCCAATAACGCATACGTCTTCAACGTTCCTCCGTCATTCTTGGTAATGTATACGGGACACACCTTCAGTAAAACTTGTTCGTCATTACCCGGTCGGTGCGCCGATGCTGCGATTACGTTGTCCTCTTTAGGCGGCAGATGTAATAAGGCGTGGTGCGGCTGTCTACACTCGTTCTTACCGCATTTCCTTGCTTTACATTCAGTCCGCCTATGTTTACTGTCTAGACAGAGAAAGCAGATACGCGTCTCTTTCGCCCAATTCCACCTCTCTGCGACAGACATATCGTTCAACTTGAAACATTGTGAAGTTCGATGTTCATTTCCACAAAGGAAGCAGCACATTGAACGCGTTGAACTCTTTTTTGTGACGTCATCTACTTTATATACCTTATTCGCTTGACGGTATCGCTCACTCGTTCTATTCGGTGGCACCGTATGTTTGACGATAGGGTTCCGTACTATCGTCGAATCCCAAGTTGAATATGCGTGTCGGACGGCTCGATCGGCTTCTCTCATTAAGAACCGAGATAACGTGATAATCTCTGGTTCGTCCCGATTCCCGAACTCTTCCGCATAATCACACCACTTCGATTTTAAATGCGGAGTTAATCTCTCGGTTATCTGCCGCACCAACATAGGGTTCTGTAGGTACCCTTTTTCGTCAACAGCTGTTATAACCGCGACGATGTTTTGCACTTTTACAGCGAAACCGTTTAGTTCACTCGCTGTAGTACCCATACGTGGTAATTTCTTGATATCTTCCATCGCGTGGTCGATAATAACTTCCGGTCGTCCGTAACACTGCTCCAAAGTGTTTATAATGACATCCGGGTTGTTTGCTGTATACAGCAGCGCTGATACAGACTGTCTGGCTTCACCTTTCAGACACGTCCGCAGGCGAATCATGTTTTCTGTCGCCGAATATCTGTATATATTCGTAGATTCCCTGTACGCGGCTTTAAAAGGTAACCAGTCCGTGATTGATCCCATGAACGTCGGCAAGTCCTGTATATGTCTAGGCGATGACCTCGATCCAACCATCCGCTCCAGAGCATCTGCCAACCTGTCGATTCCTCTATCTCGGGATCGGTCCGGTGTAAGCGACCTCGGCCGACGCTGCACCGTCTCTTCGTTTGTGACGTTCGGTGTCACATATGGTCGCGTCATCCTGATCTCGGCTTCCGCTGGTGGTGGTGAAATGCGCCTTGGTTCACGGTCACACTCCCCCTGTATCGGGACCTGTGTCTTCTGTAACCAATCGTTCACCCGACGGTTCGCGTCGGTAGGTTCTTCTGCACACAAGCTCTCCCGATCGGTTTCCTCGCGGATTGTAGCGACGTCTGCCGCTAGCCTCTTCTTGATGAGCAGCGACTGTAGTTGTAGCTCCTGTCGTTTTATTTCGACGAGTTGCTCTTCGGCCTCCAACTCGGCCTGCCTAATCCTAGCTACGGCGCTAGCGGTGGACCGATGCGAGCGTACCGACGGTGCTCGCGATCCCCTGGCCTCGGTGGCCGCGGCGTGGATCATGGCGGCGCGCGACGTCAACGTTTCGGTCGTGACGGTATCGTTCGCGACGGTACGTGTCTTCGTGTGCGCGTGTGTGTGTGCGGACGGCGACGCGGGCGATTCCTCGAACACCCGTGTCTTCTCTTCGACTGCTTGGCTTCTTGTAGTCGGCATCTTCAGCACTTGCTAGCTCCTACAAGCCCTAACAGCCCTATCAATCCCTAACAGCCCTAACAGTCCCTAACAGTCCTTCGGGAGGGCCCACACGTGGGATATGCTCCCTCAGGGATGGACAGCAGGATAGGTAAGGGTGGGGACTACCCAACAGAGGAGTGAGACCACTACGGGGCGCTCAGGAGTCGGTTGGAATGTACGACTCCGTCGGCAGTGCCTACAGTCCGGCCCCCGTACCGATAACACTCTTATTGGCGTAGTGATACGATTGACATTCGTTCGTTGCCCAATACTCAGGCCGTTTGTCACCGTCAGGTGGCCCAAGTGTGGGTTGAAACTGCAAACTCGCCGCACGCACGGTGATTTGATCTCGACGAGATACCCAGGCTCGTCGCACCGTTCGGTGTTCTTCTCTCGGCGATATGCAGCGCAGGCTCGTTGCACCGTTCGGTGTTTTTCCCACGACGATCCTGCAGGTACGATCTTCCAGCCGATGTCTCGTTCTGCACCGCTGGTCGTACGGAAGTGCCCAGTCTCGTACAACGATTTGCTTCTTTTTTCCACAGCTTCTCTCGTTCAGAATGCTGCTGGAGTCCTCTTCAATAAGGCTGGCTTGAATCCTCTTCAATAAGGCTGCCTTGAATCCTCTTCAATAAGGCTGGCTTGAATCCTCTTCAAATGCGCTGGCTTCTATCCGGCTGCGATGGACCAAACTTGTTGGGGTCAGCTGATGAGGATTCAGGAACAATGAAACATTGGTTGACTTCAATAACTTCAGTGGACTGTATATTTTAACTTTTCACAATGTATATAATCGTATGTAACGAGCCGGTGACAATACATATTTTTCGTGGTTTAACACTACAATTATAGGATTACAAGTAGTACATTATACGTGCCTTACTGCCGCACGTTCATCCATACATTTACATAATTCACATAAATTTACATTATATTTTTATTGAGGGTTCCGTATAACATTAGCCAAATAATAATAATAATCGTATTGGCGGTTACATTTGAATTTGTTACATAAACGATATTTCTAAACATTACATAAGACATATTGAACATAGAAACCAAGTAAATAAGAAATACGACAGTTTATCTGTACGTATTATGTAAACAAATTTATACACATAGACATAGTTTGTCTGACTATACCAGACACATTAAACCTGCACATATATCGTGTTTCTTAATATAAAATGACATCCCATTACGCATAATGAGCACAAGTATAGAGAAATATAAATATAGACATGAGAACTCATCTGTTCATAATAAATAGAGAAACTAGAGAAACATTTATTAAACATTTATTTACATTTTATTTCTAGCTCATCTGTCCGTAACAAATTTTTTAATAAATATAAATTAATAATAGTGTAAATGAAAAAAAATGTATTATATTTTTAAGATATTATTAAAACTAGCGGGCCCGGCAGACGTTGTCCCGCCCTGATTATAAAAAAATCCTTGACAAATTATATACCAAAATATTCCTCATGAATCACATTATCCACTGGTGAAAACCGCAAGAAAATCCGTGCAGTAGTTTTTGAGTTTATCGCGAACAGACAGACAGACAGACAGACGCGGTAGGGGACTTTGTTTTATACTATGTAATGATGATAATCCTCATATCTGTCAATAAAATATTTATAACTGTTGACACCATGCATCCCACGCTTTTTTAAAAACAATATACATTTTTTTTTAATTTACACTATTATTAATTTATCAAATTTTTTATACACTATTCTTAATTCAAATTTATTTTCAATTTTTGAAGTTATACTTCTTTAGGCGCGTTATGAAAAAATGATGAGAGTGAAATTTTAAGATGCGCGCGCATCTGTGACACAAAATTAACAGTATGAAGCTGTCTGCAAACCGGCACTCTGAAGTTAGCTATAGTCAACATTTTCTCAAATGTGCATACTAGATGGCGCTAAATTTAATTATACTCAACCTGTAAGGTAAAAATATAATGCAAATGTTTTTTATCTTGTTACGCTAAAGAAGTATAACTTCTAACGCGTGTACATAAGTACACACACACTTTTTTAGTTTGGATTTCTATAAAAGAAAGGTGATTTTTAGTTTTTTAAACTATTTTTTTTTCTACTTTTTAGTTTGATTTATTTATAAAAGCGTATTTTTTTAGTTTTTTTAACTATTTTTTTTATTACATCAAAAATTAATCGGTAGCTCAATAAACATTCATTAAAATTGCGAATAACTCTCTTTCCTCAAAAATTGTAAATTGTTGAATTAAAAAATTCTCTTTGGTATTCGAAAATTTGTTAATATTACAAAAATCGATTAAAGATAACGATTGGAAATTAAAAATAACATCAATTCGTGCCTTATCGACTATAGATGAAAGTTATATAAATTAACAAATGTTATTTTGCAAATTGAATAATGGAATAATCTTATCAAATTAGTGTATTGTCATCGGTCCTAGGTAAATCTACAAAGTTTGAATTAAATCTGACCGTTTAAAGTGGGTCAAAATCGCGCCAAAAGGAGTCGGTTACAAACAAACATACAGGTAAAGGTAAAAAAAAAGCGTGTAATAAATTAAATAAATAATTTATGATCTTGCATTTTTCAATTTGTAACATTGCTCGATAGCATGCCCTGAGAAACTACAATATGAACATATAGGTTCACTAGCGGACCGGGCGGACGTTGTCCTGCCTTGATAATAAAAAAAAAACTAAAATTCAACCGCAGCGCCACCTACCGGGTCCAATTGTGAATCTAAACCATTCTCGGATCCACTGGAACACGCACACAAAATTTCATCAAAATCGGTCCAGTCGTTTAGGAGGAGTTCAGTCACATACACACGCACACAAGAAATATATATATTAAGATTATCACCATTTGAATGTATTCTACTCTCATTATACGAAACTAGCGGGCCCGGTAGACGTTGTCCCGTCCTGATTATAAAAAAATAGTGTATGTCTACTTATGTACACGCGTTAGAAGTTATACTTCTTTGGCGAAACAAGATAAAAATCTTTTCAAAATTTTTATCCTTCGCCTTATTCTACGTTTGTAGAAAAAACGACATTAACAATAGAAAAAGTTGACTATAGCTAACTTCAGGGTGTCGGTTTTTCCTGACGCGCATCTTAAAAATTTACTCTCATCATTTTTCCGTAACGCGCCAATAAAAGTATAACTTCAAATAATCGTGACAAATTATATACCAAAACCTTCCTCATTACCACTTTACCCACAGGTGAAAACCGCATGGAAATCCGTACAGTAGTTTTTGAGTTTATCGCGAACAGACAGACAGACGCGGTAGGGGACTTTGTTTTATACTATGTACTGATGATATTCATAAAATTCCGAGGCCGCGTGACTTAACGGATTTAATAAAACCGCGATCTACCGCCGTTTCCAATAGCCTTTACTTATTAGACCAAAAATGCATTAGTTCGTTAAAAGTAGAAAAATTCCGAATTCATAAAAAAAGTTACCGCCCAAAATAATTTCCTGTTATATATCCGTGCTAAATAACAAAAAAACGTGTATATATATAGCAAACTTTTTTTATATCATAGGATACAAACGAACAGGTGGGTCACTTGATGTTAAGTGATCACCACCGTCCATAGACACTTTCTACACCAGAAGAGTCGCAAGTGCGTTGCCACCCTGTGTTTGGGGAGGGCGAGTGGCGAAGGAGGGACGGGGAGGGGAGGTGGGTTATCCGGTGCTCTCACTGACCGAACGAAACGCAACAATGCAAAGCACTGTTACTTCACGTCGGTTTTCTGTGAGAGGGTGGTAGTACCCCGGACAAGCCGACCCATTCATGCTGAAACCAGTAATAGCTTTAACGTGGCTCTACCATCTAAGCAAAAAAACTAGCTTCTGCTTACGATTTCGTCCGTATGGAATAGTTAATTTGGGCTAACACGAACACGCAGCGGAAGCTCTCAAAAGGGACAAAGATTTTGGAACATTCTTCATTGGTGATCCGTTCCTATTGATCTTAGTGTATATAGCCTTCCTCGATAAACGAGCTATATAACACTGAAAGAATTTTTCAAATCGGACCAGTAGTTCCTGAGATTAGCGCGTTCAACCAAACAATCCCTCCGGCTTTATTATAATAGTATAGATAAGCATTAAATCAAACAAAGCGTGCAAAATACCTAACGTAAAATAAAACTTATTTGAAATAAGCCTTATTTAAACCGGAGACCGTTATTAAAAACGTTGAAAGGAATTTCCACGAATACCCCCAATATAAATATATTATTACGTCGAACCGTTTTCTACAAACGCCTAATGCGAATAAAACAAAACCGTATGCTTTATTTGAAATAACAATATTCGCACTATAATTACCGTGTATTGAATTAACCACACAGATATAAACACGATGAAAATGTGCACTGATGCACTGTAACAAAACGGTGTGATCGAAAACTATGCTTGATATAAACCGATCCAGCTCAGAACGGACGACAATATGGGCAACCATCACCCCCACACAGGCCGAGATACCTAACCTAGACACTGGACTATATAAGTTGGCTGGAGGTAGATACGTCTTTAAAATAAATACCGAAAGAATCACTTTATAAACGGGATAAAGGCTAACTTACTTGATAAGTACTCTCCGCCGTCGTTGCCGATGATAATAGCACCAGCTTTCCAAATAATGCCCACACAAATGTTCAATCACCAATTCTCGTGCCGCGTCGGTATACATATAAGTAATTGCAGAAGAACGCGTCCAAACGTTAAAACGGGTTCCGGGCAAATGACAGAGCATTAGGACTGTTGATAAAATATCGATATTATTATTTTTAAATATCGATATTTTTTAACTAATAATTATTTGGATGATATATCGATATTTGACGGCGCAAGTGCAATACCGGCCGGTTATGCATACGTCATGACGCGAAATAATATATCTATAACCAGCCAAAAATGCCGCTCAACGCACCTAAAGAAGTTTTGAAAGAAAGAAAGAAAAGAAAGAAAGAAATATTTTATTCATAATGCATTGTTTACAAATATACAGTGGATAAAAAAGAATGCACATCGCAGCATTACGAAATGGAATCCAGCTCAGCATATGCTAAAGCGTTATGAGAAACACTTAGCGCTGATTTTCAGCTGGCAACAAATGCAAGTCACGGAGCGATATCAATTAAAATTATGAAATATAGTATACTAGCGGGCCCGGTGGACTTTGTCCCGCCCTGACAATAAAAAAACCTTGACAAATTATATACCTAAATCTTCCTCATGAATCACTTTATCTACTGGTAAAAACCGCATAAAAATCCGTACAGTAGTTTTTGAGTTTATCGCGAACAGACAGACAGACAGACGCGGTAGGGGACTTTATTTTATACTATGTAATGATATAGGGAAAACAAGTACCTAACGTAAAAAAATAATATTGTACATATTAGTATAAATATGTAGGATACATAAAACAACATATAAGAGAAGCAATTGCAGGCGTGATTCAAATATATATCCAACAAAAATTAGATGCAAAACCTTTAATTTACGAATATTGTGATACTAATAAAAACTTTTTAAAATGAATTTTAAATGTAAGTACCGCGTTGAGATTGCGCATTGGAGGGGGCAGGTCGTTCTAGCACCTAGTAGCAGCGAACCTAAAACTACCCCGAAATGGGGTGGTAGCATGCCGATGAGTACATAACATATACTTCGAAGCTCTGGTTCTATAACTATTTTGATATCTTGCCCAAACTAGTTTTTCATAGAGATATTCAGGCTTCTCGGTTTTTATTACACCAAATAATAGTGTGGCTAGGTGCAGTTGCCTCCTATACTCCATTTTTAGGAGTCGCCCTTGATTTAAAAAGGGCGTGACGTGAGTTCGTGGTGGTATGTGAAAACAAAAACGTGCGCAGGCATTCTGTACCCTCTGTATAAGCCTCTTTGTTTTATTGAGAATACAAGAATCATACACAATATCAGCATAGTTTAGTTTAGACAGAATGAGCGATTCACATAGCATTATTCTAATTTCTGTACTAATGTATGCGCGAATATTATATAGAAGCTTAAGTCTATACATACAATTGCGTGTTGCCTCCAGAACATGTTTTTCAAAACGCAGGGATGAATCCATGAGTAAACCAAGATTACGAGACTCTGATACGCACTCTATGGGTTCGTTGAATATCATGATCGAGGTTTGATTGAGCGTAATATTTGCAATTTGTTTTTTTGATCCTAAAACCATAAACTTAGACTTGGTCGGATTTAAGACCAAACAGTTAGCATCTGCCCAGTCTTTTACACTGGCGAGGTCTTGATTCATCCTACGTGCTGTATCCACGGTATCACGTGGGAGACAGTGTAAGTATAATTGTAGATCGTCTGCATATAAATGAAATTTACAATACTTAATACTATTAACGATATCAGAGCTATACAGAATGAACAAGAAAGGTCCTAAAATTGAACCCTGCGGTACACCTCTCTCAACTGGCATAAGATTCGATGAAACTTTATTACCAATACCACTCCCTATTTCCACATATAGGAATCTATTACTCAAAAAACTATGAAACCATTCAACAGTAGCCGAATCAAAACCATAATACCTTAATTTATACAAAAGCAGGGTTACGTTTATAGTATCAAAAGCGCGAGAAAAGTCTAAAAGTGTCAACAAGGTACCCATGCCTTGAACTTGAGCCGATAGTATATTGTCAACCACGTCTAAGAGTGCTGTTGTTGTACTTCTATTTTTACGGAAACCTGACTGAAATTTAGAAAGAATATTACATTTTTCTATATAGGCGGTCAGTTGTAGTGAAACAACTTTCTCTAATATTTTGGAAAGACACGGAAGTATACTAATTGGCCAAAGGTCTTGAATGCCAGTTGGAGTGGCTTTTTTTGGAATTGGTTTTATAACCGCGATTTTCCAGAGATCAGGGACGGTTGAAGTTGTTATAGATGAGTTGACTATCGTGGTAAAAGCTTTTATTGTATACGGGAGGGTTGCTGTAATCATTTTTAAATCAATGCGATCTGTGCCTGTTGCATTAGATTTTAATTTACGAATTATATCGGTAACCGTATCTTCACTTATGGTATTTAAAGAAAAAGTGTGACTACTATATTTATTATACTCAAAGAACTCACGATATGAAGTGTGAGCCACCTCCGAATGACTCACAACTATAGCGATTATTTGCTGATTCCGAAGTTGAAACTTGAAGAACGTTGAGGTTTTCTCGCAATAAAAGACTTGTTACTAGTAGAGCAGCGAAGGATGTGCTCGTGTATGCAGACTCGTTCAAAACAGCTATTCACTATCTATTCGATTACTATTAACGATGATTTTATTACGCGGTTACTATCTATTCCTAAAACGACTGCTCTGTATGCCGCCCGCGCCTGAATGTTCACGTTCCGGGCCTTGCCTATACGGCACCGGGGTCGCTCGCCTGACGCTGGCGGTGTTCCGCCAATCAGAACACTTAGTAGCCACGCGCACAGCGTCAGGGTTCGGCTAAACCTACTATACAGGGCGGGGCGGGGGCACAACGAGTTCCCTTCGCTTGCTCTTTATTTAATAAAATATTTTACAAATATTCTTATAGCTAACATCTTATAATACTTTAAACTATTTCTAGACAAAACACTATAAATATCTATAACTACACCACATATAACTATAATAACAAGATGTACGTATAACTATTTCTAATTATAATATCATATACGTATATACTATTCTATATTGTAAAATAAAAGACGATCCAATAGATATATTTAATTGTGGACAAAACTATCTAACTACTATCAAAGCTATGCACTATTTGTACAAATCACTATAAAACTACACACGATTAATATATACTACTATCCAACACAAACCACTATAAATTGTCGCGAACATACTCCCGCCGCAGCTCTTGTAGCTGTAGAAATCTAGCGTTCGCGCATGTTGTTTTCAATAACTGTAGGATCCGTTAACGTTTTGTAGGCCGGTGTAGGTCCTTTGTTGTTCATAGCGAGTGCTTGTACCTCACCCTCCGTCCTCAGGTAGTTGGCCACAACCGTACATCTCAGTAACGGATCCCTTGCGTGCATTGCGTTTGTTGATAAAACAAGGTCTCTAAATCCAATCTCACCACGTGCGGGCTGCTCCCGCCGGTATTGTAGCTTCGGCGGGTGATATCGGACTTGCAAGTTTAAACTCGTCCGCTAACCGATGATTCACGCGTGATGGCTTGCTTCATCCTGATTATTGCAGTTTTCAGATAATTCACACGACGATATGTTAAAACTTTCTTATAGTAAATATAACAACTGACTTATCCTTGACGGCGGTCGCTGAGTAAGTTGTCGACTATGACTGCGTTAAATATTACAAGGTGCGTTCACATGTGAAGTGATGTGCAATCTCCACACATGTCAATTTCCGGACGCCGTCTATAACATGTGCTCTGTTGAGGTTGTAGCACCGCTTGACAAACAGTATGACGACGTCGCTTCTTGTAGTTCCGCAGGATTTTTCCACAGTTCAGCAGCGTATACTCGACATCGAGAGAATATGAGGCCTCTCGCGATTTCCAAGAGTATCGCCTCGGTGACTTTTTAGGTTTTCGCTGCATCGATTTTATAACTCGATCTATTTTCGTCAGTGGTGTTAGCGAACGCTTCACTGTTAAGACATCTGTATCACGAGTAGTTGTCATTATTTTCCTCTTCACGTGTCGTTTAAAACGAATTCGCTTGCTATATGACGCGCTATGAGATATCTCGGATCCACACTCGTTTCTGCGTTTGAGTTTCTCGGACCGTTGCTCAGTAGTCTTGCAGATATCCAGCGGTATCGAGTCGTTTTCATGTGACGTTCCTTTAACATCTCCCGCCGGTAATCGATGCGTTTTCTGTTTTAACATTTCGAGTCCCCATTGTTCCTTCAGGTTATAGGAACGTTCCTCTATGACTCCGTGGGACTTGAATATGACACATTGATTTTCTGTCGATTGCTTCGATAAGTATAAATCTGGCGTAGTACGAGCCGAGGCATGGAGGCTGGATGTGTTGTTTTTCACTTTGTTCAAGTTTCGAACATCAACGTTATCATAAACACGTGTTGCTTCTATACTTAAACATTCCGGCGGCTCCGTAACTTCTATTGTTTGCGCTGTTCCCGACTCTATTGTAGTACGCATTGGCTTGCCGTTTAATAAAACGAAGGAACGGCAGGCACCCTTTGCTCTCTCTATGCAGTCTAGGCCCTCAGGTAGTATTTTTCGGGAAGCGCAGCTGCGTTTATTATCCTTCGTCGATGAAACAATAGCGCAGGCGACCGTTGTACTTTCTAATTCACACGATGCAATACTTCTATGAAATGACGGGTGGTGTGTATAATGACACCCGTTATAATCGCATCGCCCAGTCGCTTGTTCTAAATCTAAGTTTTGCGATGCTATTTTTCTGCAATCATCTTGCGTTTCTTCTATACATGTGGGTTGCGTCTCACACACATGTTTGTTGTCTTTATGTAGACGTTGCTCCGGAACATCAACGTTTACGTCACACGTGAGTGTTTCTTGTCTCGTACGTGTGGTCTCGATGTGTGGTTCCGGTGTGAGAGTAATCGTGCTCTCATCTATACACGATGAAGTCCTCTCTCCCTTTATAGCGGCTTTATCGTTAATACTTTCATAATATTCTTCTTCGAGGGCTGCTACACGTAAAGCGGCGAGCTCTATTTCTCTCTGTAGCAGTTCTATTCGAGCTTTTGTGAGCTCTTTTCTTCTCCTCGAAGATGTGCCCGACGGTCGTGATATCCTCACGGTTTTGGCGGTGTGTGTAGCTGAATCCTCATCACTGTGCGGTCTCGATACGTCCATGGTGCCCTCTGTCGGAGCTGTGTTGGCCTCGATCGTTCCCGTCGATGTTACAGCTAGTAGCGCCTGTGCCGTCTGCCTTTGTGATAGTGAATGACTATGCATATGTTCTTTTCTTCCTGGTTCAACTTGAAATCCGGCTTACGAAGGACCATGAATATGGTCTTTTCGTCCTGGTTCAACTATTTATCCGGCTCGAAGGACCATGAATGTGAGCCACCTCCGAATGACTCACAACTATAGCGATTATTTGCTGATTCCGAAGTTGAAACTTGAAGAACGTTGAGGTTTTCTCGCAATAAAAGACTTGTTACTAGTAGAGCAGCGAAGGATGTGCTCGTGTATGCAGACTCGTTCAAAACAGCTATTCACTATCTATTCGATTACTATTAACGATGATTTTATTACGCGGTTACTATCTATTCCTAAAACGACTGCTCTGTATGCCGCCCGCGCCTGAATGTTCACGTTCCGGGCCTTGCCTATACGGCACCGGGGTCGCTCGCCTGACGCTGGCGGTGTTCCGCCAATCAGAACACTTAGTAGCCACGCGCACAGCGTCAGGGTTCGGCTAAACCTACTATACAGGGCGGGGCGGGGGCACAACGAGTTCCCTTCGCTTGCTCTTTATTTAATAAAATATTTTACAAATATTCTTATAGCTAACATCTTATAATACTTTAAACTATTTCTAGACAAAACACTATAAATATCTATAACTACACCACATATAACTATAATAACAAGATGTACGTATAACTATTTCTAATTATAATATCATATACGTATATACTATTCTATATTGTAAAATAAAAGACGATCCAATAGATATATTTAATTGTGGACAAAACTATCTAACTACTATCAAAGCTATGCACTATTTGTACAAATCACTATAAAACTACACACGATTAATATATACTACTATCCAACACAAACCACTATAAATTGTCGCGAACATGAAGGTACAAAATTAGTACCACCTGGTAAATCTAAGAAAAACTTATTAATGCTGTTTGGGTCACTGCCACAATCTGTAATATCTGAATTACTGGAATGCGATTGAATAGCCACTTTTAATTTTTTCCAAAGAAGTTTAGGATCTTTACGATTTTTGTTAATATAGTTCTCAAAATAAGTTTTCTTTTCGGAATAGATAGCTTTCGCAACAACGGATTCTATATCCTTGTAATTTTTTTTTATGTATTTCACTTTTACTTATTTCACTTCAAAAAACCTTTTAAATATATATCGACCGTCGATTTTTTTATTTCAATATCGAGCTACCAATTTTACGTCGTAAAAATATTAATAATAAATATCGATATTACTGAATAATAATAGCACTATTTCCATTTATCGCAAGTTTAGCAACAATCGTAATTAGGGCTATTTAGATGATTTTTTGAAAATCGATATGATATTTTTTATATTTAGAAAAATTTCGCATTTTTGATATATCGATATTTAAAAAAAAATGTGTGCGTGTACTAGTGTACACACGTAAGAAGTGAAACTTGTTTAAGGCCTTATTTTTCGCAAAATGATCTATATGCAACTTTCCAGAAATTGGGTAAAAAAAAAAAAAAAAACCCTTTCTTTCTTTATGGCAAACAATTTCATTAATATATTAAAAAATAAAGTTAAATTAGATAAAGTTTAAACAAAAGGATTTTATTATCATAGACATGAATACAAAAAAGATGGCGCGTAACGGAAAAATGTGACGGTAAATTTTTTCCAACGCCGATAAAGAAGTTTCACTTCAAAAAAATTATATCGGATTTCGATATATCAAATAACATACCGACATTTCGATATATCGTCTTTATTAAAAAAAAATGTAATTCAGCTTAACAATGACTTACAGTTTTTAATCCAGTATATTTATTAGATAATTTATACCATAAATGTTTCAAAATGTTACATTACATTTCTAAAGGTCACTTGTACAAACGTTATTCAATCGTATTGATCTTAATTGGCATCATCATTGTTTTATCTGAATAAAATAATTATGTGTACCCATATTTTTCAGTACGAGTTTTTCAAAATACTTGTTATATGTTCAGATGTTTGACTACTGAGATAGTGACTACTAAGATACCATTACCAGCCTGCTCCAAATTCCGGTACCTCGGTTTATTGATACAATACGATGGTAGCGTAAACAGTGACGTGAGGAATAAGGTAAATGCAGGATGCATGGAATGGCAAAAGATGTTTAGGGTATCTTGTGATCCATGAATGCCCTTGAAACTCTAGGGTAAGGTTTATAAAACTATTATACTGTATGCATCTGAATGCTGGGTTACGAAAGAAACGGAGGAGGGAAAACTGCAAGCGGCATAGATGCGATTGTAAAGATGGATGTATGGTGTAACTAGAATCGTTAAGAATAAAAATGAATATATCAGATGAAGTTTGAAAATATCACCAATGACAGGGAAGTTGAAGAGTATAGCTATATATATAATAGGTTAGCATGATACTGGCATATCATAAAGAATGATGAAAATCATATTACTAAAATATTTTTAAGTATGAAGGTGGACAGATATAAGAGTAGAGGAACACCGTAAAAGGTGTGGATAGAGTGTGTGAAAAATTACATGTGTATAGAAATTGTAAATTCTGAGATGACATCTGAAAGAGGAGAGTGGAAAAGGAAAACTTGTTGTATCAACCCTACCTAGGTGAGATAAAGGTAAAAATATGATGATGTATATAATAATAAATGTCGACCGCCGATATAGAAATTTGAACATCAAACTATCGATATACTGAAAAAAAAAAATTCTTTATTTATATCGTTATTCATAAATTAAAATATCGATATATTAATATTTGATCAACAGTCCTACTCTGTGTCATACGGATATGCATTTTTTAGAGATGCGAAACTCAGTGAAAATCCTTGCGCTAACTCAGTAACTCAGGCGCAGTTAACTGCGCCGGCTCATTGCGCTAACTCAAAATTGCGCCATGGCGAAACAACAACAAAATGAAAACATGCTGAGTGAGCAACGTAATGCGCGCCATCTATAAGCCACGCTCAAAGGTACTCAGCACAAGCAGCGAGAGAAAGAATGAATAATATCGGGCATGAATAGACTTGACTGTGCTAATTCAGGTAGTGTTATGTATGTTTATGGTAAAAATGATGTATTTCAATGAATTTTTGTCTTTGTTACTTTAATACATTTTAGAAAACAATATAACAATACTTTTGTACACTAAACCACAATAACAAATTAAAATAAATCAACCATGTTTTTCTTTCAACTAGTCCCCACAGAATCGATTATAGTACATTCGTTTTGATTTTCGAACGTAAACGTATTCCATCATTTGTTTTACATACAGCTGTCAACTCGGCCATCTGTCAAAATAAAACATTATGGCCAGAACACTGCTTGGATTCCAGGCCATTGCGGTATCTCTGGGAATGAGTCAGCGGATTCTTGCGCAAAGAATGCTGGCCAATCTGGTTCCTTCGACTATTATAGACTATATACAGAATATCTTTAGATAAACTAGATTATTAGAAGCATATCACAAGGATTGAAATTTTTCCAGAAAATATAAGGGAAAACCTTAGGGTTCTTTCCAAAATGAATTACCCCAAAAACCATGATTTTTTAAATTCCAATATCTAAGTAAGGCCGTTACTTCCATCATCTGTCGTCTTCGTCTAGGTCATACTTGTACACCAGTGCATCTGTCTAAATGAAGGATTAGGGACAATTCTTTCTGTGAATGCGGCCTAGATGACGGTTCCCCAGATCATATATTCTTTAATTGTTCGAGAAACAGATTCTCCCTTTTCGATATCCCTCTTTATATTCCCCGTCCTATTATCCTATGTGTGTCTTAGCATTAGTGAATAATAAGCCTTTAATTTTACAGGTCTTGTAATTATTTATTAAAATTAACACGATCAAACTTTAATCAGATTATCTATTTCTTAGTCAATATGTGTCTAAGTATTCTGTCTAAATTAAATTATGCTGATATTGTGTATGACTCCTGTATTCGTAATAAAACAAAACGGCTTATACAGAGGGTACAGAATGCCTGCGCACGTTTTTGTTTTCATATTCCATCACGAACTCATATCACGCCTTTTTTAAACCAAGGACAACTCCTAAAAATGGAAAATAGGAGGCAGTTACACCTAGCCACACTATTATTCGGTGTGATAAAAACCGGGAAGCCTGAATATCTTTATGAGAAACTAGTTTGGGCAAGAGATCTGAATAGTTACAGAACTAGAGCTTCTAAGTATATGTTATGTACTCATCGCCATGTTACCACCTCATTTCGAGGCAGTTTTAAGTTCGCTGCTACCAAATGCTGGAACGACCTACCCCCTCCAATGCGCAATCTCAACGCATTACTTACATTTAAAATTCATTATAAAAAGTTTTTATTATTATCGCAATGCTTGTAAACTAAAGGTTTTGCATCCAATTTGAGTTGCATATACATATTTTTGTCACGCCTGCAATTGCTTCTCTTGTATGTTGTTTTATGTATCCTACTTTTTTATTTTATTAATTTCCCCTATATATATTATGAACCGTATTATTTTTGTACATTACTTACTATCCCTATATATATTATATCTTATAATTTTAATTCATATTTTTTATTTTTTACGCACCGTGACTTGCATTGGGTTCCATCTGAAAATCAGCGCTAAGTGTTTCTCATAACGCTAGCATATGCTGAGCTGGACACCATTTCATAATGCACAGATATGCATATTTTTGTCCATTCTTGTATACTTGTATTTTATGTTATGCTTTATGAATAAAAATATTTCTTTCTTTCTTTCTTTCTTTCTAAGTTTGCTTATATGTAAATTTGTAGGAAACAATACAATAACTCGGTCTGAACACCACAAATTAATTATCTTCGTTTTCGAATTTCATTTTTTAATCGGTCTCCTTCGTTTATGACACTATCTGCCACAGACAGCGCACACTCTGTATCTACATTACCTTGGCAGAATTGTGTATTGCTTACACACCGCGCCATAAATTAAAGAAGAAGAAAAATAAGTAAGGTGCAATCTAGAAAGTAAAGATTACCTAGGTATAGTTCCATTTACATTTCACAGAGTTGCTGTTTATAAAAATGATATTCGAATATCCCGGTCCTGCGCTGTGCGCCAACTCATTTTGAAGAAGTGAGTTAACACATCCAGCGCAGAGAACTGAGTTGGCGCAATTGCGCGGCGCAGCGCAGTGTTACACACATCTCTAGCATTTTCACTGTTGTTGTTGTTGTCACCTTTCGTAGTGTTTTTGATGTAATAATTGACCGAGAAAATATTTTATTGTGGAGAATCCAATATTTAAAAACGACATTAAATTCGGGGAACGGGGTATAATTTTTTATGTGGATGAGGCATGGCCAAATGAAGGTTTGTTAATTAAATATTCAAGTTGCTTATTATATTTGCAATAGCATTTTTGTGAACAGTGTAAAGTATGACATTCGTTTTTAATTCAATTGTGTCTTCATATTATATATTATAATATATATTGATACAACTATTAATAATATCAATATTTTTATATTATTGTGTTAAATGCCAACCCTCATAAACTCCATATTAACTTAGCTTAGAGTTATAATTAATTACTAATGTTTAAAAAATAAAAACAATAGTAAACAATGAATTTGTTTCAGGAAATATTATGAACAAAGGCTGGCAAGACAATATATATTCAGTCCAGATAAGAAGCTCACCATGAAGGTTTAAAATCCTAGTGGAAAGGTGAAAAAATGTATAATACTTCATATAAGTAATATGCTATACACAAGTTCACAATTTTATTTTGTAAGGTCAAATATAATCATCACCAAACCTTCTAACATAACTGTATGTCTCTGAATAACTATAAATAAAAAAAAATATAGTCATATGTATCTGTTCCAATATTATAAAGAGGCAATGTTTGGGGTAATCTCTGGTACTACTGATCTGATTTTGAAAATCCTATTACTGTTAGGAATATATATTGTTATAGACGACTTTTTATTTAGGTAAGTATATATATGTTCAATAATTAATCACAATAAATGTAACTGAAGTCTGTGGAAATTCTATAATATGGTGTGCACTGGCAGAACATTTTGAAATAAAGGAATAAAATTTATAGCAAAAATATTCATTACTTTTATCTTTACAAAGAAGTTCATTATACCATATATTTTTAATTTAATATATCAGTAAAAAAGATGGTTTTTATGTTAGAAGTAAAAAAAAAATTATCAGATTAACTTTGAATACAGGTACCAGACAAATCTATAAATGATTGGAATGTATTTTATTGCTTACTAGCAGGCCCGGCAGACATTGTCCCGCCCTGATTAAAATGATATCCTTGACAAATTATATATCAAAACATTCTTCATGAATCACTTTATCCACTGGTGAAAACCGCATGAAAATCCGTTCAGTAGTTATTGAGTTTATCGCGAACAGACAGACAGACAGACGCGGTAGGAGACTTTGTTTTATACTATGTAATGATATATGAGACGATACTTTGAAAGGTCTGCGGAATTGTAATAAAACTAATGCGTTGCTCTGTAAAAAGGGTTTTTAATTTAACACTTTGGTACACACACTACATTATATTGTACATAAGTACCTAGTCACTGTTTTAACGACCAACAGCTGTACAAATTAAAGAAATACTATATTTAAATACTAGTTTTTTTACATATATATATATATATATACTAGCGGGCCCGGCAGACGTTGTCCCGCCCTGATTAAAAATAAATCCTTGACAAATTATATACCAAAACGTTCCTTATGAATCACTTTATCAACCGGTAAAAACTGCATGAAAATCCGTTCAGTAGTTTTTGAGTTTATAGCGAACAGACAGACAGACAGACGCGGTAGGGGACTTTAATTTATACTATGTAACGATATGTATATATAGGATAGATTATATCATAATTGGACCCAATTGGTGACACTGCAATTGGGTTCTAAGTGATTATTTGTTTTTTGTGTTTATAAATACAATTGGAACAGGTAATAACAGCTTTGGCACAGGTGAAGTTGCGCGGGTCAACCAGTATGTTAATATCGAACTAAAGGCATAATATAGAATACACAGTGTCACAGGAGATATTTGTAGGTGGTAGAGGCACGCTGAAGCTATTACTGTATTCAGCATGAATGTGTCGGCAGACACATCCACGTTAACTAACAGTGTATGCATTGTTGCATTTCATTCGGTCAGTGAGAGCGCTGGAGGCCCATTTCCCTTTCCCCCTCCCCGAGACGGACGAGATGGAGGGTGGTGTTCACTTAACATCAGGTGACTCGGCTGTTCGTTTGCCTCCTATGATATATAAAAAAAACATAAGCTGATCACTTTAAAATATCTGGTTTTTTGATCTGGCTTTTGTTTATTATTATTGTTTCAGCAGGCTATTTCTCGGAGAAGTCAGATTTGGCTCATGACAGGAGTTGCATATTCAACATACAGTTGAAGAATACACAGTTCTAATAATTGTACAGTCTGAACATTTCATTTAAATTTAGAATAAAACATTAACTATCCTCATATAATCGACTTTTTATATATGGGTAATTCAAATATAAATGTTATACTTTACAGGACCTAACTCTGGCTTCTTAGAAGGTGGTGAATTAATGTTTGAGGCAAAGAAAACTGATACCGACTAGCACTCTGAGATGTACGCATATAATTCTGAAAAATGGTTCAGGCAAATTCTATCAGACTCAGACTGAAATGTTGTTTTTGTCATGGACATTGCACCATACCTTACAGAGAGACAGAAAAAAATTCCAACTTCTTCAAATAAAAAGTGAATCTGAGCCATGGTTAAGAGAAAAATAAAATCGTTTGACGAGAGTTGAAAGCAGAACATTTTTTACTGTTATCAAACATGTGTTGTAGATAAAATGGCCCATGAGAAAGGGATCACAGTGGTGAGGCTCCCACCTTACAACTGTGAGTTAAATCCTATAGAACTAATGTGGGCTCAAGTCAAAGGATAGTTTGCAAAAAATAACAAGAAGGGATTAACAAAAGGGCATGGACCATATTATAAAAGAAGAGCAAATCTTGAGAATTATGGATGCCCTGGTAATCGAAGTTGGTGATAATTTAACAGTCTTCAGACTGTTCTGAATAAATACATTTATAAAGTAATCTCTTAGTAATATTTTACTGTGATTGATGTATGTTGTATATAAAGGGATCTGATGACAAATCTTATTGCTGCTGCTGATAAATATTGTTGTAGGAAGTAATCTCCGGAAGTACTGTTCTGATTTTGGAAATCCCCAGTTATCTATTCTATACATATAATAAAAATGAAGTGTCTGTATGTAATATCAAAATAACACTTTTTTACTGATTGGGTGTGAAAGTATACACGCTACTGATAACAAAAAAGCAATTTTTAAAATTTTTGTCCGTCTGTCTGTCTGTTTGTTCCGGGTAATCTCCGAAACGGCTAGACCGATTTTGACAGGAATTTCACTGACAGATAGCTGAAATTACAGCGGGTTTCTTAGGCTACTCTAAATTAGACTAGGTATTAACCGCGGCTTCGTCTGCAATGCATCTCCAAAACGATTGGACCGATTTTCACCAAACTTTCACCAGCAGATAGCGGACATCATTTCAAGTAATTTAGTTTATTTTAATTTAGACTAGCTGTTAACCGTGGCTTCGCCCGCAGTACTATCTTCAAAACAGTTCAACCGATCTTCACGAAACTTTCACTGGCGGATAGCTGACCTTATAAAAAGTAATTGAAGCAATTTTAGTTTATACTAGCTGTTAACCTTGGTTTCGCTCGCAATGCTATCTCCAAAACGGTTAGAGCAGTTTTCACGAAACTTTCACTGGCAGATAGCTGACTTTACAAAAAGTAATTTAGGCAATTATAGTTTATACTAGCTGTTAACCGTGGCTTCGCCCGCAGTGCTTTCTCCAAACCAGTTAGACCGATTTTCATGGGACTTTCACTGGCAGATAGCGGACCTTATAAAAAGTAATTTATTTTATTTTAATTTAGACTAGCTGCTAACCGTGGATTCGCCCGCTGTGCTGTCACCAAAACGGTTACATCGATTTTCACGGGATTTTCACTGTAGATAGCGAACCTAATAAAAAATAATTGAGGTTATTCTATTTTAGACTAGCTGTTACCCGCGACTTTGTCTGCATGAAATTTAGCAAGATTTCAACTCATTCTTTATTTTTAATAAGAGAAATAATTATCAGCTTATTGTTTACAATTCGACATTATAATTATTAATAACATTAATGATATAGAGGTCTTCCTAAAAATATCTTAGATTATAAACGTATTACGTAAAGTGTTCCATAATACAATTTCTTGCGAAACAGACAAGCGTTTATTTTTTGTATAGTCACAAAATCTTAATTAACATAATGGCAATGTATATTAAATGTAAATCTTAATAATAATATTTTAAGTTATTGTTTCGTTAGTTCCTTATATAGTGTAAGTGAGCACTGAGGTAGTTATATGGTGGGTTAAGGTTCCAAATGTGTTGCTGATGACAAACCTCATTTGGCACGCTCTTTGTATTTATATATCTAATGTACACGTTACATGTTACTTTTAGTGGCGTGCGCGTCGTACTTACAATTGTCTCTAAAGAGCGTTTCTTTAATTGTACATAGTCTCACAATTCTATAATTCTTTAATACGATTTAAAAAAACGCGTGTGGAGCTGCGGGTACAGCTAGTAGGAAAATATATTTTACCTCCCACCAAGTGACACAATAAATTATATCTTTATGTATATAATTCTTCTGTCCGTGTTATGTGACTAAACTCCTCCTAAACGGTTGGACAGATTTTGATGAGGTTTTTTGTGTGTGTTCAGGTTCAGATGGATTCAAGAATGGTTTTTTACAGTTGCACTCGGTAGGTTGTGCTGTGGTTGACTTTTAGGATTTTTTAAATTATCAAGGCAGGAAACCGTCCGCCGGGCCCTTATTTCTATTATATGATAAGAATGTAAATTTAATGTCTATACTTTTTCGAATTTCGTGAAAAAAATTGTTGCAAGTGTCTAGGAATAAGTAATAGAATACATTTCAATCATTTTTAGAAATGTCTGTCTGTCTGTCTGTTTGTATGAACACGCATTACTGCTAAAGAAAGTACTGGTTTCTCAATAAAACCTCAATAATAAAGCATATCCTCGAGAGTTACTTAATCTTTGTTTCATTAAAATCGGTCCACTCTATCAAAAGTTATTGTAATTTGAATGACAGCTCGAGTTAAGTACGAGAGAATAGTAGTAATCTATAGTAATATTATAAAGCTGGAGGGTTTGTTTGGTTGAACGCGGAACTACTGGGCCGATTTGAAAAATCTTTAAGTGTTAGATAACTCATTTATCGATGAAGGCAATATATCATGACGCTAAGATCAATAAAAGCGGAACACCAATGAAAAATGTTTCAAAATTCTTCCGCTGCGTGTTAGTTAGCCCAAAGTAACTATTCCTAGCGGACGAAGTCGCTGGCAGAAGCAAGTACATATAATAAAATAGGCTGGTAAGGGTATTCTTTGTACCTCTCGGAGTCTTCTCTTAAAACTAGGCGTGCGGACACCCCACCCCAGAATCCTGAGTAACGTGGCTCTGCCACTTAGTAATGATGTGAGGCTAGAGCTCTCGCAATGCGGGACTCTACGGTTACTCGTCAAATGTAACAGTGGGAACTTTGTTGATACGAGTTCGGAGGGGGAGGAAGGTAGTCCGCACCGTTGGCTACGGTGTCTTTCTCCATCTGGCGTCGGCCTCTCAGGGGCTGTGCGTTTCTGCGCTGGAGATTGGACAGAGATGGGGCTTGTGTTTTGTTTCGTGCGTGGCATAATCCATAAGTTGAGGGGAGGGTGGTGTCTGGAGTGAGATGCCCTATCTCCGCTGTTCGCCCCCTCAATGCTCGCGCCAAGCGCGCAGGGGTGGACGGTGCATGACGTCTATGCAACATCCAGATGCAATAAGAGTCATCAGAGCTGGTCTAATTGATCACGCATGTTCGAAGTATGAGAAGGTCCGGGCGTTCGTACAGATTCACTCTGTGTGTGGATTGCTGTGACGAGAGAATATCGCGGTTTCCATTATCCAAGTCTAGCATGTGACTTGTGCGGAGTGCGCTCGGCGGGAGTAACTGTGACTCTCTTAAGTGCTGTCAATAATCCTGGGACCACTGGTAGCCTAGGCCACCTCGCTTAGTTACGGCTAAGTAGGTCAGGCTAGCCTAGGTTAGGGTCCATTGGGAGGAGATGCTTCGAGAGCTGGAGAGGGATCCGTGGGGGCGCCCGTACCGGGTGGCCCGGAAGAAATTCCGTGGCCGGACGCCCCCGGCGACGGAGAACCTCGAGCCGGAGGTGGTGGCGAGGGTCGTGGAAGAACTATTCCCCGACCCTCCGATGCTGCCACCTCCTCCCATGCCTCCACCTAGGTCGGTAGTGGAAGAGGTGGACAGCGGCTCTCCCCCAGTAATCCTCTTCCAAGTGGGGCTGAACCTATCGGACTCGCAGTTTGGTTTCCGTACGGGGCGTTCCACGCTGGACGCCCTGTCCCTCCTGAAGCTGCTGTCCATGGAGGCGATCTCCCAGGGAAAGAGGGTTTTCAACAGTCCTTCAATAGTCTGCCGCACGGAGTCATATGGGAGGCGCTCCTGTATTTCGGAGTGCCTCCGTACCTGCGGCGGCTGTTGAGGGCTTACTTAGAGGATCGGGAGGTCGCCTACGTGGACGGCGACGGACGGATGGCCCGGCGTGTAACTAGGAGGGGGGTTCCACAGGGGTCGGCCTTGGGTCCGCTCCTGTGGAACATGGGCTACGACTGGGTAAGAAAGCTAACAAGGAGGGGGGGACCCTGCACTGCCCTGGTCTGTATAGTCGATGGGGTACGCAGTCGTCTCCCAGGTGCAGGTCTTTGAACGCAAGAAGGTGCTAAAGCGCTTTTCCGTCACTGTTTCCACCGGAGTTCGGTGGGGAACGGCGATGGAAACAGCGATCAGACTTGGCCCTAGGTTCTCCAATTTATTGGGGTGCGCGGTGCCTGACCATCTTATACGCAACTAGGTGAGGTTTGGGTTAGTTCCTAAACAGTCCCGAATGGGGATCCCAAGTCTAAACGTTGGCTTCGGCTGGGAATCTGCGAAAGTGTGTGGGTGAAAGGCGTGGATTGGGTTTGCAGCCCCCCACGCTTAGGAAATCGTTGCACAATCACAAGTAAATAAGCCTCGTTTTTTCATTCACATGACCTCCGGTTTTTCACAGGAGCCGGAGTGCACGTTTTCTAACCCTTCGGGGGATCGCGCCGACGCCCTCCAGGGTGAAGGCGCGACCGATTTGACTTGTCCAATCTGTGATCGAACATTTTAGAGCAAGATAGGTTTGGGTGTGCACAGAGTGCGCGCCCGTGCTATAGCAGCTAATGTGGACGTGGCTCCACCCCAAGTCAAGCGCCGGTGACGCGACGAGGAAGTGGGATTGCTGGCGAGCACCGAAGCTCGACTGATGAGTGAGTTGGGTTCCTGCTCGAACGTTGATTTGCTCAAGGAGCTTCCCATTCTTGGGAGGACCCTCGAAGGGATCAAGGGATACAGGCGCAAGGAGTCGTATAAGCTCTTGGTTAAGGATTTCCTTTCCGGAGCGGATATGACTACTGAATCACCTGGACCCGTTCCCATAGAGCAGAGTTCGACGGGAGTCTTTGTCTCGACGTCGTCTGATTCGTAGGTCCAGCCAAACATGCCCGCTGAAATCGTCTTGGCGTCACTAGGCGCTGACCACGACGTTGATGGAATCGTAGCGGCGCTCATTGCGAGGGCTGATGCGAGGAAATCGTGTGGACAGGAGATAACCGGTGGGTGTGGACGCGTTCGCAGAAAACCGACCGGCTCGAACAACTCATTATCTGCAAGAAAATGGAGACGGATTGAGTACGCCAGGGTGCAGGATGTGCTCCGCAAGTGCCCAAGTGGAGCTGTTAAAGAGATTATCGAGGGCCGGTACCGATTGGTGCGGTATAGCCTCGAGGAGCTGAAAACCTTTTGGCGACTGTTAGCGCTCCTGGTCCTTCCGTGGCAGCGCTGCGAGCTCTTAGGAATCAGTCTCGCGGCAATGCTGCAGAGGCTCTTGACTTTTCTCAGCTTTGGGTGCCCATCTCGAAAGACGAGGTGCGTGCGTCCCAAGTCAACTTGCGGCCTGAGCCAGGTCGGGGCCGCTCCTGTGGAATATGGGCTACGACTGAGTGCTCCGCGGCGTGCTCCCATACGGAGCACGTCTAATCTGTTACGCGGATGACACCCTGATCGTAGCCCGGGCGGGGGGGGGGGGGGGGGGGGAGTTGGTGCGCCTGGCCACGATGGCCATAACTCTCGTGGTTAGGCGCATAAGGAAGTTGGGCCTTTTTTTTTTTATTTATTTACGTGGGGAAATCCTTTATGGATACGCCACCCTCTCGGGGGAGAGAGTGGGTTATGTTCGACTCGCACGGACTAAAACCCCACGGTGTACCGTCCGCCGTATGTTAGGGGCGGCCAGGGATCGAATCTGCTGTCTTCCTGAGAAACCGCCCTTGCGGCAGCCTGGGTACTCAGAGCACTCAGAGAGAGTGTGCTGCGCGGTGTCCGTCTCAGCGCCGCACTCATGACATGCGGCGGTTGGCTCCCTGTGCGCTATCCGGTGCAGGTACCACCCGAAGCAACCGCGCCCGGTCAGCACCTGCACCAGACGGTACGTCAGGGAGCCCCAGCCCCTATTCACCCAACCCGGCAGGACCGGACGGACGGCGTCGATGATATATCTTCCGTAACGCTCGTCCGCCAGGTCCCGCCCCCACCTCTCTAATTGCTCGCAGCAATCTCCCTGGGAGCCGGAGGTTGCCCTCGGGATTTCCCTGCCGCCGCATAGTTGTATACGGCTGCAAGAACTTCCGACACCGTTCGGTACCCGCGGAATTCCCTCAACGCCATTGTGCGCTGCGCTTTGCGCAGCACTCGAACGTTCGTGGCGCTGAGGGAGTCCACCCACAACGGGGCCCCGTAGGCGGCCAAGGCCCTCACCACCCCTGCATACAGATGGCGGCAGGCAGCGCCCGGCCCTCCCGTGTTCGGGAGAAGGCGGCCGAGCGCCGCCGCGAGGAAGTTAGGCCTCAGGGTGGTCCTCGAGAAAACTGAAGCCTTGTTATTTCATGGGCCTCGGCGTGGGCCATCACCTGGGGCCCACATAATGGTGGAGGGCGCCCGGATCAGGGTGGGGACCCAAATGAAGTATCTGGGTCTCACCCTGGACGGGCGCTGGCGGTTCGAACCCCATTTCGTGGGGCTCGGACTGCGAATTGCAGGAGCTGCGGCGGCGCGCGGCTGCTTGCTTCCCGATATAGGGGGGCCAAGTGCCGGGTACCGCCGACTCAACATGGGAGTCGTGAGGGCGATGGCTGCCTATGGGGCACCGGTGTGGGGCGACGCCCTCGGTGCCGCCAACGTGCGTGCGCTCCGCAGTGCGCAGCACACGGTGGTACTAAGTGCGATCCGGGCGTACCACACGGTGTCCTCGGCGGCGGCCTTCACGCTCGCCGGCTTCCTGCCCTGGGATCTGGAGGCAGGAGTTCTCGCCGCCTTTACGAATTCACGGCGGCGAGGAAGCGAAGTGGGGTGCCTCCGGCTCCCAAAGAGATAGAGGTGAGGAGACGGCGTCTCAGAGAAGACGCCGTCGAGAGATGGAGGCAGGACCTGGCGGACGCGCTGTTCGGACGGTATACCGTAGACGCCGTCCGCCCGGTCCTGCGGGAGTGAATAGGTAGGGATTGGGGCTCTCAACGTTGACGTTTCGGCTGGTGCAGGTACTCACCGGACACGGTTGCTTCGGGTGGTACCTGCACCAGATCGCTCGCAGGGAGCTGACTGCCGCATGCCACGAGTGCGGCGCTCACGAGGACATGGAGGGACAGCGCCGCACTCTGGCTGCGGTGGTAGGACGTGATTTGTCGCTGCCGAGTGTGGTTTTGTCCATGCTCGACAGCAACCAGGCTTGGCAAACGATGGCCTTCTTCTGCGAGATGACCTCCTCGCGAGGTAGATCCTCTAAGCGGCCCTCTCCGCCAACGGAGGATCGGCGGGAGGAGGCGGCGTTTTGACCAACTCATCCCGCCACCGTAGCTGGTCCTTAGGGGATGGGCCGGGGGCCCACCTCTTCATTGCACAGGTCCGGCGGACGAGGGGAGGCAGCTGGTGTGTACCCAGTCTGCCTCTCTATAGGTAGGAGCCCGGCGGTCACCTTCCGCCGGGCGGACCGTTGGGGCGGCTCTACAAGGTTGAGTAGCATTGTACGATCCCTTGCCGCCCTAACAATTACGGTCTGTCGGCACACCCGTGGGGTTTTAGTCCGTGTGAGCCGGACATAACCCACCCTGTCCCCCGGGTGGGTGGCGTATCCATAAGGGATTTCCCCACGTTAAAAAAAAGCCTCATATCCGTACCTCTGCCGGTCTCAGAGAGCCTGATATCATTGCTGCAAGGAGTTAAAAATAATATGCATAGAATAACTTAGTTATAGTTTAGCGCAACACTGGCTGTATGATAAAAATAGCGATAATTGTGGAAGCGCCTGTTATAGACGCATGTTCTGGTTAATAAAATGAAATATGTTCTTTACAATGGAAAAAATAAAATGGTTTGAAATGAATTATTTTATTTATAACTAATATCATCGGGCACATTATTGTCAATAACAAAATTGTCTGGCAGTGATAAATTCATGTTTTGAATAGCATTTAAAAGTTACTGAAAAAAAAACCTTCCTAAAATTATTTATGAATCAAAATGTTGACCTGTAAATATGTGATGCGCATTAAAAAAACATAACGTTAACCGGCTATCAGGTATCCTGAATCCTGTTTAGAAGAACATAATATATCTTCATATTAAAGAACCAACTTTTCTAAAATTCATGTTCTTCCAACGTTGCTGGCTCTTGTACTAAGGTGTCGCAAAAAAGTCTAGTTACATTAACTACACATTTTTGTTTTTCGTTATCCTGGAGAACTTCCTGTATTTTATGGGACAAAAAGTATCCTAGATGTAACCTTGTAATATTAGGTATCACTGTGTCCAGTTTCGTCAAAATTGGTTCAGTACTTTCAGAGTGATACATGTTCACAGGGACAGAAAGACAGACAAAAATTGTAAAAAGATTATTTTTGGCCTCTATATCGATAACAAAGTCTACCCCGATCAAAATTTTCAAAAAATATTTAATGTACAGATTTGGCTGTGTAACAGTTTTATTATAGTATAGAAGATGTATTATATTTTTCCATTATAATATTTAGTTCTACTCTTATGTACTGTATCTTCTTCATTGTTTTTTAATATTTTGACATTACAATCTAAATCTACTAAAATTAAGTAAGGTCCCAAATAAATCGAATCCATTTTATTTTCGGAAGGATTTCTAATTAATAAATAATCTCCTTTATTATACGTCACAGTTTTTAGTTTGTTGTCATATACATTTTTCCGATGTATAGTCCGAGCCAAACTTTTTAACCGCTTTGAAGTATATGCACAGAACACAATACATATTATTTTTAATTTACTCTCTTTTATGTCTAAATAAAATAATATTAAAATTACAGCTATCTTAACATGGTTTGAACATACTTTTTTATTTACAAACAATGGCAACGGGCACATTATTGTTAATAAAAAAATGTCTGGCAATAATTTTATATTTTAGTAGCGTTTCAAAGTTAGTGAAAAACAAAACATTCTAAATTATATAAAAATTTATATTTTTGCCTGTAAAGGTGCGATATGCACTTATAAACGCAACGTTTACCGGCAGCCAGGTAGCCCGTACGCTGTTTGGAAGAACATAAAGATATTGGCTTATTCGAATTCGTTGTCGAAACCGTTGCTAGCTCTTAGACGAATAGTTACAGCAAGTGACAGTTGACGCGTCGTGCTCATATCTTTTTAATATTTATATTTTTCTTCAATACAATGTAGTATGAAAAAGTTTTAATACAAGTTGAAAATAGTTATGATATCATTCAGTGTTTAATTTATAATTATTTATTTTATGAATATATTTTATCGTTTAATTTACAATTTAACTCTATCAACTTGATATTTTATAATGTAAACTATACTGACTGTATAGTAAACGTCTACAAAAAAGGGAAAGTAACTTCGTTCCAACTGGGGACCCATAGACCTCTCAAGCTCTTTTTACATTACCGCCAATATATGTAGGTTAGTTTTTATTTTAATTGAACCCGGTAGATGATGCTGCTGTAGGCTTATTTTAAAAGGTTTCTCACATACCATAAGGGTATATGTTTGAGTGAGTCCCTTATAGTTTGGATTTACAATTGGAAACGGAAGGTGTGGCTGCGTCACTACACGAAATACTACATAACACACCATCACGAAATATTACACACCATCACGCGGTGCACACATAACACTCTGGGTCCGGAGTGAAAATCAGCGCTGAAGGACTAACCTCCAACAGCACACACGCTGACTCGGGGCCCATTTGCCACACACACACACACTTAACCATCAATTTGTGTTTCTATTTTTCATTGTTTATATGTATGTTTTTTCTTTTTTTAATTGTACGTGTTTTCATATTTACTTATGTGTGTTGCAAATAAATGTTTTTTCTTTCTTTCAATCGGGTTTTAGGTTTATTAAAATTTTTCGCATTTAAAAATACAATTGAAACCGGTGATAACCGATTTGATGCAGACGAAGTTGCACGGGTCAGCTAGTATTTACTAAAATTATATAAACATGTAATCATACTATAGAAAAAAAAAACATTCTTACTTAAGAATATTGTATAACAAAATGTATTTATAATAAGCAAAAAATTTATAGGCATAATTTTTTAATTTTTTTTAGGGGTTAGGTGTGATGTAGATATATACCTATCCATGTATACCAATTGTATGCTTATAAATATGTGTACTCTCTAATAAAGGAACAGTATTATATCAGCACTTGTGAGTTTCATTTGTCTTCACAATGCTATAAGTGGACTGTATTTGCGGGGTGCGAATGTTATGCTAAACTATATTGTGATCAGCTATATGACAGTGGAAACAATATTGGGAAGGAAATTGACACATACCGCCACGAGCGTTATAGTTTCACCTGGCTAGCCGGCTAGATGGTTGTTCTCGACGCACTGCACATATTGTTCTCCGCCACGACACTGACGGACACTAAAGTCTAGATTGAAAAAGTCACACACAACGATATTTGACTATAAAGGTATGTCGGCACGCACTATGTGAAGATATGCGCTTATTGCTACTCACTCGACCAAGCGAAATAATCAAAACTGTTCTAGCACGCGGAGTGGCGCGTCTTCGTCGTGTGATGAGTGTTTGGGTGTAACAATAAACATGATAACAGTATATATATATATATATATATATATATATAACAGTATAATGACTGTTTATAGTTTTTGTTTACAACGATAATTACGCGGGGATGACAATAATTACGCGTAGCGAGTCACGGGGTAGGGGTGCCGCGTGCCGTTCGTCTCGTAGGTCGGACGGACTGCCGGGCCGTATCTGCGAGGGCGCAAACTATTCTGCGCCCCCGCCTCTTCGTCCCGTGGCGAGGACCGAGCTCGCGAAACAATAGAGTGTAATGCCACAAGTGTATGCATGTGCCAAAAGGAAGGGGCAATTAAGCGGGGATGTAGAGTCGCGAACTGATCACAATATTGCGGTAAATTTAAATATATAAAGCGGCGCAACTATTTCCTCCGACTTGAAGGGTTCTCTTCAAAATGACTAAACTAAATCGAATCTATACTAAGCTAAATCGAATCTATACTAAACTAAACCTAAGGTAATCTAACCACTGCTATTGTTGATTAGGCAGAGGACAGAGACCAATAACAGGGCGTAAATACGATCCGGTTGAGGTCTTAACTCGAAGAATGCAAGTAATTCCGTTGGATCCAGGAAAAACTTCCTCAACAGCGTCTAATGGCCAATGTAGAGGCGGTTTATTTTCAGTTATAAAAATTACGACAGTTCCAACAGTAATTGGATTCAACGGTGTATTCCATTGTTGACGCGACTGTGATGTGTGCAAATAGTCTGTTCTCCAACGCTTCCAGAACGACTGGACGAATTTATCCAATAGATCGTAACGCGAAGGAACATGCAATCGATCTTCATCAATATCTCTATAAGGCAGGTACTTGAGAGGAGTCATGTTTAAAAAATGTGCAGGCGTTAGTGCTAGTGGCTCTGAAGGATCAGTAGACAACGTCCGACATAGTGGGCGGGTGTTCATAACCGCCTCCACCCGAGTGAGCACCGTGCTCAACTCCTCAAAGGCAAGCATCTGCTCGCTTACCACGCGATACAGATGTGATTTTAAGCTTTTTATGTTGGCCTCCCAATTTCCTCCAAATCGACTTGCGGTGGGAGTATTCAATGACCATTCGATGCGGTTTTCAGCTAATACTTGAGCGAATTCAGTGTTAAAATACTTTGATCTTAAAAATGCATGCAATTCTGTGATATTACGTTTAGCTCCTACGTAATTTGTGCCATTATCCGAATACATTTGCCCCACAGGGCCACGACGCGACAAAAACCCCCCAAACGCTGCCATGAAGCTTGATGTGCTTAGGTCGCCTACTAATTCCATATGAATTGCACGAGTTGTCATGCAAACAAAAAGACAGACGTAAGCCTTCGTCGAACGAATACTACGACCACGTGAAATCGTTACTCTAAATGGACCGGTGTAATCCGTTCCGGTGTGTGCAAATGACTTAACTGACTCTACTACACGACAAGAACGATGGTCGGCCATTTCCGGAGCAGCAGCTCTCGGATGGAGCCTATAACATGGCACACATTTGTGTACCCTAGAGCGAATCAAATTACGAGTGGAAAATATCCAGTATTTTTGTCGCAGGATCGACATCAACAAATCAGGACCAGCGTGACAATTTATTTTGTGATAATAGTCTACTAAAAGATTAAGAACATGGTCCTTTCGCGGCAAAACCACCGGGTGCATCTGGTCAAACGCCAAGTTTGATTGGCTCAAACGGCCACCAACTCGTATGAGCCCATCTTGTAAGAAGGGTATCAAACGCTGAAATGCGCGACTACAGGGTTTGTTGCATTTAAGATTCTTCAATTCAGTGGAGAAATAGTTACGCTGAAGCTCACGGAGTACAATTAACTCGGCTTTATCAAGATCAGCCGCAACTATATACTCACCCGGAGGTAATATTTTAACAAAACGACACATATATACTACGCAACGCAAGAATTTAGACCATGAGGACAGTCTATTAAACAACAACAATACTGGTGACTCCTCACGTGGTGCAACTGTAACCAAAGTATGCTTCCATTGTTCTGGTAGTTCTGACACAGTTGTTGGATTGAAAAGGGTAACAGGCCACTCTTCTGGCGATGCTTGAGTCCATGAAGGGCCGTGAAACCATAGCGGATGATCCAAGATCTGTGCAGGTGTTAGCCCCCGAGATAGGCAATCTGCAGGGTTATCCGTACTAGTCACGTGGTAGAGATTTTGCGGTGATAATTCCGATTGAATTTTTGTGACTCTATTGCCAACAAAGGTGTCCCAACGATGGGGAGAAGAATGGGCCCAACACAAGGCTACGGTTGAATCCGAAAAAGCAAAAACTCTATTTATATGAATGCGGTTATGACAAGCATTGATAATTGTGCCAATGAGTTTTGATAGTAAAAGTATACCACAAAGCTCAAGGCGCGCGAGAGACACCACTTTACGAGGTGAAACCTTAGACTTGGCAGTGATAAGGCTCACTGAGAGGCTGCCATTATTCTGAACGTGAAAGTAAACAACGCCTCCATACGCCTTCTCACTAGCGTCTGCGAACCCAATAACTGTAACGATACTATGTTTATTGGTACCGATATGTCGTGGAATATTAATTTGGTCGAGCAAAGGAAGCTCTTCCCTAAAGCGAGCCCACAAATTTGCGATACTATCTGGTAGCTGGTCATCCCAGTCACAATCTAACAACCAAAGCTCTTTTATAAGAAGCTTTGCATATAAAACTACAGGTGCTACAAACCCCATTATATCCCATATTCTCGCTACACAAGACAATATGGTGCGTTTGGTGCAAGTTTGTGGAGTCGAACAGATTTTAAGACTGAACGAATCCGATGTCAGTGACCAGCACAAGCCGAGAATCTTGTGCAAAACACCCTCGTCAAACTCCTTAACAGTTGACAAGCGATATGATGGCGGAATCGAATCCAAAACTCTTCGCGAGTTGCTAGTCCATTTCACTAGATCAAACTGACCCGCTTTCATGAGATTAATTACTTCAGCGGCAGTTTCCGCAGGCGCGGGCGAGATGTAACCTTTATCTAGGTACTCGATTCTAACGTCGTCGTAAGCTTGTTTCAACTTAGGAGACGCTAGCATTTTTCTTTCTAAACAATAAAAACGTTTTTCTGCTAATCGACGAGAATCACCGAGAGAAAAAATATCACCCTTAAAGGGGAGTGCGACAACATAACGACCGTCTTCCTCTCGAGTAGTCGTACTGCTATAAAACTCATCACAGGCTTTGTTTTCTGGGCTGAGAATAGGAGTATAACTGACTTTTTCAATTTCCCAAAATTTACTAACGGCTTGGTGGTGCAGCAGTAGGACACGGTCGGGCAAAAATCCATACGAGCAGGAGCGGTACCTACAACAACAAATCCAAGAACTGTTTCTAGTGCGTGCGGTGCGGTTTGTGACGGATGACCGGGAACCTTACGTGATAACAGGAGGTGCGGAAAAATCGAAGCTCCAACCAACATCTCAATATCTCCTGGATTAGCATAAGTATCGTCGGCCAAAGGTAAGTCACCAAAATTCGACAACAATGAAGTGTTGACTGAGATCGTCGGCAAACGTTCAGTCACCTTATCTACAACTAACGAATCCATATCAAAACTAATTCTCGAATCAAAACGTGAGCAAAATTTAACTCTTACAGAGCCCTGAATGGCTTTTACAGAACCTCCAATTCTCTTTACTACTGAACATACCGAGTGATTATTTATATTTAAACCAAGGCGTTGACAACATTCCAGAGTTACAAAATTACTCTGCGAAGCGCTATGCAAAAGAGCGCGAACACTATGTTCCTTCCCACAAGTATCTACAACTATTACACGAGCGGTCGCGAGAAGCACAGTAGTAGGAGTTCGCGATAACGATAACGAGCACAATGCAACGTCATTTGAACGACCTGTGTGAGCGGCAGCGGCGCGCGCGTTCACAGTGTCCGACTGCACGTGGACAGTGGGCGTTCGCGAGGCAGCGCCAGGCGGCGACCGTGCGATCGCGTATCGGCCGGGCTCCGAGTTTGTTTCGGAGCGAACAATACCACGGCGCGATAAACCAACTCTGCTCACATTAGATGCGGCATTATTATCATTAAAATGAAGCAATGTATGATGCCTGCTTTAACATCTACGGCAACTAGAATTGGAATTACAACAAGAAATACGATGTCCAGCACTAAGACAATTGATACACAAATTATTGACCCGAACAAATTTATAACGCTCACTAGGTGTAAGTTTTAAGAAACTCGAGCATTTATAAATATGGTCATGATGAGCGTGACACAACGAACAAACAGACTGCGATGTAGTATTAATATATGTCTGAGTGGATTTGAGTGGTTTGGATACCACCTCCATTCTACGATCATAAATAATTTTCTTTGTAGCTTCATGTTTTGGTATCGAGGTCCGTTGCAATATTTTAATTTGATCTCGCACAAATAACGATATTTCATCGAAAGATGGCATTTTACAACTACGCTTATCTGATTCGAATGAACGTGCAGTTTCTGAATCTAATTTCTTTAGGGCGAGATATACAAATACAAAATCTGAGAGATCATCGACTTTCAGGTTTTTTAAAGTGGCTACCGAGCATGCGAATTTATCTAAAAATTGTTCTAAATTATTAGGCGATGCAGACGAAATAGGTTTTAATTCAAACATTTGATCTAGATAAGAAGTGGCTAGTAGTCGTTTATCTTCGTATTTATTTTTAAGAAGATTAAAAATCAATAAATAATTGTCTGCGCATGGTGTTATACCGGCGCAGGTGGATCGAGCCTTGCCAGTTAACTTCCCTATTAAATAATACAATTTTTCTGAGTCTGTTAATGACGTATGTACAGTACTTTCGAAGCTAGCGAAGAAAAGTGGCCAATTTTTTATATCGCCATTAAACTCAGGAATCTCAATTGGAGGAAGCCGAGGTAGTCTATTATGGCTCACTGGTTTGATCACTGTTTCCGACTGTATTGTTTTGGCGGCTCGCTTTACAGAACCTAATAAATCTTCGAACGATGACAGCGATTGATAATCAATTACTGACGCGGAATTTAGACTTAATTCTAGACTAACTATTTTGTCTAAAATGGTTTCAAAGTCGCTATGCAAGATATCTACGGTTTCCATTTCACACAAAAATGATTCTCTTGATGCTGCATTAGAACTAAGATCCTTCACGCGATCACAAATGCTTTGCATGCGAGCGAAAATTCTATCTCTTTTTGTATATAACACCTTTAACTGTACATCCAAGTTTTGTGTAAGTGCCATGATGATTCAAAATAAACAAATAAAAACAGAATACGTCCGTATATATTTAAATGCACTTCCGAAATAAACAAAACAAAAACAGAATACGTCCGTATATATTTAAATGTACTTCTAAAATAATAAGCTTGAAAATTTACATATCGTATGTACGTCTCTGTTACCGTGCGGTCTATTTAACGAAAAAAATATAAATACACTACAAAAAATAATACCGAGATAACATTTACATAAACTGCCTCAAGTAATTAGAAAAAACTAGAATATGCAAAAGGTACGCATCGACGAAAATAATACCGAGATAACTTTTACATAAACTGCCTCGATAATTAGAAAAAAACCAGAATATGTAGGTAGGTACTTATCGACGCTCACTGAGCTCGCTTCTTAATCAATGCTAATAATAATTATGAGATTCTATGCGAGGTGAACGAAATATTACGAAAACAAATTAAGTATAACTTGTAATGAAATACTTTTCAACAATTTATTTATATACTAAAAGAATACGAGAACAAAGAGATCGTTATCTTATTTACCTGATGCGGGGCGAACAATAATATAAAGGTAAACAAGTAACTATATGAATACGAGAACAAAGCGATCGTTATCTTATTTACCTAATGCGGGACGAACTACGCGTGAATACTATTACGACAAGTTTATAAATTGCGGTTGAAACGAAATAATTAAGCATACAATATACTTAATAAATATGCGGCTAAACAACGATTTATAGTTTGTTCGAGTGAGAAATACGAAATAATTAGTGTATTTAACTACCTACTAATAATTTAGAAACGGTAATTGACATTAATGCGATTTCTTTTGACTAATTAACTGCTAATATCTATCAATCTACAACTACAACTGGCACAATCCGGCTCGACTGGACCAAAATTTAATGGTGGCGCCGTTGCGTTTTCGACGCCACCGAGGGGATGCGGTGCGTGCGGTTTCTATGCTAAATTTAAAGTGGACTGTATTTGCGGGGTTGTTATATTGATATTCAACTATTGCGATCAGTTACGACTAGGGAGACCAGGGTAGGAAGGAAACTTGGCACATACCTCGCGGCGATGCAGTCTCCACGTGGCTAGCCGGCTAGGTGTTTCTTTCCACTGGGTTTCCTCCCTCACAACACTTATTGTTTATAATATATGTCGGCACGTATGTAGCGATGCGTTTATTTCTCACTCGACCATGCAAAAACTCAAAATGTTAGCATGCGGCGCGGCTCGGCGCGGACACAACCACTGTCCGGTGTGCAAACTACACGACGATAGCAGTCGAACTAGCACAATGGCGGCAACAGTCGAACACTGGCGGCCGCAATCGAAAACTATTGGCGGCGCGGGCGTCGCGCTCGCGGCGAATAAGCATGTGCCATAGTTAAAGGGAAGCGGGGGGGGGGGGGGGGTAATCTGATCGCAATTAATTGGTCGGGCTTCAAAGTGGCATAATTTAATCCATAATGCGGGAATTTTCAAACATACATAAAGCGGTGCAACCAATTGGGTTGATGAAAACCATATTATAGGTTATATGACTTACTGATATGGGATACAATATAGTCAACTATATAACCATATCATTATTGCACCAACATGGAAAAACGGTGTAAAATTTTCAAAATGTTACATTACAGTTCTAAAGGTCACTTGTACAAACGTTATTCAATCGTCTACCCATTTGCACAAACCTTTGGCTCCGATTTTAGGTTAATGCATGACAATGCGCGTTCACATACAGCTCGGCGAACCAGTGAATACTTTGCAACGGAGAACATCCGGGTATTGCCCTGGCCTGCACAATCGCCAGATCTCAACCCCATCGAGCACGCATGGGACATGCTCCAGAGACGTGTTTTGAAGGACTTGGACGGAGCGACAACAACCCAACAGCTGAAGGATTTGCTACAATTCCATTGGGAGCGAATACCGCAAGATGACATAAACAGTCTCATTAATTCAATGAATAATCGTTGCCGACAAGTTCTGAATAGCAGAGGAGCCCATACTTTGTATTAAATTTTTCTATTCTTTCACAATAAATACATTTTCTTTAGAAATTTCATTTTGTAAGAAAAAAGTTTAGTTTCTTATGTATCTTAGTTTCTACAGTATATTCTAATATTGTTCATTTCTGTTATTAAAAGAACTTATAAAGACAACAGCTGTTATTTTTACATCATAGAACCCTAAAGATATTATTTTAAAAATAAAATACAACGTTATAATGTGAAGAACCATCCTAACATTTAAATTAGTACATGTTGCTTAGACTTTTTTGATGTATCTATCTATACTATAATAAAACTGTAGCAAGGTCAAATCTGTACATTAAATATTTTTTGAAAATTTTGATCGGGGCAGTCTTTGTTATCGATATAGAAGCCAAAAATAATCTTTTTACAATTTTTGTCTGTCTGTCTGTCTGTCTTTCTGTCCCTGTGAACACGCATCACGCTGAAAGTACTGAACCGATTTTAACGAAACTTGACACAGTAATAACTAATATTCCAAGGTTACATTTAGGATACTTTTTGTCCCATAAAACGCAAGGGGTTCTCCAGGATAACGAAAGACAATACATTGTAGTTAATGTAACTAGACTTTTTTGCGACACCTTAGTACAAGAGCCAGGAATGTTGGAAGAACGAGAATTGTAGAAAAGCTGGTTCTTTAAAATGAAGATATATTATGCCCTTCCAAACAGAATTCAGGATACCTGGTAGCCGGTTAACGTTATGTTTTTTAATGCGCATCACACCTTTGCAGGTTAAAATTTTGGGATATAAATAATTTAAGGAACATTTTTTTTCAGTAACTTTTAAACGCTTTTAAAAACATGAATTTATCACTACCAGACAATTTTGTTATTGATAATAATATGTCCGATGATATTCTTTATAAATAAAATAATTCATTTCAAACCATTTTATTTTTTTCCATTGCAAAGAGCATATTTCATTTTATTAACCATTATGATATTGACATTTCACCGTAAACGAAAAACAACGAAAAACGTAGACATATGACTTGAGACTGAGGTCATCTTGAACACATGCGTCTATAACAGGCGCTTCCACAATTATCGCTATCTTTATCATACATAAAATGAGGTAAACATATCAATGCAGTTGCAGTATCTAGCTCTAAGTTTCTAAACGTTTTCAAAGCATTAGCCGGTTTTAATTGGGGTGTTCATCCATAACATTTAGATCGTTTATACTTCAATATTACACGCAGTCGAATCGACTATGCCAGCTTTCTTTATGATAGTAGTGCTCAGGTTAACCTCTATAAACTTGAAAAAGTCCAAAACCAGGCAATGAGAATTATCGGGGGTTTCATTAAAAGTACTCCAATCCATGTTATAGAAAGCGAATTGAGCATATGTCCGTTACATCTTAGGAGACAATATTAAGCTGGCAAAATTCTATTTAAATTTAAGTCATTCGAAAAGAACGAACTAACTAATGTATCAGAAGAACTGTCCACCTCTTTCCAATCACTCTATTGGCGTAAAAGAAAAAGACCACTATTTTTTCTCAATATAAAAATACTCCAAGTCAAACAAGTATAAAACATGAAATGTTCACTTTACACACCTGGGTCGATAACATTGATTTGCACAATATAATTAAAATAAATGTAAATGGTATTTGGAAGCCAAAGCGTCAATATGATGTTGTTAGAATAAAAGATATTTGTCTTCAATATATAAATAAATATTATCAAAATTTTGTTAAAATATACACTGACGGATCTAAAGCTGGAAATTATTTAGGAGCCGCATTTTTTGAGTCAAATTCCAAAACTTTTATGAAATTTCAAATTGATGAAAATATTTCAATTATGCACACTGAATTAATAGCAATTGCAGAGGCCTTATCATTTGCACAATCTACTGAGTCCATTAAGATTGTTATTTTATCCGATTCAAAAAGTGTTCTTCAACACGTAGCGCGATGTACCTCGACTTTTTGAGGAATACCGATAGCCTACATACACTATTTTGAAGCAATTACTAGATTTCAAAGCAAAGAACAAAGTAATTGTTTTTAATATAGGTATAACTGGGAATGAAAGAGCTGATCTTTTAGCTAGAGAAGGATCCTCCGAAGGTGCTCCTATTAATATTTACCAACTTATTTGGATGTATGCTCAGTATTTAAAAATAGCTGTTACTCGCATTGGAAGGAATACTTTGATGAGCGTTCTAAAACAAAACGAATATGGTACAGAACGATTCACCCACGCCCCTTAAGATTACCATGGATTGATGACAGTACGATTTGCCGTCGGGAAGCAATCACAGGAATAAGATTACGCTCAGAACACATCCCATGTAAAAAGTTCGCCTACCTGATGCGTAAAGTACTATCATCACTCTGCCAGAGTTGTGAGCTCATCGATGATGTGCACCACATCCTGGCAGAATGTGTTCGAAACGAAGATATTAGATCACGGCTTAATGCTTCTGGTTCGTTCCACACTGGTTTGTACAATTCGTTATTGTCTGACCCCACTTCGAAAGATGCTAAAGAATTGTACAAAATTAATATAAGCTATTGTTAAGTTTATTGTCATTCTTATTGTTATGTAGTTGTATGTCACTTAGGCGATATAGCCGAGAAGGCGACTAAGCCTTCATTAAAAATAAATAATAATAATATTAAAATTACAGCTATCTTAACATGGTTTGGACATACTTTATTTTATTTACAAAAAAAATAGCATCGGGCACAATATTGTTAATAACAAAAATGTCTGGCAATGATAATTTCATGTTTTAGTAGCGTTTCTAAGTTAGTAAAAAACAAAACATTCAAAAATTATATAACAATCAATATTTTTGCCTGTAAAGGTGCGATATGCACTAATAAACGCAACGTTTACCGGCAGCCAGGTAGCCCGCACTCTGTTCGGAAGAACATAAAGATATATAAAAGCTGGCTTATTTTCTTTTTCGAAACCATTGCTAGCTCTTAGACAAATAGTTACAGACAAGTGACATTTGACGCGTTGTGCTCATATCTTTTTAATATTTATATTTTTCTTCAATACAATGGAGTGTGAAAAAGTTTTAATACAAGTTGAAAATAGTTATGATATTATTCAGTGTTTCATTTATCATTATTTTATTTTAGGAATACATTTTATCGTTTAATTTACAATTTAACTCTATCAACTTGATATTTTATAATTTAAACTCTACTGACTGTATAGTAAACGTCTACAAAAAAGGGAAAGGAACTTCGTTAGAAACTGGGGGGTCCATAGACCTTTAAAGCTTTTTTTCACATTACCACCAATATATGTTGGTTGCTACGAACGGGTTGTAGGCTTATTTTAAAAGATTTCTCACAGACCATCTGGGTATATGTTTGATTGAGTCCATTGATAGTTTGGATTCACAATTGGAAACCGATGGTGTGGCTGCAATAAGGTTTTAGTAACCTATATTAAAATTTTTCGCTTTTAAAAATACAATTGGCACCAGTGATAACCGATTTGGTGCAGACGAAGTTGCAGGGGTCAGCTAGTCTATATATATATAAGAGATTCCCACCTATATATTGACTCATCACGATATCTCTGGAACCATAAGGCGTAGCGACTTGAAATATGGTAGGAATATTCCTTTCGCCGAGTAGAGGTCAGCTAAGAACGGATTTTACGAAATTCCACCCACAAGGGGGGTTGCGGGGGCGTTAACAATAGAAAATTCCCATTTTTAACCTATAGCTCCATTGTTAGTAAACCCGTACGAAGTCGGGATGAACAGCTAGTACTATAATAAAACTGTAGCAAGGCCAAATCTGTACATTAAATATTTTTTGAAAATTATAATTGGGGTAGACTTTGTTATCGATATAGAAGTCAAAAATAACCCTTTTAAAATTTTTGTCTGTCTGTCTGTCTGTCTGTCCCTGTGAACACGCATCACTCTGAAAGTACTGAACCGATTTTGACGAATCTTGGTACAGTGATAACTAATATTACAAGATTACATCTAGGATACTTTTTGTCTCATAAAACGCAAGGGATTCTCTAGGATAACGAACGTAATTAAATAAATTGTAGTTAATGAAATTCTTGACGGATTTTCGTAAATTTTCTTTGTGCTATATATAGCAGACAGATTAGCTAAAAATGTAAGGTATATTTCCCTAAGCTACTTTAAAAACAAAATACCAAAAAAATGATCGCTGGGTTCCGAACCATCGGGTCCGTCGGACCATATAATGTCCAAGTACGTTATAACTGAGCTACGGCTATTTGACATTTCGATGCGTAATTATCAACCACATATGAAAAAAAATATGTGTAAACGAAAATGTCACTTATATGTTGTTACACTTATTTTATTGTATGAAAAATATTTGCTAAACAAAGGTGACAAGATTTTTTCCTAAAATATAAACCTAGATAATAGTTATATTGCATTGTAGAAGATGAATCTCAATTAGAGTTCTATCAGTACGTGTGTTGTTTCGATATTTGATAAAATTAGTTTTCTAAATATTGTTGAGTCTTGAAGTAGTTGGGTTTTAGGTTTGTGAATTTACGATTAAAATAAATAACTTGAGGTGTTTGCAGTTATCATACAATGTTGTATTTATAGTAATATTATAATGAGAGGTAAAGTTTTGTTTTCGAGGAATGCTTGGTACCTATTACTGATCCGATTTCAAAAATTCTTTCACTGTTAGAAAGGTATATTATCCCAAGTTCAGTTTCTCAGTAAAAAAGGTGGTTTATATGTCAGAAGTAAAATAAATGTGACAAAATTCAAATTGAATGCAGATTTCACGTATACTTTACAAATTCTTATAAAACAAACAACTAAAACAAAATGGAAATTTAATGTAGATAAAGTTCAATTTTTACAGTACGTTACTTGATGAAGTTACAAGGGGTACTGGGAAGACATTTATCGGCAATATATGTAAGTTAGTTTTGATCTTCACTTTGATGACACTACTTTAGGTAATGCTGCGAACAGATTCTAGGCTTATTTTAAAAGATTTCTCACATACCAACTGGGTATATGTTTGAGTGAGTCCCTGGATAGTTTGGATTCACAATTGGAAGTGCTAGATGTCGCTGCAATCGGCTTTTATGATTTTTAAGATTATTTGCGTTTAAAAATACAATTGAAACCGGTAATAACCGATTTGGTGCAGACGAAGTTGCACGGGTCAGCTAGTATTTAATGATCAGCAACTGTGCACGTCGCAGCTCGTGTAACGTTAGGTATGCCGGTCGATTTTTCTTATAATTTCCTAATCGTAATACCCATGTTAAAATATGAGTTATTTTATTGATTGAACTGAATTTATGTAATAATGTATTTATGATATCCATCTCTTTGTTTTCAATGGTAACGGTATTTGATTTTAATATTGACGATTTGAGTTCTAATTTTGTTTCGTAAATTTCATTATTATCTTCTGTCTTCCTATATGATGAGAGCCATGATGGACCCTTCCACCATAACTCATTGTTTTTTAATAGTTTGATTGACAATCCACGACTAGCGCAGTCTGCTGGACTTTCATTGGTTTTTATGTAACTCCAATTACACGACGGTATTATTTGAGTAATAAATTTGACTCTATTTGCTACAAATGATTTCCATCTTGCTGGATCTTCCTTTATCCATCCCAACACGGCTGTAGAGTCACTCCAACAAAACGTTTCCGCATTGTAGCCTGACAGACAATTGGTTATTTTTAGCATCAGTTTTATTAAAAGCTGTGCACCCATCTATTCTAATCTGGAAATGGATACCTTTTTATTTAAGGGGGCCAATCGAGCTTTAGCCGCTACAAGTGTTATGGTTATTCGTTTATCTCTTATAATTTTGCAATAGATAACGCCAGCGTAAGGTTTTCTCGAAGCATCACAGAATCCGTGAAACCCCACTTTTTCTTTGTGGTCGCTCATTCCAAGCCATCGCTTTATTTCAACGGTATTTATTTCATTCAAGTCTTGTCTCAAACTCGTCCATTGGTGGGTAATTTGATCAGAAAGTACGTCATCCCAATCTAATGTGGATAAGCAAACATTTTGAAAAATTATTTTCATGGTGGTACTCAAAGGGGTTAACCACCCTAACGGATCAAATAATTTTGATATATCCGATAACAGCAACCTCTTGGTCGATTGTCGTTGTGTCGTGGTTCTAATTTTGTCTTAAATATAAATAAATCCTTTAGTGGATTCCACCCAAGGCCTAAAGTTTTGGTTGAATCTATTTGTTTGAATTCGTATAGTTTTGATTGCACTGGTAAATATCTAAACCTTCTAATAATTTTGGTTCGTTGGTAGCGCATTTTCTAAGATTAAATCCATCTTACCTCAGTATTTCGATTAAATTTGATTTTAACTTATTTGCTTCAGAAATGGAATGATGTCCACCACAAAAATCATCCATATAGAAATTTTCCTTTAATGCTTTTGCTGCATCAGGAAAATTTTTGTTTTCGTCATTAGCTAACTGTTTCAAACACATCATGGCTAAGAATGGTGCTGATTTTGTACCGTAAGTAACAGTAGTTAGCTGGTATTCTAGAATAGGCTGGTTGGGGTATAACGTGGGAGGGATAACCCTCCATAATATTCTTTGATAAATTTGATCTTCTTCGTGTATTTTAATCTGCTTACACATTTTTTCTATATCTGCAGTGTAAACAAATTGGTATTGTATCCATCTTAAAATTAATTCGAAAAGATCTTGTTGTAAATTAAGACCTTTATACATGGTATCGTTCAGGCATAATCCAGAAGTTGATTTTGCAGACGCGTTGAATACTACACGTACCTTAGTGGTAGTTGATTCCGCTCGGGTTAGTGTACGTTTTTGTATAGCATGGTTTAATATGATTTAAATTACAATAATCATTAATAAATTTATGGTATTCTGTTTTGAAATTCGTGTTTTTCTCTAATTTCTTCTCCAAACTACAAAATTGAACTAACGCTAGTGATCTGGTTGAACCTAGCTTTTCTTTTAGTTCTGGTTTAAATGGTAGATGAAATTCATATCGTCCATCTTGTAGACGTTTTGTAGTTATAAAAAAAATCTGTAGACATTTCTGCTCGTCAGACGTCATTTCACTCTCCTGACTGATATCTTCATACTCCCAAAATCTTCTCAAATCTTCTGTATTATGTAAAACTACATTACTGTTGGCGACGCAGACGATGAGTAGCTTACACATAGTTTTATACGTAGACTAGCTGACCCGTGCAACTTCATCTGCACCAAAACGGTTATCACCGATTTCAATTGTATTTTTAAACGTGAGTAATTTTAATAAGGCTAAAACCCGATTGCAGCCACACCTACGGTTTCCAATTGTGAATCCAAACTATCAAGGGACTCACTCAAACATATACTTAGATGGTATGTGAGAAATCTTTTAAAATAAGCCTAGAACCCGTTCGTAGCGTCATCTACCGGGTTCAATTAAGATAAAAACTAACCTACATATATTGGCGGTAATGTAAAAAAATAGCTTGATAGGTCTATGGACCCCAGTTGGAACCAAATTGCTCCCAGTCAGTATAGTTTACATTATAAAATATCAAGTTGATAGAGTTCAATTGTAAATTAAACGATAAAAATATTTATAAAATAAATAATAATAAATTAAACACTAAATGATCTGGGATAATCAAGTTAATAAAAGTTAATACATCAAAAGGTAATCCTTGAGTTGGTTTGCTATTGAAATGAATATTTTATGTATGTATATATTATATACACACACACTCTCTCTCTCTCTCTCTCTCTCTTTATCTGTTACGACACCTAACCTACTGTACATGAATCTGCACATCCACAATACGTAAAAATTAAATTAAATAATCATCTCTACCTCTTACTTTATCATAACTATATTCTACTTGTATTAAAACTTTTTCACACTCCATTGTATTGAAGAAAAATATAAATATGAAAAAATATGAGAATCGCGTCGGCGCGTCAAATGTCACTTGCCTGTAACTATTCGTCTAAGAGCTAGCAACGGTTTTGAAAGCAAATTTTAGTAAGCTTGTTTTTTATATATCTTTACGTTCTTCCGAACAACGTGCAGGCTAGGTGGCTGCCGGTAAACGTTGTGTTTATTTGTGCATATCACACCTTTACAGACGAAAATATTGAGTTTTAAATAATTTTACCATGTGTTTTGTCACTAACTTTGAAATGCTATTAAAACATGGCATTATTATTCCCAGTCAGTTTTGTTATTGACAATAATGTGCCTAATGCTATTTTTTGTAAATAACAATAAAAGTAATTTCAAACCATGTTGGGATAGCCGTAATTTTATTATTATTTTATTTAGACATAAATAAGTAAAAATTTAATCTTCCAGTCAGTTATTTACTCAATAGTCAACTTTTTGTACGTGGTAGAGCCACACTGAAGCTATTACTGGTTTCAGCTTGAATGGATTGTCTCTGCCGGGGTAGTACCACCCTCTAACAGAAAACCGACGTCAAGTAACAGTGTAACGTCAACAAACATTATTTGACAAATAGGAATCTTCGTAATTTTACAATTACGCGCTCTCAAAAAATGTCAATTTTCAAGGGTTTTTCGTACGACCAAATCAAAACCATTTTTAACTATCTTTGGTAAACATAATGGTTAACTACAGATACATTTAACCTTTAACAATGATATAGAGATGATTTTATTTTAAAATTAATAGGTTTCTATTTAAAATAATCAATTCTCCGTAGTCCCCTCGCGCAAAGCAACCGGATTTTCAGTCCAAAAATCTCAATAAATTTACATTTTTCTTAATAAATAAAAAATACCTGCTTATATTAAATATAATTAAGTATCAATTACATAACATAACATCCAAGTTATCTATACTACATCTGAGAAAAAAAAGTTATTTAGTTGTAAACAAAATTTTATGGGTTTACGTAAATTAAGTAGATCTTAACTCCTATGGAATAAGGCCCAATTTACTTCTTTATTTAGATTCAATTTAGACAAAAGTATGAAGAAGAATTCACGCCGCGCCAGACCGAACTCAGGCGCCTTAGCAAATGGCTGTCTACGTCGCTTTGTACTCGATTAGAAAAAAAAGCATCGCTGTAAATAATCACTTAAAATACGTATATACTTCACAAAACGCTTTGATCATTTCGAAAAACTAACCAATTATTTATAATGGTTTATATTTTTAGTAGTAAGAGACACTGTAATTATGGTGAAACAAAAATTCTAAGTTTGGTTTTTATTAGGTTTTTTTTTACGTTTTGACTGTAAATGAATTTCAGGAACTGTTATGGAACTTCCTGAAGGGTAGAAATATATATGTCGTCTTTATATTCCTTTTGTTAGTAGTGACGAGAGTTTACCACAGGACTGAACAAAATGATCTGATGATGGACTACAAAAATTGCTATGGAATTCCTTGACGGGTAGAAATAGATATATCGTGTTTGTACTCGTTTTATTACCAGTAACAAGGGTTTACCACAGTACTTAACAAAGTAAGCTGATGGTGGTCTCCAGAACTTGTTACGGAAGTCCTTGACTCTAATCGCAAAGTTGATGTTTCTAGCGATTATCAGTACTAAAATTCTGTTATCACGATACAGCTACTCACTTAGTCTATGAGAAATGATACTCTCATCTGATACGACAAGACTCAACTTCTGAGCGCAAACTTTATGTTTCTAGCTATTATCAATATTAAAATTATTTTATCACAAAATAGCTCTCACCTGATCATTAAGATATGAAACATTTTGCTGAGACTATGACACTAAGCCTTTGAGTGCAAACTCGATGTTTCTAGCTATTATCTACACTAAGATTCAGTTGTCATAAATACTGTCTTCAGCAAACTTTAAAAAATTGAAACCTTGCTCCTACACTGGGAGACTAAACATCTAAGCACAAACTTGATGTTTCTAGCTATTATCTAGAGTATAATCCAGTTACCACAATACTACTCCTCATGAGAATGTTGAGAAATGATACCTTGATCGGGCACTAAGGAGTAAACATTTGAGCACAAAATCGATATTACACTGTCCTTCACCTAGTACGACCTTGAGAAACTGTAATTTATTTTGGTACTATGGGATCCAATATAACAAGAAGGACAACATAAGTAAAAGTAGAAAATAAGAAAATATTGCAATATTTTTTATAAAAATATCAAAATCGTTTCAAGTGAGCTACAATACCCCTGATTATCAATTGTCGTGTCTGTGTGCCTGAGCTGTGCACGCTAAAGGACTCGATGCCAAAATCGAACCGCGAAAAATTGAGAGCACGTCCTTAACTTTTTTTTGTATACATTATATTAGTATTTTTAATATTGTTATATATTTTTATGTATCATTTCTTTTTATCTGTCGAATATAAGTACTATGTATGTGTTTGTATTTTAGCTATACTTCAGTGTGCAGCTCATTTTTATTATTATAATGTCTATTTTTTTCATTTTTCTGTATTTTTTGTATATTTACGGTACCTATAATAATTTTAATTTTCTTCTCAGTACGGCTAGTTAGCTGGAAGAAAATGTCATTAAGTTTAGAGTGCAAACTGAACAGTGCAATAAAATATTAATTCATTCAGATCCTCTTGTTGGTAAATTGTTCGTAAATTTGCATTACACTATTTATGACATAACATACTATACATATATAGACACAACACTAATTACCTGTATTCCATCATTTAAATCAAGTTTAAGCTCCATGTCCAGCGCGTTTTGTTGTCTAAAGGCTATATAGGGTGGATGATGTATGTGTGTGAATAATGGTGATGTCTCGAAATGACACATATCTCTATGCATCCATTAAAAACGATTGTATAGTTCATGTACTTTAAATATATGTATGTTAAATAGATACAACCAGATAGTTTCTTGCCGGTTCTTCTCGATGAGTGAGTTGTTTTCCCAACCCGTGGTAGTTTTGATGTTTATAAGCGCCTTTTTATGACCTGAATTGAACGAAGTATTTACAAATTCAATTGATACCATGATCACATTCTAATGTGTCTAAGAAAGATCTCATAGATAACAACAGTTCGCGCAATATCTAGATATACTCAGGTGAAGAATCTGTATATAACCATTTAATATTGGAAACAGCCAAGTTACTATAAGATAGATAGAGATTTTTCAAGTATTTCTACTTTTATTATATTCTATTCTACATACAAATATTACTTATATACTACTTTACAAATATTAAAATTAACATCTTTCTGTTTGATTGTTTATTAATGTGTTTTTAAGTTCAATCCCACAGAGTCAATTTACATAATCTTTTTTTTTTAATCCTAGGTGTAATTTCCCGCATAGTTTTCATATATATTTTTAGAACAAAATATCAAGTTAAATGTAAATGAAATCGAGCAGTATGTACATTATGTTGCAATAATTTACGGAAACCTTTTAATAATAGTATAATACACTAAATATTTCTTTATAGTTCACGCGAATGAAACCAAGGACATAACCAGTATAAGTGTAAAATAATATATACACAATTTGAGAAACGAAAACTTATTTTTATGATCGTACGAGTTCATACGATAACATTACCATTGTTATACAAAAATTAGAGGTATGTTAATGATATCCTTTACCCTAAACGAACGTTGATTTGGTCGTATCCATAGTACAGTTTAGACGATAAACAAAATTAAAGAGTCCACCGTAATCGTAAATTAAATCCACAGCATGATTTGATTGCGAATAGTTCACTACAAAACTACACATACAATTATCTTTACAGATGGTATAGAACCATAGCAGGGAAATGGTGCAATATATACAAACTAGCTGATCCGGCCAAGCGCTGCTGTGGATTATTTATTACATAATGAATTAAAATTTTGATGAAAGAACGGACAGTTAAATTAAAATCCGGTAAGAAATTCAAAATTAAAACGTGGCGCCATCTATGAGAGACTGATGAAACTTACAATTACATTGACAGTCATTTAATATCATCATATATATTAATACGTGAAGCCAAGACTTTGTATCCCTTTTTGAAAGAATTGCGTGAATGGATGAACGTGAAATTTGGCATAGTTAAAGTTTATATGGAGGAGAAGTGCAGAAAGCTATTTATTTTATATAAAATGCATTATAAGTACATTAAATTAATTAAAATATGTATTACTCAACTACTGCTTCAATTTTACACAACATACACACATGTAAATAAAAAAGACATTTTGACATCCGTCAATAACGAACTACAAAAAAGGTTGCGAAGGAGGTTGCTATGCTCGACTTTATGTATTTTTTAACCGACTTCGAAAAAGGAGGAGGTTACTACGTTCGGTTCTATGTATTTATTTTTTATGTATGTTAATCGATATCTCCGCAAATTATGAACCGATTTTAATGATTCTTTTTGAAGTGAAACTTCTTTATCGGCGTTGGAAAAAATTTACCGTCACATTTTTCCGTTACGCGCCATCTTTTTTGTATTCATGTCTATGATAATAAAATCCTTTTGTTTAAACTTTATCTAATTTAACTTTATTTTTTAATATATTAATGAAATTGTTTGCCATAAAGAAAGAAAGGGTTTTTTTTTTTTTTTTTAAACAATTTCTGGAAAGTTGCATATAGATCATTTTGCGAAAAATAAGGCCTTAAACAAGTTTCACTTCTTACGTGTGTACACTAGTACACGCACACATTTTTTTTATTTGAATTAATTATATTCGGCGGTGGTCCCATATTTGAAGAAAATATTCAACATCTAAGGGGGTGAAATATCGTTTATTTAATTTTCACCCACTTCGTCTCTACGTATTTTCGTGAAATTGGAACAGATTTATTATACCCATTAGAAACCAGATATATTTATGAACACTAAAAATGGGGAAATAATTTTTTTTTACAAAAAAAATTAACCGCCTTCGTTGTGAAAAACTAATAAGGCACTAAAAAGCGAAAAATAACTTAATTATTAAATTAACCTAATTAAATAAAAAATATTGATATTTGAAGTACCTAATTATATATTTGAAGTAGATACTATTGATAAAAGAACCCTAATAAAGTACAAACTTTAAAAATTCAATGAACTATGGTCGAATGTCGACCACTGGGCGCCCACTAGTATAATTGAAATATATTGAGGCAATTCATCGAAATATCTCTCAAGTTGGACTAAAATATAAATAAATCAATGATATTATACCTAAAAATCTGTAGATACGTTACTAACCTGATATTTTGACAAAACAAATGGCACGATAACGCACACACATATCTAAAGTAATATTGTAACGCCACACTGTCTTAGATAAAATGTGGAAGTAGGATGGCATATTCTCAAAATCGGTGGTGAAAAAGAAATAGTTATATGTTGCTTCGATTCAGGTGGATTGACGGGGCAGCCGTAAAAAATAAGCTAGCTAGCCAAGTTTTAACAATGCGCTATTGAAGCGCTTATGACCTATCTACTGCCATTTAGTTACATTTAATATCATTGACATAAATGCCAATCTATCATGAAGACCGGTTTAGTGGTTTCGGGGTTCATCGTGAACAAACATCGTGACACTGAATTTTTATATATAAAAATGTTCTTTAACAATTAGTAAGAGGTTTAAAAAATAAACAATAACGTTTGTTTATGAATCTTTTAGTGTTATTTCTCAAACGTGTGTATATTTTTCATATCATTTAATATCAGATGAAATGAACATACATACACAAATTTATGCAAATATACATATAAGACTTTTGTTTCGAGAAGCGATATTATTAAAACAAACAATACTGAGTTTCTGAAAAAAATAAGTTAACAATAATTAACTCTTTATATTACTGCAACTAAAAATTTTAATACGAAATTTATATAAGACTAGCTGTGCCCGCGACTCCGTCCCGTGGAACCCAATGTAACAAAGCAGTGACTAATAAAATCATCTGAATGTATTAAGTCCATTTACTTATCTAAAATATGACAATAACATGTAATTGTATCTTATCTACTTCGTAGACCTGACTCGGTAATATGGCACGTTCTATGTAGAGGTAAAAAAACCCGCTATTTATTATAATACAAATGTTGGGTTGAATTTGTTTCGGGGGACAAATGGCATCGTTTAGATAAACCAAACAATAATAGATCGCCCATTCTTTGCTATCGATAACGTAGAAATATCTCCTTTTAAGGTAAATTCACGAGAAATATATATATCCCTAAATGTATTTCTTAAATAAAAATCGTCGTTTCGAAATACTTTCTCTTTTTCACTGCACTAACCGTCGTCCCGATTTTTCCCGCCTATGTTATTATTTATCTAGCTATGTCCTCGACTCCGTCCGTGTGGAACCTAATGTAAAAAACAGTGACTGCAGCACCACTGCTAAAGTACTACGTTCACAATAAAACCTCATAAAATCATAAAGCATATCCTTGAGTAGGTATAATTTGGTCTTGGTTTAATTAAAATCGGTTCACTCTGTCAAAAGTTATTGTAATTTTAATGACGACGTGACTTAAGGACGAACGAAAAATATACAAGTAAATGGACTTAATATATTCAGATTATTTTATTAGTCACTGCGTTCATACATAAGGTTCCACCCAAACGTAAAATAAACAAAGTATAAAATAAACTATATAATAACATTAACAATGATATATTAGTACAAACGAGGAGAACTGCGGCTACAGTTAGTCTATATATGTAATACTATTGTAGTACTATTGGATTGTCTGAAACTAATAAACCCTAACACCGTTAGAATCACCATTGAACCACTCGGGAGTATTTTTTATAGATAAAGATTTCATGCTATCTGTTTAAGAAAATCTGAGGCGTGTAAAAAACCTCAGGCGCGGTTTGAACAATTAGTGTGTGAATATGATGATCGTAAGGGCTGAGGCGCAAAAACAATTAAGTAAATGTAGAATAATTAACGGAATTATAGGCTACTCACCGAAGACCGAAGACAGCTATTCTTTTTGCGGTGGTGAAGCGGTTTGGCTCAGTTTGTATAACCATGCTGTTATACAATATTTAATGTATATACCCGTTTCATGTATATGCCCAGCCACGAACCAAATTTGTCATTCCACGTTTCAGGCTTACTAAGACCAAAAACTGTTTTTTAGGTAATATTGTTAAGTTTTATAAAGTCACAACACATTACCGATTTGCCGGATGGTGAGTTCGCCATGTCAGGTGGGTTTGTCTTATTATAGGATGGATCAATATGTGACGATGGTGACGTATGAAAAAGACGCACCTCTCTGTGCATCGAATAAAAACAAATATAACTAGATAGTTATAGTTATGTTTTGTAAAAATATATATCATTTATTTATTTTAGGATCGTCAACATGACAATACACTAGTAAGTATATAAAAAGTAGGACCATTGTGGACTATTTATAATATAATAAATGTAGTCATATTTAGAGACAACCATGACATGCTCCAACAATAAATTAAATATTAAACTATTTATATACTGTTTTTCCGAACCGACGGTAGTTTTGACGTTCATAAACGCCTTCTCAGGACCTAAATTAAATAAAGTATTTTTTATTTTGATTGAACGCCAATACACTGATTACGGTGAGTGTTTCACCAATACGTATTTGAACAAGAATAACAATCCTTTGCTGCTCCGAGCGGGATTTGAAATACATAAGTATAATGACAGCCATTTTCGAATCAGGATAAGAAAAGCTGGTAGGAGTCGTATAGTTCCTATTACCGGTAGAGTGAATAGAACAAAAAAGCACCGGTAACCGAGCGCGTAATTACAAGATACAACCGGGCTATCTGTATTCAGTATGGCGACTTGCTTTTAGTTCCCGCGCAGAGAATTACCGGAGTGTGAAACTTGGTTTCTTGTAGTTATCCGCACCGCGTCTACACGTAGGCAGAATTTATATAGCTTACTAAAATTCCTTAGATAATTTATTTATATCGAAAATCAAAATACCCTTTATCCAAGCTAGACCCTGAAAAGGCACTTATGAACGTCAAAACTACCACCGGTTCGGAAAACAACTCAGTCATCGAGAAGAACCGGCAAGAAACTCGATCTGGTTTATCTTTTCATTATACAGAACATACTTTTGAATTATTACAACATAATAGATAATATACAGTTACATTCGTTTTTGGTGGATGCACAAAGAGAGGCGTCACTTGTAGACGTTACCATCGTTCACATATTGATCCATCCTATAATAGCCTTTAATGTATTAAGACCCGCTTGACATAACACTTGAACTTGCTATCTAGCAAATCGGTAATGTGCTTTGGGACTTTGTCATAAAATCTAACACTATTACCTAAAAAAACGTTAGTGGTTTTAGTAAGCTTGAAACATGGAGTGACCAGTTTGTTATTATTTGTAGTATTTATTATTATTATTTATTAGTTGTGACAACCAGTTTTGTACTAAATGGTTAGATAATTATGTAGGGCGTGTCAACAAGATATAAAATAATGCACTTTCAATATAAAGGTTTTAATATTAAAACATTATAATTTAACTTATATTAAATCTAAAACTAAAACGTGTCTACCGCGCTAGGTTGAGACAATAGTACCATAAAACTAAACTTATTAAATCCTTATCTAGCACCTTACCTAAAAGATATGACTACTGCTCGAAGTCTGAGCGAATAGTTTTCAAATCGGGATTCAATATATGAGGTTTTTTTTTTCTCGAACTTACTACGCTATTGACCTTGCAAGGTCTTAACAGCTTCACCGGACTACAATATATGAGGTGTTTTTCACGTTGCACAGTGGTAACAAGTCCCCAATTCCTCGGATTGTCGCGTTGCGCTGCAGGCGATCTATGTGTCGCACTGGTTATACGTAGATGCGTCTTATATCGCAACTTGATTGTTTCCGTCTAGTATGACGGTGTAACAAGATAACAAATAAGTAAAAAAAGGCCCCGCAACAAATATTATAAGAGAAAATTGCACAACAGACTTTGATGGAGTTTTCGCTGTCGTTTAGAGAAGTATACTGCGGAAGGTTTATATGTATAGTATCTATAGGTATATTATATTTATTTAAGCCCTGAACTGTCCAAAACTATAAGTGTGTAAGCTCCATACAAATAAACGTAGACCTTATGATGTACTGGTCAACAGACTGTTGGCAATATGGCAACAAAACTGTATTTATTACACAATTTATAAAACTTGAAAAATAACAAATTACGTCATCTATACTATAATAAAACTGTAGCAAGGTCAAATCTGTACATTAAATATTTTTTGAAAATTTTTATCGGGGTAGACTTTGTTATCGATATAGAAGCCAAAAATAATCTTTTTACAATTTTTGTCTGTCTGTCTGTCTGTCTGTCTGTCCCTGTGAACACGTATCACTCTGAAAGTACTGAACCGATTTTGACGAAACTTGGCACAGTGATAACTAATATTACGAGATTACATCTAGGATACTTTTTATCTCATAAAACGCAAGGGACTCTCCAGGATCTGCCTGTTTGTCTGTCCCTTTGAACACGTACCACTCTGAAAGTACTGAACCAATTTTGGCGAAATTTGACACAGTGATAACTAATATTACAAGGTTACATCTAGAATACTTTTTATCTCATAAAACGCAAGGAATTCTCCAGGATAACGGACGAAAGTCAAAAATTTGTAGTTAATGAAATTTTTGACGGATTTTGGTAAATTTTCATTGTGTTATATATAGCAGACAGATTAGCTAAAAAGATAAGCTATATATCCCTAAGCTACTTTAAAAAAAATACCAAAGAAAAAGATCGCCGGGATTCGAACCGTCGGCTCCGGCGGACCATATAATGTCCAGTACGTTATAACTGAGCTACGGCTATATGACATTTCTATGCGTAATTATCAACCTCATATGAAAAAAATATGTGTAAACGAAACTGTCACTTATATGTTGTTACATTTATTTTATTGTATAAAATATGTTGTCTAAACAAAGGTGACAAGATTTTTTCCTAAAACATAAACCTAGATAATAGTTACATTGCATTGTAGAAGATGAATCTCAACTAGAGTTCTATCAGTACGTGTGTTGTTTCGATATTTGATAAAATTAGTTTTCTAAATGTTGTTCAGTCTTGAAGTAGTTGGGTTCAGGTTTGTGAATCTAAAATTAAAATAAATCAGTTGAGGTGTATGCAGTTATTTTTTTTTTCTCGGACTGACCACGCTATTGACCTAGCAAGGTCTTAACAGCTTCACCGGACTACTGTTTGCAGTTACTATGTTGTATTTATACTAATATTATAATGAGTGGTAAAGTTTTGTTTTCGAGGAATGCTTGGTACCTACTACTGGTCCGATTTCAAAAATTCTTTCACTGTTAGAAAGGTATATTATCCCAAGTTCAGTATCTCAGTAAAAAAGGTGGTTTGTATGTCAAAAGTAAAATAAATGTGACCAAATTAAAATTGAATGCAGATTTCACGTATACTTTACAAATTCTTATAAAATGAACAGCTAAAACAAAATGGAAATGTAATGTAGATAAAGTTCAACTTTTACAGTATGTTACGTGATGAAGTTACAAGGGATACTGGGAAGACATTTATCGGCAATATATGTAAGTTAGTTTTGATCTTCACTTTGATGACACTACTTTAGGTAATGCTGCGAACAGATTCTAGGCTTATTTTAAAAGATTTCTCACATACCAACTGGGTATATGTTTGAGTGAGTCTCTGGATAGTTTGGATTCACGATTGGAAGTGCTGGATAACGCTGCAATAGGGTTTTAGGTTTTTTAAGATTATTTGCGTTTAAAAATACAATTGAAACCGGTAATAACCGATTTGGTGCAGACGAAGTTGCACGGGTCAGCTAGTTTTAAATAAATGCCTAGATATTTCAAAACATGTTCCGCTATTTTGAGAATTGGGTTTTAAAAAATTAGCCGAGGGGTTAAAATTGAGAAAATCGATGTATTGTAGTACAGTTGTCAGATGGAGTTAATGAGTTAATCGGGAATTAATCGGTATACTTTGATAACGCTGGCTAAACCTTATGAGATACATAAAAATAATATATTATTCATTGCAAAGGAAATATGCATTACATTATGTCATAAATTTTTCTAGCTTTCAGTATATTTTTACGTGTATATTAGTGAAAGAAATAACTGGAAATACATAGAACTAGTTTCACTAAATAACGCTTTCCCAATAGTGATTGTGGATGTCCAAAATAATTATCAATAATGACTCTATTCATTCCGAATATACGAGAAAATATCATAACATAGATATCAAATTCTCGAATCTCGATAAATACTAGATGGGACACGAGCGTACTCAGTTTCACACAATTATCACGTAACGTACTAAATTATAAATCGTAGTTATCGAGTGATTTGCTCGGTGGACTCTTATACCTATAGCCGATACCATAAAATTCAATGGGTGTATATGATTCATAAAAAAATGAAGACCACTCAACAAGATTCGAAGTGCATTAATAGGAATATTAATGTTGAAAGGTTTTTTTATTGTCTACGCTATTAGCCTGACGGGCCTTCACAGCTTCACCGGACTAAGGCGAGCGTTTAAGGCACTTCGCCGCTTGGCAACATGCTCAAGGGTGGCAAAGAGGCCAAGCCTCAGCTTGGGCTTAGATGCAAAACTGCGGATCTGTCTAAGCTAAACTAAGCTACTAAGAATTCGTGAGATACAAAGAAGAGATCATTAAATCTATTCTTATCGAAAATGTTAGTATGGCGGTAGAGATAATATACTCAAATGGATTGTGGTGATAAACAAGACAACAAAGTGGTGGTAATTGTGATAAACAAGACACAGAGACGCTCCTTAAATTCGTTTCGTTTCGAAATGTGAAAGTGTATTAGTCAGTAGACGAATAACAATAATTTGATCGTTATTATTATTTTTGTGTTCTTAAATTATTTTGGTGAAATTGGAGTAAATAGTTGCTTAATTAAATTGCTTTGACTTCCACAGTCAGTGGCATATAAGAGGCAAGATGTCGTGGATCTACACGCAATTTTATGTCGAAGGTATAGTAAGGCGAAGCTCTGTCCGAATAATTAGTCACAGTGCCTACAGGACAGACTATACGTATTCTGTAACATTTTATAAATTGATACTAATCATTTGATTGTCACATAACAACTGCTATATTTTGCAATTGTTTTCCAAATATAATTAGAATATCTAGTTTCTTTAAATCTTCGTACGAACTAATGAAAGACAAATCTTCGAGAAATATGTATTGAGTGACGAAGGTACAAAGTAAATGATACTTAATTAGATGGGCATCAGGTGTTCCTCAGAATAATACTGCGGTAGTAATTTAGTTAATACCATGTTACTTGTTAATGCAAGGAGCTTGGTCGCCGTGAATATATAAAATTAATATTTAATATATATAAGGATTTAAGATAGATTGTATCGTATATGTAAACATCGTACGCTTATCAGTTCTAAATTATAATCTCTTATTACTTCATTGTGTAATTTCAGAGTACCTGCTAATTTATTTCAATGTTATAACAAGGTAATCAAGTTTCTCTAAGCGAAATTAATTGCTCATCTTTGTTTACTTTTTGTTCTGTAATTTTACATTTAAATTTATTTTATTTATACATAATAAAACAAGGTTCCATTATACTAGCTGAAAGGTTAAAGACTCGCAGTATTCTAGGATATGACACTTCATGGTTACATTTAATACATACAACAATAATCAAAACAAATACTAATAAACAACAAAGAGAACTTTAGTTAAAGTTTGTTCTAAGAATTTCAAAAGTATGGATACAAAATGAAATAAACCTAAATTGAATGACCAATAACAAAAACTGCGAGTGGCGACACGGAGATAATAACCTTCGATAATAAACACTTTTGTTCGTTCAAGCTTTGAAAAATTATCCTTTGTTAGTTGGTTGTCTTCACTTTCACTTCAACTGACAATCATTGACACTGTGCTTTAAAATAGACGCGTTGAGGATTCAGTATAATTTTTGTATTTTTCTAGATAATTAGCTCAAATATTAAGCACTTATTTTTTAAATTGATTTAGAACGAGAATCGAGTGCAGAGTATCCACAATAAATATTGCTATTTTATAAACTTTCACCTGGTATAAATATAAACAAATTACTAAACCACCTACTTAAAATTAAATATAATTATTAAGTTTGTTGTATATGAATATACAACTTAAAACACAAGACACTGAAACTGATTACACGTTTATTTTACATCTCATCTGACGGATCTAAAAGTGTTGCCAATACCACTACACAATACAATATTCTAACACTCTCCCCCACTTTAACTTATATAAAAGTACATTATATATTTATATATATATACACATACGGATATATATATGTATATACATATTTATTTTTATTACTATTTTTTTTTTATTCTAAATTCTGGCCACACTTGAGCAATTGATTAATGTACCGTTTCCATTTTATTCCATCTACCTCTACCATATAGGTCACACCTGGTATAAGGATTTTATTAATCATACCTAAAGACCATTTTTTCTTTTTTTTTCTAAAGTCCTTGACCATTACTCTTTCCCCAATAATAAATTGTTTATGATTATCTTTACTGTTACTTATTAATTTTATTTGTTCCTTATCTATTTTATCATGTACTGGGTTTGGCCGCAACAATGAGAAACGACATCTTAACTCTCTACCATACATTATCTTGGCTGGGCTTTGACCTGTGGTTTTATGTACAGTACATCTATAATCAAATAAAAATAAATTACAAGCATATTCCACTGTCTGTCCACTCTCTACAATTTTTATTACATGTGACTTAAATGAATCAACAAACCGTTCTGCTAATCCATTTGTAGCAGGATAATATGTTGGAGTGAAAGACTGTTTGATTCCTACCATTTTACAAAAAAGTTTAAATTCTTCACTAGTCCATGTTGGACCATTATCTGTTACTAGGTGTAAAGGGTACCCATATCGCACAAAAATGTTTTTAAATATTTGGATTGTTTTTTGTGCAGTTATATTACTCATCATAACTGCTTCTGGCCATTTAGAATATGCATCTATTACTACTAGGAACATTTTTGAATACAGTGGACCCAGAAAATCTGCATGTAACATAGATTACAAACAGTTGGTGGCTGTGGCCACAAGGATAATTTGTTCTTTTCAGGATTTTTGTGATTTTGCAAGCAAATCAAACAATTTTTTGTTATATTTACAATATCGTCATCCATGCCTGGCCACCAAAAATATGATCTAGCTATCTCTTTCATTCGAGTTATGCCTAAATGACTGGCATGTAGTTCAGACATGACATCATCCCTTATATTTTTTGGTATAATTACCCTGTATCCCCATAGTATACATTCTTTCTCTATAGAAATTTCATTTTTCTTTTTAAAATAGGGTTCATAATCTTCCCCGAGATCATTTTTGAGTGGCCAGCCATCTCTACTATATCTAAGAATATCACACATAATTTTATCTTTTTGTGTTTCTTTTTGTACAGTTTGCCAATTTAATATACTAAAATTAGACTTATTTATATAGTTAACAGTAATCGTTTCATAATTCTTATTAATAATTTCAGAATTTTTAATAATAGAATCTTGTATCTTTGTATTTACCCGTGATAAATAGTCTGCTGGATTATTTTTTGATTTAATGTGCTGGATCTCAAAGTCAAACCCACCCAAGAATATTGCCCAGTACTGTAATCGCCTAGCTGCCATTTTTGGTATACCATACTTTGGGCCTAATATTTTTGATAATGCCTCATTATCAGTTTGCAATATAAATTTTCGCCCATATATAGAAATTCATAGAATTTGGTTACTCCAAAAATGATAGCATAAGCCTCTTTTCCTAATATAGGATATTTAACTTGTGAGTCATTTAATTTTTTGCTGGCAAAAGCTACAGGTTTTATGACATTGCAACTATCTTTTATTGACAATACAGCAGCTACACCTTAAACTCCTGAGTCACATGTTAATATGATCACAGCATTTAAATCAAAATGTGATAATGAAGATGTGTTTGCCAGTGCTCTTTTTATATCATGAAAAGATTTATCACATTCCTCTGTCCACTCAAAGTTTTCTTTTTTTAAACAATCATACAATGGTTTTAATATTATTGCAATATTTTGTAAAAATCTATTGTAATAATTAACTTTCCCTAGAAAAGATTTTAATAACTTTATATTATCTGGCCGTGGCAAAGACAATATAGGTTCTATCTTACTTTCTACAATTTTTATACCTGTTTTATTTACCTCAAACCCAAACAAGTATAGTTTTTCTTTAAATAATTTACATTTATTTAATTTCAACCTAAGCCCCGTTTCCTTAAGTCTTTGTAATACTAGTTTTAACTTGTCATATGATTCTAGTAATGTTTTACCATATATGTATATATTGTCAATGTATGCTATTACATCTAACCCATTTAGCTTCTGTGTTATTAACCTCTGGAACGACCCCGGCCCAGTACTAACACCAAAAGGCAGATATAAATATTTGTAAGTACCTTGTTCAGTGACAATCGTTACTAGATTCTGGGAATCTTTATCTAATGGGGCTTGCAAGTATGCTTCCCTCAAATCCAATTCACAAAAATACATATTAACTTGAATTTTCATTAAAATATAATTGATTGTTGGTAGTGGGTAATGATCAATTTGCAAGTATTTATTTATTGTGATCCGAAAATCACCACATAATCGAACTGTTCCATCTGGTTTTAAGACTGGGACCACTGGAGTGCCCCACTCGGAGTACTCCACTGGTTCTATGTGCTTACTTTCAACTAATCGTTTAATTTCTTCTTTAACCTTATTTTTCAATGCAAATGGAACAGTTCTTACAGGCATAAATATAGGTTTGATACCTGGTTTAATAGATAATCGGATTGGTTCACCTTTATAATTCCCCATGCCAGGTTCAAAAACTTCGGCAAAATTATTTTTTATATCATTAATTAATTTATCTTTGGATACTTCAACACAAACTTTTTGTTCAAACTTTGGGGGCCATAAATGCAATAAAGAAAGCCAATCTTTTCCTACAATTTTTGGTAATCCATCTTTTACAACAAACAATCTTTGATTACTTACATTTACAGATTCATATTGAATATCTAATTTTTCTATTACCCCAAGTGGAGTTGAAGTTGTTTGGTCAAAATTTGTAAATATGACGTTACGCTGTTTAAGTTCTAAATCTGGAAAATAGTATAACTTTTCAGATAAAGTAATAGTACTTACATCTGCTCCGGTGTCAACTTCAAATTCCAATATTTTTCCATTTACTGTAATTTTCAACATAGAAGCAGGAATTTTTCCTTTATCATGAAAATAAAAAATGTCAAAAATTTCAGTGTCTGGGGGTAAATTTTTTTTTATTTACTACATTATTTTTTAAAGGTGTTGTTTCTACCTTATTAATTTTCATGTTGTTATTCTTGCTACACTGTTTATAAATATGTCCCTTGGTACCACACTCACTACAAAATTTGTCACGAAGTGAGCATTGTGCTTTAAAGTGTCCACTTTTTCCACAACAAAAACAAATAACATTATTTTTATTCTGTGATGCTGGATTATAATTATAACTACTATTTTTATTCCTACTAAAAATTTTCCCTTGTAATTTAAACATCTGTGTCTCTTGTTCTTTTTCCTGGTTGAATGCCAAGCTATAAGCTGTTTCAGCCGTCTTTCCAATAGCGATTAAAATTTCTAATGATTTGTCAGCTTTCAACTTTGATTTACAGCTTTGATTTGCTTTCAACAATTCAAATTTTATTGTATCCCTATATGTACCATTTACTAACCTTTCTTTTAATTCACAGTCTAAATTTTTAAAGTCACAATTCTTTGATAGTTTTTTTAGTTCAATTATATATTGTTCTATATTTTCATTAGGTTTTTGACGCCTTTGTCGAAATTCTGCTTGATGTAAAGCATAGTTTTTAACCGGGTGGTAGTACTTTTTCAATTTGTCACAAATTGTTTCATAATCTTCTTTTACCGGCGAATTTGGTGTACATAGTGTAGACAATAGGTCATAAACCTTAGTACTTAATTTTGTAATTAGTAATGGTACTTTCTTGTTTTCTGGTACATCATTAAGCAGAACAAAACACTCAAACTGTTGGATATATGCATTCCAGTTTTCGCCAGTAAATATCTCCAATGTAGCTATGGACGCCATGTTAATTTCAATTTTTGTTTTACCGTCAATGTAATTACGCAGGTAAGTTCTGAGCTCTTGGATAGAATGTGAATCCGAAAATTGGGTTTTTTGATCTAATTTATTGGCTATTTCTATAAGTTCTTTCTTAGTTTTTTCTTGAATCCATGATTTCTTTCCCTTTTTGATCTCTTCATTGACATCCATTCATTACGGTATGTGTTTCACTTAGAGGTTATAGTTGTTGGTATAATGTAGATTGGTAAAAACACTTTTGCCCAAGATTACACACTATTTATTATTATTTGTTCGGGTCACTCTCGTCGCCAATGTTGTATATGAATATACAACTTAAAACACAAAACACTGAAACTGATTACACGTTTATTTTACATCTCATCTGACGGATCTACAACACTGGTAGTAGTAGCAATGACGGCGGCGCGGACGCGCTACCAAATATAAGTGCCATAGGAGGGGGAGCGGGGCTGGAAAGTGGCGTGATCTGATCACAATAATGCGGGAATTTCAAATATATATAAAACGGCGCAACCAACTATCATATACATAGGTCTACCAGTGCTTTAATTAAATAATTTCGATAAAATAAATAATTATATAGTCTTATGAAAATTGTACAATATTATACATTTCGTTTTCTATGATCTCAAAGAAATACTTACACGTTTAATATAAAATCGTAAATATTATATTAATCGTGATGCTTATAACCATTATTAGCGAAAAAAATTAAAGAAACTATTGTTCTACTATTGGTAAAACATGATTGATAAAGTTTTAAAGTCTATTGATATTTTCAGTGTCTAAACAGTTACTTTCAATGATATTATAACTAAAAAGCTGTAGATACGTTATCTACATGATATTTTGATAAAACAAATGACACGATAACGCACACATACGTAAAGTAATATTGTAACGCCAGACTATCTTAGATAAAATGTGGAAGTAAGATCACTTATTCTTAATATAGGTGGTAAAAAAGATATACTTATATGTTGCTTCTAAGCTACGGGCGGATTGACGGAGCACCCGTCAAAAGTAAGCTAACTAGCCAAGTTTTAACAGGGCGCTGTCGAAGCGTTCTTGACGTATCTACAGCTTTTTAGCTATATCATTGGTTATTTTGCTAAAGCAATTGTTATCACGAATGTCCGAAGGGACCTAAGATGTCCTAGTTCAACCGTCAGTTTCCCATATATCCCATAATTTATGGATGACCTTCAAACATTGAAGAAAGAAAAGAAAAAATAAACGAACTAGAAATTACTGATTGAGAACTAAAAACATAATTTCTCTTGATATTAATAAAGTGAATCTTCTTATGGGAGGGTTTTAAAATTGTGATGTGTTTGTGTGACAAAAAGTGGTAGGGGTAAACACTGTGTCCGTTAGACTGGAAGCAGTGTGTCGCTTGTCTTATTGAAGATTGCCGGTATTGAAGAACAGTAAGATAATACGCTCTTCTCGCTTTCATTCTTTCTTGTTTTCCGTAGTAGCGTGTACTGCGTTCAGATGGCGTGGCGATCACTGAACACAATCTATATGATTCATAAAAGATTGATGAATAATTAATAATGTTTCCCTATAATACAAAACTTACATTGTAATCGTGTCTTTACGATGCGCCCTTTTTTATTATGATGCCTTTCTTTTTATACAAATATTAAAAGCAATTTTAAAAAAATCTTACCAACGGAATCACCGGTGCTTACCTTTTTCTGTCGCAATTAAAAGAGCTCGCTACATATTGTTCTAATTCGAAGAATTTAGTCAAAATTTTTAGAGACGATCCAGTAACCATCTCAATAAAGTTAATCGTTTTTGAGATTTGGTTGTAAATAATCACCAAAGAAACATACTGCATATCCTTTAACTACTAATATTTTGAAGGTTGGTTGAATTTTTGTACGCGATTGGACAGTGATAACCTTGTACATAATGAAAAACTCAGTGATACATTTTTGAAGTTTGTTATCTTTTGCTGGTCACGATTGTTTCTAGATTGCATTGTGCTTTCATACGTGCATTACTATTTCTCTTCCCTGGTACAATATTTTTTCATTGTCGTCCTTTGTAATGTTGGAGAAAACACTACAACTTGATATTACAACCTAGGCCTAGTTCGGGTCACATGGTCCAAATATATCATTCTATTTAATTTTAGCTTTTGTCCTTTTTAATATTATTTTCTAAATGTAGTATTCAAGTATCTTTTCAGACATAAAGTCAATCATTATATTCACTAACTAGTTTCTGCCCGTGACTTCGCCCGCGTGTAATAGTTACTTTGGGCTAACGCTAACACGTAGCGGAAGCTCTCAATAGGAAAAAACCCCGATTTTAAAACCTATAACCTTTCTCGATAAATGAGCTATCTAACACGGATAGAATTTTTCAAATCAGACCAGTAGTTCCTGAGATTAGCCAACTAGCTAATAGCTAAAAAATTAGTACAACCAAACAAACAAATCCTTCAGCTTTATAATACTAGTATATACTCTTCTCTCTTACTTACCTCGAGCCATCATTGAAATTACAATAACTTTTGATAGAGTGGATCGATTTTTATGAAACAAAGACTAAGTTACTCTCGAAGATATGCTTTATGATTTTCTTGTGAACCCAGTAGCCCAGTAACCCTTTAGCAGTGATGCGTGTTCATACAAACAGACAGACATTTCTAAAAATGATTGAAATGTAATTAATTACTTATTCCAAGACATCTGCAACAATTTTTTTCACGAAAATTTAAAAAGTACAGACACGTTAGATCTATATTCTTATTGTATGTATAGATATAGTAGATACATTTAAATAAAATATTTTAACACAGAAAAAATACGAATAACTTTTTTGATTATTTAATGTTTAAGTATAATTATTTCTCTTACTTTATTGTTCTCGTAAAATAGCAATATCGGAAAAACTGACGCTATTATAAGATGCGGCTGGTATCCATAAGTCTTAGTAATTTTCTTTCACTTTTTACCTTTTTCTTCGTTCGCAATGTACTTACATCCAAAGATTTTCACTTCAATTAAAAAAAAACAATAATAAAACATTCTCTTTATTGACTTCAAAAAATACTAGTTAAAAACACAACATCAATCGAGAAAAGTATTAATCGATATACGATCCGAAAAAGACTTAGATTTTTATACCGAGTTAGTTATATCTTAATATTTTTTATCTTAATATATATTTCTTGTATTTAACAAGTGTTTAAGGATTTACTGTTAAAGAACATGACTATAACAGCAGCACGCTATGATGGCCTTTTTGACGTTTGCTCACTCATGAAGTTTCGTATAGATTAATAAATACGATTGAAGGACCAAATTGCTGTTATTTATTAGCAATAGTGATAGTCAATAGCCCTAAAATTTACAAAGTTATTTTAGTGAAGATTGTAAATTATATATAGTATGTATAACATGGATTATACGTGCATGTAACTACTACTGTATCTATCTATACGATATGGTCCCGCGAAGAAATGTTTTCGCGTTTTTACTAACAAGAAAACGGCACCGTTTGACAAAATATTTTTTTTAAATATATTTTACACTGGGCGACGCATGACCTCAGTCACACCTGATGGAAAGTGAGGATGAGGCCTAGGATGTAACGCGTTCACGCAGTAAATGCTCATTTACTCTTCTTTTGAAGATTGCTACATCATATACATCAGGAAAAACAGACGCAGGCAGTGCATTCCACTCCCTCGCGGTTCGCATAATAAATGACGAAGCGAAGCACTTCGTCCGGATGAAGGGTATGTCAACCGCGAATGAATGGAGGTCTGTACGGCATCTGGTAGTCCTGAGATGGAACGGAGACGTAGCCGATAAAATACCACAAGACAAGCGACTCTACGCCGATGCTCAAGTGGTTGCAGTTTGGCTGCTATCAGTGGTTGGTTACCGACAAGTCTTAGATCTCTGTGATCGACGGAGTCTAGCAAGGCCAACTGGTATTTGGCAGACCCGTCCCAAAGGTTGCAGCAATACTCCACACACGGCCTTATCTGCGACTTATACAGATTAAGAAGCTGCTCCGGCGTAAAGTATCGCTTCACCCTGAAAAGGAGCCCCAATTTTTTTGCAGCCGTTTTAGCCTTAGCCTCAATAGAACATCCATAGTTGAGCTTGACGTTTAAATTTATCCCGAAGAGCTCGAGGTTATCGGCAACCGGTATGGGTACAATCTGGAGAGTAGGTTTTCGATAGAATGGGCTACGTTTCATGGAGAACAGACACGCCTGATTAATCCTTAATGCATTATAATTATTAGTGCACTTATTTACAACACAACTTAGCATTTATATTTTTCATAATTCAACATTTTATATTCATAACCTATGTATGATTATATATATAGGATTGCTGGCTGGCACAACTATCACTTCCGGCAAACTCGCGTTAATGCTTAATGCAACAAAAAGCAACAACTGATTATATTTTTGTCGAAAATAAATCGACATTTACATCACTATTGTAATGTGTCAAGACGGTCATCACAGCGTGTCGCTATTATATTCACAATAAATTAATACTTTTTATTATATGGCAGCTACTTATCTAATATTTCTTAAACATTAAAAAATACTATTCATAGAAACATCATTATTGATAGAAAAGACAAAGTTAGGATCGAATAGAGGAACACTTGTAATATTTTTTTTGGTATAAATTTAATAACCTCCAAATATACAACACGACATTGAACCACCGAAAACATAGAATTTTCTACTAACTTTAATATGATTGGAATAACACAGACCGTAAATTTAAAATGTATTCTTAAATTATTGACAAAATTTAATCACGACTATACTTATAATCTAAAAACACTTCAATATTAAGGGTATTGCTCTCACCTAAATGGTGTAATCAACTACATCAAAATTCTTAATATTAAAACTTTGTAAGACAAACAAATTTGTCTTGATGTTTTGTTTTTATATACTTTTTTTTTTATTTTTTTTATTTTTTTTAAAATTTTTTTTTAATTATTTCCTAATAAACTTAATATATAATTTTAAATTTTGGTAAAAAATTGCCTAAAGGTTGCCTGATTAACTAACTTTCTATGGATTCAAGCAATCAATTAATCCTAATCTATTGATGTTTTAGAGATCATGACAGACAGATTCATTTGAGATGTGACGCAGTTCATGTCTGCGAAAATCGAATTAATCAAATAAAAGGACTATAGCATTTCTTTTTTTAAGAACATTCTTTGTTATCAACCTGTTACGAAAAGGATTTTTAATAGATTTGACAAACTGGAGTGTGCAAGAGCTAAATGAAAAACACCACTTAGATGTAGTTATCAAAAATAGCTGTTACGATTGTCAAACTAGAGAAATCATATACATAAACAACAAAACATATTGGCAGGCTGCACTATGCAAAAATATGTTGATTCAATATTCTCACGGTACAAAAATAGAAAAATGGGGAAGACTGGTACACTCCAAGATACAAAAACAAGTACATAAAAAGCACCAGTTTCCTCAAAACATTTTAATCTTGCGAGGGAGGCGAGAGCAGTCACCTTTACAATTTGACAACTGCCAAGAACACAGATATGGCGTCTCTTTAAGAACAACTTGTCATTAATACTATTAAGTTAAAAAGATTTTTTTATAACTATTAAACTGTATTTATTTTCACAATAATATCTAAAATAAACAAATAAAAACATTGATATATTCAGCGTTATTCACTATAACTATTCCCTACATACATCTGAACTGACTTGGAGAACTTTCTTATTCTCCGTCAGTCCATTTTATGTTGTAACATTTACCAAGTATCTATACTATGAAATAATTAGATGCCGCTTAAATTCGTAATTCTTGAAGTGTGGCCAGGCTTTCACAAATTAGTTACATATGTGCCTGACAGAAAATAAAAAATAAAGTATATAGCAAATTTGGCATACTTTTGGAATGTATATATAAACTTCCTGACAGTTCATATTTATTTCCTCTAGTAACCCAGAACACACGACACTTTAACACCACACTCAGATAATAAATGTCATGTATGTATCAATATACGTCTTTAACTATAGTTGACTATAGCATCTATATAAGAATAACGATTTGATTTGTTGTGTTATTTTACTACAATTCTGGCTGTTATCTGTTGTCACTTATTCTGCTGTTAATAAATTTGTTTTCTAAGGTATACATAATGTATAGAAATGACAATTGGTGATTGTTAACAACATGAACTGCTGTCCCTTTCACACCTATTATGTAATGCTAACTCGTACATTGCAATAACACCGGCCGACCAGTGTTATTGGCAATAATAATAGCAAACAATGAATAATCAACACCAGCATAATGTTTTCAAAAATGTTGTTATTTATTTTGCAGGACTAACTCATTACATTATTAGTTACTGTAGTAACTCTAGTTTTGAATGTATGTACAATATTACTCTAATATGAAATAATCTACATCGTTATATGATTCGAATATTATTTTTTTGCCCCTTCAAAAAACTCTTGCCTCCATTGTGCCGGTCTTCTATGCAGGCAATATAAATATCATTATGGCTGGAATCCGCGGCTAGATAAATTGTTATACTGAAAAAGGACATAATAGTTATAGAAACACGAACAAACTTCACAACGTGCTATACAAAATACCACAGTAAAATTACACGAAAAGCGAACTGTATCTAAAATGTAATGCAGTTTAAATTTCAGACGGTTATAGAGACCATGATTGTCTTCTTGTCAAAGTTTCGCCCTGGTCACTTATAACTCGTTTGTCTTAGTGTAATAAAGCAGCTACAATGAAAATATTTACAAAATAACTAGCGGACCGGGCGGACGTTGTCCTGCCTTGAAAACAAAAAAATCCTAAAAGTCGATCGCAGCGCCACCTACCGGTTCCAATTGTGAATCTAAACCATTCTCGGATCCACTCGAACACGCACAAAAAATTTCATCAAAATCGGTCCAGTCGTTTAGGAGGAGTTCAGTCACATACACACGCACACAAGAAATATATATATTAAGATATTAAAATAAATATGCATGAAAATAAATGAAGATGGTCACACTGTACGCGTGTAGAACAAGAAACATTACGAGTTGTCCTACTATTCACTATGTACATTGTTAGGGTTGCCAGCCTTTGAACAATTAAATAAGACTCCTTACTAACTCTGACCAGGAAATTCAAAATTTTATGATTTAAAGATTTAATAAAGATTTCAATGTTATGTGTTACGAACGTCATACTTTATGTATTATTAATGTATTCGTTTTACAAGTTTTTAAATAATGTATTTTTTATTACTCGATAACAGATAATTGCCCCTTGATTTAGTATATTTTTTGTATTTATTTTAGATTATGGGTGGCAACCCAAACCGCGATATACAATTATATATACAGCATGATGGTACATTAAACACGTACTTATTTCAAAAGTGATCAAATAAATCAATGCAATTAACCGAGTTAATACACCACACAAGACAACTAATATCTAATGCAATTATGATTTAATATAATAACTACAATTAGAAAAGAAATGGTAAACAAAATGAGGCACCGTGTAAGCAAATACGAAAAATTACAAATGATACCAGCATTTATAAGGGTACGCAAACTTTTCAGTAGATTGCATGGTGGTAGGGCTTTTTCTAAGTTCGCCTGGCTAGCTATCACCCTCGCCAAGCACCTATTGGTGTGCTCCGGTACATGCACTTGAGAGATTTAGCGTGTTTACTAGTTTAGAAAACAACGTCATTTAACATTTTCAGATGAGATCGTGATGAGACGCTAAAACCTAAATAGATTAAAAAACGTTTTTACTTATAAAAAACGAAACAACGACAATCACTGCCATTGCATTGGACAACGACCATCGTCTAAAAAGACGATAGATAAACATACTCGACGAGTTCTTTTGAATAAAATTTAAAATACTGTGCATTCATTTACACACATAATTTACAAGTTTTTTTAGCATTTGACTATAATAACAACTTATGTTTAATGAGCATACATACGCGACAGATTTTCAACTTGGAATTGAAGAGTGCCCTACCACCAAGCTCTAATTTCATCACAATGTTTTTTTTTTATACCTGAAGGGTGGTAGCTAGTCTGGTGGACTTAAAAGAATCCTACCACCATGTAAATTTAAAATTTAGAATACAGTTGCACTTTCCAAAATGGATTAGTGAGTGTTATTATAAAGGTTATATAAATCCATTATAATATAAACACAGAGTGTTAAATCTAATAAGCTGAAGCCCCTATTACTCTCATCTAAAAACATGAATGAGAAAAACCTCAAGAGCTACACGCAATTGCTAGAAACTAACATCATATACACTGTACAGCTTAATAGATATTTTTGTTAATAAAGATTACTGAAAAATCATTTATTAAGTACCAGTTTGCGTAACTTATAAATTTAAGAAATATAATCGTGAAAGTATGACACAACAAAGATTTTGGTAAAATAAGGTCTATCGTATAAACGAATTGCTAAAGAAGAAATCAATAATTTTTCTTTTCCGTTTCCTTCAAGCTTCAATACCGCCGCTATTGCTCAAAATATGTGAGTCAGACTAAAGTATTTCCATGAACTATAAAGTATTTCAGTGTATATATTTTCCGCTGCAACTTAAAAAATCTATTTGGACATATTAATCCGTTGGCACTCGAAAGGGACAGAAATTAAATTTTCCGCCATCGGCAAACACATTTAGTACGTGTACCCTATATAGGCCTATGAGTATATAAATCTATGGTCACAATAATATATTCAATTATATGAAAATTATATATAGTTTTTATATTATCATATATTTAAAATTATTTTCATAAATAATGGTAGCTAATTTAAAATATATTTTGTTTTTTCTTATGAACGATTAGCAAATATTGTATAGCTAATAATTCTTTGTAGCAACATCATGTTACACATTGACAGTTTCGTGCGAAAATGTTGAGTTATTTATGAGTGCTAGGAGTAATTGTTTTTCGTTTTTGAGTTACTTTATGTTATAAAAAAATCTTTTTCATTTGTATCAATAATTGTATACACTGACACAATTGAAATTGGTTTTATCTAAGTTTAATACAGTTCGCTGTGTACACAAACTCGAACGTCGTTTCCAGTAGATAATTAAGAAGATGTCCCTATTTATATGTTGTGCAGAGTATTGCAACACATAGTTTTGTGTATTTTATTTACAACTTTCATATCCTATTTTATAAAACAAAACAATAATTCTGTAATGTTATAGGTGCTCTGTATATGAAGAGCAGTGGTCATCAAATATCATTATAATTTTTAGTTATTATGTCTTTTTTTTGTGTTCATTCTTTTATGATACCTTAAAATAAAATGTAATTGTATGTAATTGTTTTATTTCTAAATCAGTTTCGAAAATTATTTTATAAAGTAATAAGTATAAATTATTGAAATTTATCCTTATTTTAAAATTATAATTATAGTTTTTGAATTTCATTGGTTTCTGTTTATATTGTAACAATCTTATTGTATGACTGATTAGTATAAAAAGGGCCACTATAGGAGATAAAGACTCTCAAGACATGATATTTATGCCTTTTTTCACATGAATATCAATTCATTTTTAGAATGTAATATGACTATGAAGGTTGCTATGTATTTCATAAAAAACTGCTATCCTTGCATATTAGTAAAACAAAATGTTTTTGTTTTAGTATTAGGACAAGTGAAATGATAGGTATAGATTTTGTTTTAATCTTAGGTATAACCCTTTAGCTATGTCTTAGTATATTTTCTTGCAATAAGTTTTATATGAAATAAATAGGGAGGAAAATAGTAAAGTTAATTGACTAAAAAACTTCTGCTATCCTATACATATGTCTAAATTATTAAATATTTTTAATATGTATATAATAATAAACAATTTAATATTTATTTAATTAAGTATTTAATGTAAAATATTTTTTCTAACGTAAAAGTATAAATCCAATAAATAAATTGTAAACTTAATGGTTAAGTAAAAAAAAAGTTCTTAGGAATGAAAGAATAACTTAATAATATATTTTATATAAAAATTGTAATTTTACATTACATGATTTGTTATTAACCGACTTCGAAAAAGGAGGAGGTTACTACGTTCGGTTGTATGTATTTTTGAAGTGAAACTTCTTTATCGGCGTTGGAAAAAAATTTACCGTCACATTTTTCGGTTACGCGTCACATTTTTCCGTTACGCGCCATCTTTTTTGTATTCATGTCTATGATAATAAAATCCTTTTGTTTAAACTTTATCTAATTTAACTTTATTTTTTAATATATTAATGAAATTGTTTGCCATAAAGAAAGAAAGGGTTTTTTAACCAATTTCTGGAAAGTTGCATATAGATCATTTTGCGAAAAATAAGGCCTTAAACAAGTTTCACTTCTTACGTGTGTACACTAGTACACGCACACATTTTTTTTTTATATATGTTAATCGATATCTGCGTCAATTATGAACCGATTTTAATGATTCTTTTTTTATTTGAATCGGTTACATTCAGAGGTGGTCCCAAATAAATTTGAAGAAAATATTCAACCCCTAAGGGGGTGAAATATCGTTTATTTGAATTTCACCCACTTCGTCTCTACGTATTTTTGTGAAATCGAAACCCATTAGAAACCAGATATATTTATGGACACTAAAAATGGAGAAAAAAAATTTTTTTACAAAATAAATAAACCGCCTTCGATGTAAAAACTAATAAGGCACTAAAAAGCGAAAAATAACTGAATTATGAAATTAACCAAATTAAATAAATAATATTGATATTCGCGCTACCTAATAATATATTTGAAGTCGATGCCAACCTATATTTCAAATTTGTTGCAGGCAATAAAATATGTATACTATACAGATATACATCATGGGACACGAGAGTGGACTTAAACTTTGTATGTAGATGATATGAATTTAGGTTGGCATTGACTTCAAATATATTATTAGGTAGCGCGAATATCAATATTTTTTTTAATTTAATTTGTTTAATTTAATAATTCAGTTATTTTTCGCTTTTTAGTGCCTTATTAGTTTTTACATCGAAGGCGGTTTATTTTTTTTGTAAAAATTTTTTTTTTCAAATCTTGTAATAAATCCAGTTTTTTTTAAACTTATGCTGTCAAAATGTTTGCTGACCTGTGCATCATAAGGTCTACTTTCGTTTGGTTGGAGCTTAAACCCTTATGGTTTTCTATACTGGAGTGTTTAATGATATATTCTACTATCTGGATGTCAAGTCGATGATTTTAAATTAAGTTAATTAACTACTCAATATTAATTGTAAGTTGAATTTTGTCTCATCCATTTTAAAGTTCTATTTAGCGAAGTTCAACTGTATTTTTATCTAAACTGATTACTATTTTTAATTGGTACATGATGTCATTATTTTTATATAATAAAAGAAATGTTTGTCATTGAATTAATAAAGAATAAACCAGACAACGGTAGGGAACGAAATCTCATTATCAAAAAACGTAAAAGATTTTTTCTTCCTTTGTTTCGTGGTTTCTGTTACCAATTACCATTATTTTACTTGCCAGGTCATTATTAACGATGTATATTTATTTATACACAAGCTTAGCTTACTATATCATCTTGTTTTATAGTATAATTTGATTTTATAAATTACAGCAAAACAAAATGACGACAAAATATATGGTAATCAAAAAAGAGAGGCGAGATATATAGTCCATTCGCAGGGCTCGCTATCATGCCATCCTGCAAGCCTCTTCGGACACTAGATATACAGTATCACGAAAATAAACCAAAATAGTCGCTGCCATGATTGTATCAGTATATGTGTGGTAATCAAGTTACGTACAGACATCGCACTACCTCGTTTAAAAACTGGATATAACTCCAAGAACGAGATACACCAAAGAGTTACACAATATCTACTGATGTACGGTGGTCGCAGACCTTTCTAAAACAATTGCCACCTCACACGTACTTAATGTAAAATCTTTCACAGTAATCGATTCCCTCAAACCACGATTTTAGATAACCTATATAAAACCTACATAGTATGGGCCTTAAAGATGAGTATTGTGTCGTCGATTACGTATAATTTTTCTAAACCGAGACAAATAAATGTTATTGGTGCACTCCTCCCCCCAAAAGCTATTCAGATTTTTTAAATGCGTAGAGAATTCCTGGCTGAGACTACACATTACTTGGACGCGTTTAAAATTTAACTCAGTACGATAGGTACGGAATTAATAGCGCTTTAGAGAATTTGTTTGGAACGAAGTTCCTTATCGTACGGTACGGATGGGCGCTAAGTGAAAAAAAGTCTAAGATTTTTTCGGTCACAACTCTTTCTGCGCACTTATTAGTTCAAATGCAGCCAATAAATTCAGACCGGCTCAAGCCTGCGCAGGTATATTTTGTACACGAAATACGCGTCAGCAGTTTCGTAGGTTATTGTGTTATCTGATTAAATTTATAATGAATCAGATGAATTGAATGATGTACAATAAAATGTTTACATTCGGAACTCGAAAAATTATATTAACAACGAAATTTTCTACCATTCCTTCAATTCATTAGTTATTTCTGCATTTCATTTAATTGCTCTCCGACGGTAGTAATTAATTTACTTGTATTTATTAATAAACTAGTGGGCGCCCAGTGGTAGACCTTCGACCATAGTTCATTGATTTTTTAAAGTTTGAACTTTGTTAGGGTTCTTTTGTCAAAGGGTATACTTCTATAATCAATGGTTTTCATCATAGCTACTCAGTTATTTGCCACTTTCATTTTTAAATTATATAAACATTAAAAAAATCTATGTCTAAATAAAAATTGAAATTAATTATTTTGAAGAAAAAAAAACAGGCGGTTACATAAGGTCGTAAGGCTCTCAAATTCTAAGTAAACATAACTTTACGAAAATAAAGAAATTTATCGCAACTCATGACACAATTTTCAATTAATTTTACTCGACACTATGGGTGGGTGGTATTTCTTGTCGATATTGAATTAAATATAGTCTGTACATTATGAGGTATAGTGATATCCCTAGTATCATCGTTTGGAAAAGTAATGAATGCACAATAGAATCAAATAATGAATCCAAAACAAAGATGTTTTTAATACTACCATTAACTTATGAAAATGAATTCATTTTTGTTCAAAATTGATCATCATCAACTGTTCTAATAATATAATTGCGACATCAGGTTGCACTGAATTTTCTTATTTTGATTTTACAAAGTATTTTTTGGCTCATTTTTTTTATTGAAACATCAATTGAAGTGTGTTCACCATAAAAAATACTAAACATTAAAATATTAATATTGACTTTGGTAATATTGCTTTACTCTTATGACAACATGAAGCCAAGTGACATGAACTGAAAGAAGTCCCGTCACCTAAAAAATTTGTCATTCAATAAGACCAAAGAGAATAATTATTATTATTTCAGTGGTTCCTTAAACATACTAAAGATAAATTATTTATCAATAAATTATTATTGTATATTTACATATTATATTATTATAAAACTAACCTACAATTTGAACAGTTCATTTTAAATAGCATGTAAGGCATGCAACGTCAGTCATGTTAAAAATATTGAAAAGGTAATTGGAACTTAAGAGTAAAATGAAGGATGTTAAAACGTCTTTTTCATTTACACTTGTGTATATGTTGTGTAAAATTCAAGCAGTAGTGTGAGTAATGTATATTTTATTTAATTTAATATGCTTGTAATGCATTTTATATAAAAAAATAGCTTTGTGCACTTATCCTCTATATAAACTTTAACTATGCTAAATTTCAAATTCATCTGTTCGCGCAATTCGCTTAAAAAGGGTTTTGGCTTCATGTATTAAACTATAAGATAATATAATTATCAATAACAATATACTATGAAAGGAACTTCGTTCCAACCGATAGTTCCACGGCACTCACACATTTTTTTAAATGTATGAATTTGACATCAGAATCTCTTACATTACCCACCAGGGGAAAAGTAACCCATTTCGCCCCGCTACTCAATTCGGAGATGTAACATAATCAAAACAGTGAGTGGCGACCGCGAGGATGCGAGCGCACCCCGGGCACTATCGCCACACCGACTTCCGAGACTAACTACGCCGTAGTAGGTAACGGTTTACTATGACGGGTCTTTCATGTCATGTCTAAGCGGCGGACCTAAGTATCTCACTTTCTTAGTATATTATTGAGTGAAGTGTACCGCGTAAGACTTTAAAGGTATTTCGAAACGACCTTTAGTACGTCCCCCACTCTGCCCTAAAAAAGAGACTTAAAATTCGTTGATCCGATAGACCGAGAATGAGTCGCGAAAGCAAAGCAAAGGGTTGAAAGGTGAGACATCCGATACTTTATAACATTATTCATACCAGATTATAATTTACCAGTTGCCAATATCTTCTGTAACTGTTCCAGGAGAACCTATAAAATGATCATACTTGTATCAATCGACAAAGCATTTGTAGTTTGTAATTAAATTGCACTTGGTAATTGAATTGTTTGGCCTGGGATTAACGATATATGGCGCTCACATGGAGATCTCGGGTGATTGGGTTTTTTGTTCCAAATTGCTTGACATTTATCATTCATTATATGTTATTCCGATAACTAGAAGCTCCGATAGCTAGAAGTTTCATCAGAATCCGTTGAGCAGTTATTGCGTGAAAGAGCAGCAGACATCTGTCCATCCTCAGAAACATTCTCGATTAGAATATGAGCAGAGTAAATAATTAATCAATCTGGATCTATTTTGACATTAGCATGAGAGGTTGACTGCACTCTATTACACTCTACTCTATTACATCGTCAGTTTCTAACTTCAAAATAGGTTTACTTCCCAAGCAAACAATACGAAAATTAAGAAAATACTTTTTTTTCGAACTGACTAACGCTAGTGGCTCGATGGGACTTCGCAGTTTCACTAATGGAGCGAACACGCGGTGGCGTAGTGGTTTGACCGGTGGAATATATACCATCGCATTTTTCGTACTTCGCGTACATTTACTAATTTAAATTGATAACACTATCGGCTGACGGTGAAGGAAAACATCGTGAGGAAACCTGAACCCGAGAAATGTTCTTGTAGTACCTAGTACTGTATGTGGGAAAAATATAGAACTGTGGATTTCTCAGTTTGAAATTGTCAATATGTCGTGCGCTGGCGTGGTGATTATGCCCATACCTTCCTTGGCGAAGAGGCTTATGGCCCAGCAGTGGGTCTCTTACAGACTGACGATGATGAATGGGGCGAACGAGACTCAAGGGTTCCAAAGGGGTCAAAAAGCTGGGCTTGGGCTGTTGCCTTGAATTCAACAACACGAATCTTACTACGTTAAAACTAGCTGAGCTAATCATACCTAAAGAATTAGTGAGACACGCGTGCGTGCTTGACAAGTCAGTGGAGCGTTCATAATTTTTAAGCACAATAGATTGTTATTCTAATTAGTGAACGCATTTTACTACAATATTACAACAACATCAGACATCGCGATAGCGAGCGACAATATTTCTTAAATATACATATGTATAAAAGAAGGTTTTGCAATACATACTCTCTGCCTCTCATATTGTACACCGGGCTCGTTGGTCCACCTTCCATTCTGTAACTAAAAATAAAAAAAATGTAAGGTGAAAATCTTAGTCGATACCAATTAGAGGATTTAAATTTTTATACTGTCCATAACTTCTTAATATTGCTTCTGTTGTATATTTTAAGATTATCTATACATATAATAAGAATGTAAATGTAACGTGCCTGTACTTGTACTGTAATGTCTATCTGTCGGTTTCACTCTTTCAAAAGTTATTGTAATTTTAATTACGACACCTAAGTATGAGAGAAAAGTAGAAAAGTAAACGGACTTGATGCATTCAGATGATTTTATTAATCATTGTTGTTTTCCATAAGGTTCCACGCGGACGGTGTCGCGGGCACAGCTAGTAATAAATATCAGACGAGTCTTAATTTTTTTGAATGCGAAGAACATATTGGATACGATAAATACTGGATAAGAGTCATAATTTTTTTTAACACTTCGTCTGCACCAAATCGGTTATCACCGGTGTCAATTGTATTTTTAAACGCGAAAAATTTTAATACACCTAAAACCTTATTGCAGCCACCTCTACGGTTTCCAATTGTGAATCCAAACTATCAAAGGACTCACTCAAACATATACCCAGATGGCATGTGAGAAATCTTTTAAAATAAGCCTAGCATCATCTACTGAGTTCAATAAAAAATAAACACTAACCTACATATATTTGCGATAATGTGAAAAAAAGCTTTAGAGGTCTATAGACCCCCAGTTTCAAACGAAGTTCCTTTCCCTTTTTTGTAGACGTTTACTATACAGTCGGTAGAGTTTACATTATAAAATATCAAGTTGATGAGTTAAATTGTAAATTAAACGATAAAATATATTCATAAAATAAATAATGATAAATGAAACACTGAATGATATAACTATTTTTAACTTGTATTAAAACTTTTTCACACTCCATTGTATTGAAGAAAAATATAAATATTAAAAAGATATGAGCACGACGCGTCAAATGTCACTTGCCTGTAACTATTTGTCTAAGAGCTAGTAACGGTTTCGACAAATTTTCTATAAGACAGTTTTTTATATATCTTTAACGAACAGCGTGCGGGCTACCTGGCTGCCGGTAAACGTTGCGTTTATTACTGCATATCGCACCTTTACTGGCAAACATATTGATTTTTATATAATTTTTGAATGTTTTGTTTTTTACTAACTTTGAAACCCTACTAAAATATGAAATTATTATTGCCAGACATTTTTGTTATATACAATAATTTGCCCGATGCTATTTTTTTGTAAATAAAATAAGTATGTTCTAACCATGTTAAGATAGCTGTAATTTTAATATTATTATTATTTTTTTTTTTGAATGAAGGCTTAGTCACCTGCGCTACTATATCGCCTAAATGACATACAACTATATAACAATAAGAATGACAATAAACTTAACAATAGCTTATATTAAACTAGCTGACCCGTGCAATTTCGTCTGCACCAAATCGGTTATCACTATTGTCAACGTTACTACTACACTTGATGCATAAACAATAATGATGGCCGACAACTGTGTAGGGAGTGAGAAAGAAAGGAGACCGGCTTCGTTCTCATCCCTACTCCGTGCTGTTTACTGGGTCAGAAGTGACACCTGTAGACATCTGGCGGGGATAACTAATTAAATGACGATTGATCAGTTTTCGACCGGAGAGGAAAAATGATTAAATTACTAAAATGGCTATTAAAAAATAAGGGTTGATCGTAGAAGGGTGAAAATTGAGGATTGTATGTATTTTTGTATGTTGTATCATAAAAAAATAGAAATTAAAAATTTTGTCTAAAAAATAAAAAAAAAAATTTAGGGGTGGACTACCCCTAACATTTAGGGGGATGAAAAATAGATGTTGGCCGATTCTCATAGATACCGGATAAGCACAAAAAATTTCATCAAAATCGGTCAAGCCGTTTCGGAGGAGTATAGCAACGAAAACTGTGACACGAGAATTTTATATATTAGATTTGTATAATTCTTTAGCATCTTTCGAAATGGGGTCAGACAATAACGAATTGTACAAACCAGTGTGGAACGAACCAGAAGCATTAAGCCAAGATTTAATATCTTCGCTTCGAACACATTCTGCCAGGATGTGGTGCACATCATCGATGAGCTCACAACTCTGGCAGAGTGGTGATAGTACTTTACGCATCAGGTAGGCGAACTTTTTACATGGGATGTGTTCTGAGCGTAATCTCATTCCTGTGATTGCTTCCCGACGGCAAATCGTACTGTCATCAATCCATGGTGACCGTAAGGGATGTGGCTGAATCGTTCTGTACCATATTCCTTTTGTTTTAGAACGCTCATCAAAGTATTCCTTCCAATGCGAGTAACAGCTATATTTAAATACTGAGCATACATCCAAGTAAGTTGGTAAAATATTAATAAGAGCACCTTCGGAGGATCCTTCTCTTGCTAAAAGATCAGCTCTTTTATTCCCAGTTATACCTATATGAGAAGGGATTTGAAATCTAGTAATTGCTTCAAAATAGTGTAGGCTATCGGTATTTCTCAAAAAGTCGAGGTACATCGAGCTACGTGTTGAAGAGCACTTTTTGAATAGGATAAAATAACAATCTTAATGGACTCAGGTGATTGCGCAGATGAGAAGGCCTCTGCAATTGCTATCAATTCAGTGTGCATAATTGAAATATTTTCATCAATTTGAAGTTTCATAAAAGTTTTGGAATTTGACTCAAAAAATGCGGCTCCTAAATAATTCCCAGCTTTAGATCCATCAGTGTATATTTTAACAAAATGTTGATAATATTTATTTATATATTGAAGACAAATATCTTTTATTTTAAGAACATCATATTGACGCTTTGGCTTCCAAATACCATCTACATTTATTTTAATTATATTGTGCAAATCAATGTCATCGACCCAGGTGTGTAAAGTGAACATTTCATGTTTTATATTTGTTTGAATTGGAGTATTTTTATATTGAGAAAAAATAGAAACTAATAATGGTATTTTTCTTTTAGAGTGGTATTTTTCCAATAGAGTGATTGGAAAGGGGTGGACAGTTCTTCTGATACATTAGTTAGTTCGTTTTTTTCGAATGACTTAAATTTAAATATAATTTTGCCAGCTTAATATTGTCTCCTAAGATGTAACGGACATATGCTCAATTCGCTTTCCATAACATGGATTGGAGTACTTTTAATGATACCCCCGATAATTCTCATGGCCTGGTTTTGAACTTTTTCAAGTTTATAGAGGTTAACCTGAGCACTACTATCATAAAGAAAGCTGGCATGGTCAATTCGACCGCGTGTAATATTGAAGTATAAACGAACTAAATGTTATGGATGAACACCCTAATTAAAACCGGCTAATGCTTTGAAAACGTTTAGAAACTTAGAGCTAAATTCTGCAACTAGCTAGATTTGTTTAGCCCATTTTATGTATGATAAAGATAGCGATAATTGTGGAAGCGCCTGTTATAGACGCATGTATTCAAGATAACGTCAATCTCAAGTCGTATGTCTACGTTTATCGTTGTTTTTAAGTTTTCACGGTGAAATCTCAATATCATAATGGTTAATAAAATGAAATATGTTGTTTGTAATGGAAAAAATGAAATGGTTTGAAATGAATTATTTTATTTATAAAGAATATCATCGGGCACATTATTCAATAACAAAATTGTCTGGCAGTGATAAACTCATGTTTTTAATAGCGTTAAAATGTAACCGAATTTTTTTTTCCTAAAATTAATTATAAATCAAAATTTTGACCTGTAAAGGTGTGATGCGTATTAAAAAACACAACGTTAACCGACTACCAGGTATCCTGAATCCTGTTTGGAAGGGCATAATATATCTTCATATTAAAGAACCAGCTTTTCTAAATTTCTCGTTCTTCCAACGTTGCTGGCTCTTGTACTAAGGTGTCGCAAAAAAGTCTAATTACGTTAACTACAATTTTTTGTTTTTCGTTTTCCTGGAGAGCCTTTTGCGTTTTATGGGACAAAAAGTATCCTAAATGTAACCTTGGAATATTAGTTATTACTGTGTCAAGTTTCGTTAAAATCGGTTCAGTACTTTCAGCGTGATGCGTGTTCACAGGGACAGAAAGACAGACAGACAGACAGACAGACAGACAGACAAAAATTGTAAAAAGATTATTTTTGGCTTCTATATCGATAACAAAGTCTACCCCGATCAAAATTTTCAAAAAATATTTTATGTACAGATTTGACCTTGCTACAGTTTTATTATAGTATAGATAATTACGTATATTACAATAACAGACTAACTACGCACCCAGTCCAATAACTGCGTCCCATATATAAAAAGGAGATGGTCCTCGAGCTCGACTTCTGCCATTTTTCGATTCAATTCTTCGTTCTCACGCTGCAATTTTTCATTCTCGTTCATAATGTAACGAACCCAACTGGACAAATTATGGGAAAAAATATTGATACAATTAACACCATCTATATCATGTAATGGAACTAATTAGGAACAAAAAAAAAAAAACAAGAAAAAAAAATGTTAAGTATTTTAGAATATTGAATAGGATTCTGAAAAAATGCTAACATTCATCATAAATAAAATAATTTTGAATATTAATATTTAATTAAGTACTGAACCATAAGGAAAAAATGAAAGTGTTCTATTAACGACTAAGGAACCCTGACAAAAGGCATGGCAGAGAATTTTAAAACTGCAGTATCTGTGTGGCGCAATGTGAAAAGTATAGAATTGAGATTAGAATTAAAGAATTAGAAAGAAATGGAGATAAAACCCAAAGGATTAGAAAAGGACAGATATAGAAAAAGGTACCTACACACGACCAACACGTCTAGTATGGAAGTACGTCTGGAAAAAAAGCATTAGAGCGAGATGGGAATAGAATAGACGAAAGTAACAAAGGACTAGAGAGAGAAAGCCTGATTTTTCTGACGTACATAGGGGACGCAATGTCTGTAAGGGGGGTTGGGAGGACAAGAAGGAAGGTATATAAGGATTTTTAACGGCGATTCGAGATGGATAGTCCAGATAACTTCGGGAATACGTGCGCAAGAGTCTTTGTGAAAAGTAGGGATTTAGCGGTCGTAATGCCAGTTTGCTTTTAGATCAAAGAGAGGGATAGTCCAGATAACTTCGTTGAATACATGCGTAAGAGTCTCTGTGAAAAGTAGTAATTCAGTGGTCGTAATGCCAGTTTGCTTTTAGAACAAAGAGATGGATAGTCCAGATAACTTCGTGAATACGTGCGTAAGAGTCTCTGTGAAAAGTAGTAATTCAGTGGTCGTAATGCCAGTTTGCTTTTAGAACAAAGAGATGGATAGTCCAGATAACTTCGTGAATACGTGCGTAAGAGTCTCTGTGAAAAGTAGTAATTCAGTGGTCGTAATGCCAGTTTGCTTTTAGAACAAAGAGATGGATAGTCCAGATAACTTCGTGAATACGTGCGTAAGAGTCTCTGTGAAAAGTAGTAATTCAGTGGTCGTAATGCCAGTTTGCTTTTAGAACAAAGAGATGGATAGTCCAGATAACTTCATGAATACGTGCGTAAGAGTCTCTGTGAAAAGTAGTAATTCAGTGGTCGTAATGCCAGTTTGCTTTTAGAACAAAGAGATGGATAGTCCAGATAACTTCGGGAATACGTGCGTAAGAGTCTCTGTGAAAAGTAGTAATTCAGTGGTCGTAATGCCAGTTTGCTTTTAGAAAAGGTCTCTTCCTTCTCTTGGTAGTATCAGGGCGAAGCCAGCAGAACAAAGAGATGGATAGTCCAGATAACTTCGTGAATACGTGCGTAAGAGTCAAAATAAATTATTCTAATCATTTCTTAAAAAATATATAAACTCTGTGTAAAGTAGTAATTCAGTGGTCGTAATGCCAGTTTGCTTTTAGAACAAAGAGATGGATAGTCCAGATAACTTCGTGAATACGTGCGTAAGAGTCTCTGTGAAAAGTAGTAATTCAGTGGTCGTAATGCCAGTTTGCTTTTAGAACAAAGAGATGGATAGTCCAGATAACTTCGTGAATACGTGCGTAAGAGCCTCTGTGAAAAGTAGTAATTCAGTGGTCGTAATGCCAGTTTGCTTTTAGAACAAAGAGATGGATAGTCCAGATAACTTCGTGAATACGTGCGTAAGAGTCTCTGTGAAAAGTAGTAATTCAGTGGTCGTAATGCCAGTTTGCTCTTAGAACAAAGAGATGGATAGTCCAGATAACTTCGTGAATACGTGCGTAAGAGTCTCTGTGAAAAGTAGTAATTCAGTGGTCGTAATGCCAGTTTGCTTTTAGAACAAAGAGATGGATAGTCCAGATAACTTCATGAATACGTGCGTAAGAGTCTCTGTGAAAAGTAGTAATTCAGTGGTCGTAATGCCAGTTTGCTTTTAGAACAAAGAGATGGATAGTCCAGATAACTTCGTGAATACGTGCGTAAGAGTCTCTGTGAAAAGTAGTAATTCAGTGGTCGTAATGCCAGTTTGCTTTTAGAACAAAGAGATGGATAGTCCAGATAACTTCGGGAATACGTGCGCAAGAGTCTTTGTGAAAAGTAGGGATTTAGCGGTCGTAATGCCAGTTTGCTTTTAGAACAAAGGAATACGGAAACAAAGAAATACAAAGTTTTATCGAATTAATAGTTTATTTCGTATATTTAGAAAGTTCTAACCTGAAAAGTGAAAGTATACATCGTACAGTGTCGGAAAAGTGTCTCGAATTATGCAATAGTAGTCAGGAAGCTCCTGGATTTATCCAGTGCTTGAGAATTAGGTAGCATCGGGGTGGTTTAGTGCTTCTTGACGTAGTGCGCGTGAGTTTCGTTGTGTGTCAGGGAAATCCCACAGTGAAAAGTACAGTTTCGTTGTGAAATCCGAGATAGGGTTCTTTTAGAAAGAATTCCGCGAATCAGTGATTGATTTAGCGTCATTATAGTGATTATGTTGCAATTTGTATTTAGATCGTAAATTACGGCGTATTATGGTTACTTGAAGGTGAAGTAGGTATCGTTGTGTTAAGCATCATAGCCAGTAATTTGTCAGTACATTGTGTTTGTGAAAACTACGAGACTGTAAGTAATTTATGATATACTAGATTATAATCGTGCACGATAATGTCTATTTATAGAATTCAAACAATAACCTGTTTTGCAAATAAACACAAAGACATACACTACTATACATTAACTAAGGGTCTGAAGTTCTGATTCTATCAGGCTGGAAGATTATTTGACTTTGGTAAATCTGTAACTGAAACTAGATGCGAATCAAGTTCACAAGCTTTTACGCATTAGTTGTAGTATATTGCATCCCAGTAGTTGTTGGCTTGAATGGTATTATATATAGAATTCAAAAGAATGTGAACTAGATTCCACTAAGAATATAAAAATCCTACACTGCACTAACTCACAGACATTTTAATTAATATCAATAACTGTTATATCAAATAGTAAGTTACTCAATATTTATTAAGGAAGGTTGAATTCTATAGAAGTCGGATAAGTGCCTATATGCATTTGATGTCATTAATATGTGTAAAGATTTTAATACCTCAATCAGGTACTGAACAGTAATTGTATTCCACTAAATTGGTTGTATATCATTATATAAAGTTAATTAACACTATTACAAACATAACTACAACCTCAAAGTTAGATAAGTAAAGTATTGATGAAGAATATGAGCTGTTAAATAGGTCAGGATCTATACAAGTAATTCTAATATGTATTACTCATTAATTTCATTTCTAAACCTCAAATATTAGTCTCTATCAATAGAACTCAACCAAAAAGACATTACTAAACATGAGCTAAGCTATTATAGTTCTGATCCTATCAGAATGAGGTAACTTGAGAAGGAAGAAGGTTGGCACTAGTAAAACTGTGACATTACAAATTACTTAACAAATAATTCCTTAAACTGATGCGATTCCACTTCATAAGCTTTTAAACAGCAGTGTTTTATTATAGAGAGTCCCAGTAGGCGTTGATGTGAGTTGCACCTAAAGCATATACGTTTCGGCGGTCTTTAACTCTCTTTCTCTATCAAGTAAATCATTTTGCTGGGTAGCGAGGAGGTTACTGTATGCCTGAGGTGTAATAGGGCCGTTGTCAGCGATACGTTAGCCTTGACCCGGGGAATGGCTTGGGTTTAGAAGCATAGCGCATCTTTACCAAAGTACGAACCGGTAGCCGTCTTTCGTCTGACATGATCGGCTCTCATGGAACCTCTGCCTGGTGTAGTCGGGTGCAAACCCTTGACGTAACTTAACTCAGCATCCTCTTGTGTATATAATTCAAAAGAATATGAACTGGATTCTGCTGAGAGTTATGGAGGACTTCTTTAAGATTGTCACAACTCCACACTATACTCTTTACAGACATTTCAGTGAAAATCAATAAGTGTTACATAGAACATTTATTATTATTAAAGATTCACTATACAATTTGAATTCTGTAAACTTCAGTTAATTATATAGATATATACTATTCCACAAATATGTCTAAATATATTGGAAAATCTAAGCAATTACTTTAAAATAGGCTAAATATATTTCAATAGAATGTAAAGGTTAACCTATGATGCAAAGAAATATATAATTAAGTTGAGATCTCTATAGGCTAAGATAATGCTAGTAATGTAGGATTATAAATGAATACATAGATTAATATGTATATATATTACCTATTTGTTTTGCTAAAAGATAAACCAGATCGAGTTTCTTGCCGGTTCTTCTCGATGACTGGATAACTTTCCGAACCGGTGATAGAGTTTGATTTACACTTTACATTTTGCATTGTTGTTTTGCAAAGGGACAAACAGGGCCCTAATGCCTATACAATCAACTGCTATCCATCTATCGCTTGAATGTGTACTGAGCAGAGTCAGCACAGCATTATTTAATTTATTGTTTGTTATATACTAACAACCTTTTTTTTTTTTTTTTTAAACGTGGGGAAATCCCTTATGGATACACCACCCTCTCGGGGGAGAGGGTGGGTTATGTCCGACTCGCACGGGCTAAAACCCCACGGTGTACGTTTGCCGCTATAGTTGGGGCGGCACGAGATCTCTATAGACTTCATCGTGCCGCCCCAGCGGTTGGCCCAGCAGCGACAGCGCCGCCGCCGGGCCCTGTCTTTTGTTAGGAGACAGCCGGGTACACACCGGCTGTCTCCTCCGTCCGCCGGACCTGTGCAATGGGAAGATGGGCCCCCCGACCCATCCTCCCTGGTCCGGCTACGGGCTACGGTGGGAGGAGGCGATCAAACTACCACCTCCTCCTGCCTGTTCTCCGTTGACGGAGAGGGTCACTTTGAGGATCTTGCTCGGATCACGGACTCGGATATCTGCCTTCTTAACGGGCCGCACCACAGTGGCCAGTCCGAGCAGCGACTGCCTAATCCCCTCGGCGAACTTGTTGACCTGCTCCGGGGCTAGGGTGCTTGGGACCGTCAGCAGTCGGGCTCCAGTGGCACTAGGCCGCACCTTTACTGAGGGGATCCCAAATTCCGCCAGGGGCACCTCCATTCTCGCTTTCAGGAGGACGTCACTATACTTAGCCCCCATTTCCTCCGCCTCCGGCCGCATGGTGACGAGCACTCCTGCCGAGCGAGGAGGAGCGAGTCTGTCCCTGGCCCTCTTTCGCCTCCTCCTCCTTTTTTTAGCTCCCGTCGCCTTGGCAGTCGTGGCTACTGCAGCCGCCGCCGGAGTCGCCTTCTCCTTCTTTCTCCTGTGGCGGCGAACTACAGTCGCCCAGGCTTCCTCCGACGGGATCGAGGCTGCCGGAGGTGGCACGGACCGCGGGGTCGGCTTGCGGGACTCTGGGGTGGTTTCCACCCTGGGGTCAGTTTCGGCTCCCTCCGTGGCGGACCGGCGCTCTACAATCTTTCTCGCTGCCTTTTTTGGGCCGGGAGCGGCTTTCGCCTTATCAGCAGCGAGTGCCGGCCTCAGTACTTTCGGCGGCAGGAGACGGTCATCCAGGGCGGCCAGCCTGGCATTGAGCATCTCTCCTACTGTGTTCAGCAGAGAGTGCTCAAGCCTGCCAGCCGTTGCGGACAACACGTCCTCCCATTCCTGAGGCCGCACCGCAGAAGGCCGCTGAGAAGGCTGCTGAGGGAGCGGCGGAGGAGGCGGCGGAGGCTGCATCGGAGGCGGCATCTCCTTCTTTGCGTTTGCCTCCCGTCGCCAGGAGAGAACCTCCTCCTTTAGCTTTGCAACCTCGGCCCGGAGGTTGCGTGTCTCTCGCTGGAGGCGCCTCGTCTCCTCCGCCTCGGTGCGGAGGGCCAGGATCTCGACCACCTCCTGGAGGGTCAAGGCTGCCGTCTTCAGGGCCCTAATGAGAGGCCCCTTGACTTGTCCTGACTTCGTGGCCAGCTCCACGATGGTGGCCGTCTGCCCGCTGGCCAGCTCCATAAGCCGGTCTGCATCAAGCGCCTTCAAATTAGTCACCACAGCCTTGGAGGGCAGTGGAACGGCGGGCTCTGGGTTCGAAGGTTGCGGAGTGCAGGGTTCTTCATTGTCCTCCTGCGCGCTCTCCTCTGTCGCCGTCCGGGTGGAGCAACGGGAGAGAGCCCGGTCGTAAGACCCATCGGCCTCCCCCAGCACAGCACGCTTGGAAGAGCGCTTGTTAAGCGCTCTCCCTCTGCCCGCATTTGCTGAGGCTACCTTCGGAGCCTTCTCACTTCCCTCTAAGCCGATTGGTTCAGCCTGGCGTAGACGCTTTTTGGCACCGGTTTGGTCCAAACGCTTGCTGCCGGCTGCAGCACATTCCAAATCGCTTGCTTGATCGGAGTCCTTATCCATAGCTGTGGTCGTCTTGATTAGACGATCGTACAAAATTGTGCCCCCCCCAGAGAACGAGGGGCTGCCCGAGTCCAGGGACTCGGGGAGGGATTCTCCACCCACGGAGCGGGCGGTACCCTCCTGGGGTAATAATATTTCGAACTTTGTACTTTTCATATTGCTGCTGGTTTTGGTTCGGAGTCCATAAAGAATACGTAGGTCACAGAAAGAGAAGAGATCGAAGTCAAAAGGCAAGCGGGGGTCATCGTGAATGGGAAAATAAGAATCCAGAAAGAGAGCAATGGATCAACAAGAGAGACGGAATCAAAGTCCATTAGGCAAGTCATTGTGTCAGGTATCAGCCGTCGACCGAGAAGCTGTCGACGTTGCCCGGGGTGCACCACGCGGAGGTCCCTGACATCGCACCCCATATACTAACAACCTTGGTAAAAGAATTATCTGTGTGGGATTCGGTTAGCACATTATAAAGTAATGGTGACTGGAACCAATCAGAAGTTCAACTACCAATCTAAATTAATCACTACAATACTATTTTGTAGTATAAATGCTAGTGCCGATTTAGTTCTGCACGTCTCGCAACCAAAACCTTATCCACTATCCTTTTGGAACTAGTGTGATTATATAATTCAATTACTGGTTATGTCTACCATTTAAAAGGCATTAATATTTGCAATCTCGTGGGTGTGTTAGCACTTTGACTATACAAGCTGCTATGATTCCTTCACACCATACTAATTGTTAGGGCGTAGCTAGTCTTCTCTATATTCATTTCTGTTGATCCACACTGTGTTAGTGACCTGACGAGTGGATTGGAGTGACCTTTATCTCGCTCCTCGCATCCCAGTGTCTACCGTGTCGCTATACCTGTGTTGGGGAGGTTTGAATTGAAGCAAGTTACATATTTTCTCCTTGGTTGACTTTGTCACCCTGGAGCTTTCGCTTTCTTGTGAGGATCAAAGCAGGCTGTTCTTCATCAGCTATTATCACCCATAAGATTGCGTTTACTACATTTCATCATTTTATTTGGAGACTGGTTTCCAGATTCCTTATATTCCTGCCTCTCACCCTTAACTCCCAGCGATGCTGGTAGTAGTTGATTGTTGGGTTTAACTGTAAATTCATTGTAAATTACAGTGCTTCTAAAGAGGTGGGCTTGAGGAAGGTGGGGCCTCTTCCCCTTCAGGGAATAAAAAACCATTTATACACTCTACACACAGTCTTATGCTTAATACAAATAACTATATACTTTAATGAATATTATTAGGATGTACTTTGAATTAATTTAACATATTATGTATGCGGCATTATATATATATAGGGACTAACTTAGATTTTATTTATTTGATTTTGAACAATTGAATTTATTATGTGTTGTTATGTGTTTCCTAAAGTTCTAATTATACTGGATTTAATCTATGTAATGTTTTCTGAGTACCAGATTAAAACAACTTGCTTACTACAACTTTGTTTCAATTCACAACGTAAAAGGGTCCTAGCTTCTAAATGATCATGGTAATAATAATAATAATAAGGGGTTAATACATTGTTTTAACCAGGGTATGTTTAACTGGTAAGATAAAGGTATTGAAGGTAAAGGAGAGGGGTTTGGTAGCGCTTGAAGAGGTCTCTATATAGTATAGACATAGTGAGATATATATATATATAGAGAGATCAGAGTATAGAAAAGGAGAGATGGTATATAAGAGGGGGGGGGGGGGCGTTACAATAGGGTATTGTAACCTGTGATGGAGTAACAAAAAATATGATAATCTTATTGTAACTCCGATAGTTTGTAAATCCATCGGTATTTTTACTAGAACATAACTGTAGTATTAATAACAGGTAATAATCACAGAGGGGAAGGAGGGGCTGATGTTATCCGTGTCCGCAGGAAATGTACCTCTCATTGCTCTGCACGAGGTCCCGCGTGCTGCTAAAGACTAATTTTGTCTGCTGCACTGATACACGTAATTTGAACCTTACAGTGACAAATAGAGAAGTGATCAATCAATCGACGAAGCTCCGGGAAGTTGACCCCGCAATATTCGCGTAAAAATTTGAAAATTCGTAGATGGGATGTCCATCGATAGCACATCATTTAAATTTTATTGCCCACTTCAATAAAAAAAAGTTACGAAAGATTTAAAAGGCCTGGGTTAGCTTCCGAAAAAAATCGAAAATCTCAAGGTGGAGTCAATTTCTAAGGGGTGAAAAAATAGGAGATAAAGAATTTTAATTAGAAATCGGCTTTCCAGAAAAGTAAAAGATGAGCAGATTTGGGCAAAGGGAGTAGATCCAAATGCATCATTCCAAAAGTCACGATCGATGGACAAACCACATACTTCAAGAATCCACCTTGAGATCTTTGATTTTTCCAATTTTTTTCTGACGCTAGGATCCACGCATTTTAAACGTTTCATAACTTTTTTTTATAGAGATGGGCAAGAAACTTTAAATGATGAGCAATCGATGAGCATACTCTCTGCGAATTATCAAATTCTTACGCGAAAAATGGGGGCCCAAATTTCCGGGGCTAATCGTCGATAATATTAGATGGAGACTCTATTTAGTCATATGAAGAAATGTACGATTTCACGTCATGACATACCAGTAAGCGTGAGCTCGCGGCTTGCGTCAGACTAGCGACACGTAGTACAGCAGCCTGTGTACATCTAATATTGATATTTTGCAGCTCATCTTATCTTTGGTTAATTAATAGACTTTGTAAAAATGTATATAATTATTGTTCGGAGTGCCAGTAGATGTGAAAACCACGCCAGTGTTAGTAATTTTAATACATAAATTATGAAATATAAATAATTCAGACTATAATAAATCTAAAAATTCAAAAGAGAACACAGTTATTCCATTGTTTTGAGTTTTCAATTCCGTCGGCAGTCCCTATGACTGCCTCAATTGACATGTAAAAACCCAAGACGCACAGTTTCGTATAAAAAATAGCGCTCAAAACCGGCGGCAAAACACCCCAATATACATAGGTGGTTATAGTAATCCAAAATTATGCACCCATTTTGGTGTGCCGTCTGTGAGACGTAAAGTGTGCATCTTAGGTTTTTGTATATCACTGCCTCTACTTTTTTTCAAAGTATGTTATACTAAATCGCTCATCCACATAATGTGCACTTCTCGCCAATATTTATGTGATGGAGTTGGAGATAATCTGATTTCTTCAAGTATATTTACCTCAAATAGTTGTTCTCGAAGCTGGCGCAAGTTGTCTCGGTCGTGCTTGGAGCTGTATTCATATCTATAGAAAAATTAGGCAATGTTAAAGTTAATATGAGGAATAAGTATTGATAAATAATAAAAATACAATAACCCTTAAATGCATTTCCTCTGTATGTGACGAAAAATGGTGGAGGTAAATACTGTGTTGGGTAGTGTTGAAAACACCGATTCTCGTTCGAACACTGAAGTTAAACGACGTCGGGCGCGGTCAGTACTTGGATGGGTGACCACCTGGTAACACCGAGAGGCGTTGGCTTTTTCTTGTATTTTCTAAATTAAAACATTTTCCTCTAATATAAAAGTTTCACTTCCATCGTGTCTTTATGGCACACCCTATTTTGTTTTTTCAATTTTAAAACATCTTCTTTATAAGAATGTACTCATAGGTTACGTAAACAGTAAATCATAAAAAAATTCAGTAACAATATTGACTATTTATTTTGAAAACCGTTGTATGTAGATTTTAGCAGCAATATGCCGTTTGGCTTTTACTAAGATTATCGTAGACGTTAGCGAGTTGCTCAGCATTTTATTATTTGCTGATGGAATAATACAACAAAGCAATTGCTATCTTTTTTAAGTTTTGAAACAAAATGATCATCTTCGTAACTAAATACGGTTAACTTTTTTCCTCTTGAACAAATTTTATTACTTTTGATATAATGCACGTTTTCTGCCAAAGAAACCTTAATAAATTGCGTCAATACACTTAATTCATTTGTCATAAAAATATTTTATTGATTCAATTCAAAAAATTCAAAAGCTTGTTAAAAAAATTAGGAACTTCTTCTTAAGATATTATTTTCTTGGTTCTATTTTGTGGTTATTTTAATGACTAATATTATAATTCAAAATAACATTATCTCGAGTTTAAACTCATTATTTACCGCTGAAATCGTAGAATTCTGGATCAAGTAGTTTTGAATTCTTAACTGAAAATAATCATTCAGTCGATTTGAATTAATTAATTTCTCGAAGAAAACGTAATCTAGTGTTGTACATCGTAATACGTCGATATCGACTGTCGTTAGAGGAATCGGGGTAGCGTGAAAAATACCAAATTAAAAAAAATGGATGAGCTTGGGATAGGTTTGTGCAATTACCTCTCATTACACGAATTTACCTTATGATTTTTTTTTTATAATTTAATAATTCCTTATTAATTAATTAATTGTTCAATACGCAATGGATAATGGTACGTTAGCTCCTGGAGGAATTGTTATAGTAACTATACCTCCTCGCTCAGAATACACGAAAAAACCGAGAACGAATCTATTGCAGATATATGTGAGATAGACCTTATATCTCAAAAACTTTTGCTGCATAATCAAAACTAAAGTGTATATTATCTAGGAATAAAACACTTATATAGTCCTAATAACCTTACGCTTGAATTCATCCTCATCTCATATTAAGCGACGATGCATACGGTCGAAGATGTAGCATGCATGTTTATAAGAAACCTCGACTCTCTACACTTGAAATTATGACTCACAGTTTTATAGGTACAAAGAATATATATACGTCAGCGAATAATTATATTCCTTAGCTGTCAGCATTATGAATGTTAAGGGAAACAGTAAGGACTTCCATCGTATACAGATCGTGTATTGTTGTACGTCTACTCTGATTTTGAAAAACGGAGGAATTTAATTTGGTACAAATTTAAGAGTAAGGAGTGGATATATATTAACGCTAGCTATACAACTCGTTTTCAGTTCATCATAAACATTTCGATATCATACCAAAGTCGGTTACTAATTGTATTTTCAATCGGTACGAAAAAATAGGAACATAGACTGGCTGTAAGTGAAATGCACTGTGTTCACGCGTTATAATAAAATGGAAGAAGACTGCAGAAATATCACACACAAAAGACTATAAAAATGTTGAAGATTTCTTGTCTCTGTGGAAAATATGAAAAACTCCACAGGCAACACAATTGATAAGTGAGTTTATAAAAGTTTGTTCTATACTCAACATTGGTATTTAATTACGTGTAAATCACTAATTGTATTAATCAGCATATATACTCAATATTCCCGTTTAATTTAATCAAAAGAAGGCCAGTAATTTCAAGTAATTTATCTGTGCGAATTGTAATGACACCTGTATAATGTATATCTATAATATTGTAATATTACATATTCAATTACAATTTTTAAGGACTTAATTTTTTATATGTTGTAGTGTAATTTGTTATAGTTCTGATACAACCAGTGCACACATTCATCAAATTATACAATTATTTTATTTCAAAGTTGTATGACAGACTCAATTTTTCAAGATTATATATACAAGGAGTGATAATTACTGTAAAATCACTGGGTTTTGTAAAAGAAGCAACTATGAATAAAAACTCTTAGTACTTTGTTCAATAAATATAGAAGTAAAATAGATGATAATTAATGGTATTAAATATTTAATCAATGACGTTCTTGTATATGATTATGATTACAAAGAGTAGGAGCCACGATTTTGTAAAATTGATCAACTTTTGTTACAAAAGGATACCAAGTCAAATTTCTATTTCTATGCGTAAAACAGCGTAACATTGCCACATGTTCTTATAATGATAATTTTAAGTCATTCATTGTTTAAGAAAAAAAACAATTTTATTTTATGTTTAAATGATTGCTTTAGTTTAACACCAAGAAATATGTATCCTATTTCAGGGACTCATTATATACATCTGACTGATTAACAATAACTATGAAATATAAACTTGTTAACCATAGGTACTTTGTAGGTCAATAGAACAAATGTAAAAATTTGTAATTTAATTTTTGATTTGTTAAAAGTAAATAAGAAAAGTGTGTTATATTTATTGATTTAATTTTTGTAATCAGATGTTTGCTGCTACAGGTAGATTATTGTACTAACTATAGACACTTATAGTAGCAAAATACTAATCACTGTATAATCATACTTCTGACGAAGAGTACGAGTGTGTGTAAATTATTCATTTGGTTTTTGTCTGTAAGGAAAAATAAATGGAATATTAAAAATATATATATTTTATTTCACTGCATTGGTTTAATTCACTTTGATTAAGAAGCTTCACTTCCGATTATATTCATCTGGGACAGAGACCGCCCTGAGGCGCTGTAAAAATATAGTCGATATAGTACTTTTGCAGCTGACTGTTAACGAAAAGGTGCAATGTATGTTTAAGCAAACTGGTAATATTTGTTATGATCAACTAAGTTTATTCTTGTATGTAAATTATCTCGTATAGCTTAGTTTGTGATTTGTAATTTAAATTTGTTTTTCATATTTTTTATTATATCATAGGAGGCAAACGAACAGATGTGTCACGTGATGTTAAGTGATCAGCGCCGTCCATAGACACTAGCAACACCAGGGGAGTCGCAAGTCCGTAGCCAGCCTGTGTTTGGGGGAGGAGGGGAGGAGGGGAATCACTGACTGAACGAAACACAACAACGAAAATACTATTACTTCACGTGGGTGTTTCTGTGTGTCGAGTGGTGGTACCCCAGGCGAGCGGTCCCATTCATGCTGAAACCAGTAATAGCTTCAGCGTGTCTACCACCTAGGTATTTATTTATTTATTTTCATAGTATTGACTTGTATATAATTATTTAAGCTTTGATTCAAACATTTTTAATGATGGCACATTCAGATACATCTTGGAATATATTATCGGTGTATTTACAATTTTTATGTCTCCGTACAAATTAGAAATAGTTTGCCTCAATATATAAAAAATCTCCTGTCACGGTGTTTATGTTCGAACTCCTCCGAAACGGTTGGACTGATTTTTATGCAATTTTAAATGTATAATGGTAGGTATGAGATGAGGATAATGAGGTCGTAAAATATACTTTATAACTCTAGGTGGTCAGGGTGTCCGTATGCAGATTTTTTTGAAAGTTTTGAGAATTTTTATTTTCTGTATTTTTTGTTATTTGCCATCAAAAAATACATATAACCCCAAATTTTCACCTTCCGAACTCCACTTTCCAATTTTTTATTGGCGATTTTAGTATTTTTGTATAAACAATATCCAAATGATTAACGGTCGTTCGCATTTCAAGCAAAACGAAATTATTGATGTTGCTGAACGAAAGATGGCGCTACGTCCGCCTCAACGAAATTTCATCCATAGATGCGTAAGTCATTCACTAAGCCAAGATTAGACTACAATATTATCCCAAGTTACAAGCAGAAATGATATTCTACGTTGTTATAATATCTTTTATGTTGTTATAAATAAATTTCAGGACTGACCATTGAACTTGGTACCCATTTAGATCTCAATTCTTTTGTCGTTGAAGTCAACAACCTAGGCCTATATCACAATATTGAACTTGGCTCTCATTTGACATTTATGTTTTTAATGGGATATAATTACTTTTTGTACAGAAATTATTAGTGGTTACTTATTCATAGTAAAATTAATACCAAACGGTTTCTGTTAATCTCCATTACTAAATCCCAGTTAATAACGAAATAAATATAATACGAAAGTCGACTTATAATATTTATATAAGGTTGAACCACACCTTACCTTGATCTATACTCTTAGTTATCATTATATAGTATAAAACAAAGTCCGCTTTTTTTTTTTTTTTTTTTAACGTGGGGAAATCCCTTATGGATACCCACCCTCCCGGGGGAGAGAGTGGGTTATGTCCGACTCGCACGGACTAAAACCCCACGGTGTACCGACAGACCGTTGTGTGAGGGCGGCAAGGGATCGTACATGCTACTCAACCTTGTAGAGCCGCCCCCACGGTCCGCCCGGCGGAAGGCGACAGA